>OX333071.1:23856985-24161529 GCA_946863875.1 Alloplasta piceator | reverse complement strand
AAAAATTAAGAAAAACAAATTTTAAATGTGTTTTTAACAGTTTTAAGCTAAAAAATTGGATTTCTTCCCATGGGACCCCTTCGATTTTTTTCAAAAAAAATTATTAAATTCTCCGTAAAAAAAACAAAATTTTTGAGATCTTACCGAAGAGGGGATTCAAATAACTACTTATCGAAAAAAACTTTTCTACATGCTCCTACATTCTACAAACTTCTATATTAACCAAGATGTTGTCATTTGTCAAGAGGTCATCTTTTTTTGTTTTTCAATGTACTTTTTGAAAAAAAGACGAAGAATCAAGAAAAACAAATTTTTAATGTCTTTTCAACTGTTTTAAGCTAAAAAATTGGATTTTCTTCTAATGGAACCCCTTCGATTTCTTTCAAAAAAAATTATAAAATTCTACGTAAAAAAACAAAATTTTTGAGATTTTACCGAAGAGGAAATTCAAATAACTTCTTAACGAAATTTTTTTATTCGATTTTTTTTTTCGTAATTTTGAACTTTTTTCCTTCTATGACTCTAATAGTTGATTTCAATGATGTTTAAATAAATAATCTAACTTGCCTCACCTATTTCCATTGTAAATTACTATAATTAACATGAAGAATTACAATTCAAGTACGTTTTGCAAACTAAAGTGCAAAACGTACTTAAATTGTAATTCTTTATGTTATCTATTATAATTTACAATGAAAATATGTGAGGCAAGTTAGATTATTTATTTTAACATCATTGAAATCAACTAATGTAGTCATAGAAGGAAAAAAGATCAGAATTACGAAAAAAAAAAAATCGAAATTTTTTTTTTCAATAAGAAGTTATGTGAATCCCTCTTCGGTAAAATCTCAAAAAATTTATTTTTTTACGTAGAATTTTATAATTTTTTTAGAAAAAAATCGAAGGGATCCCATTAGGAGAAAATCCAATTTTTTAGCTTAATACAGTTAAAAAGACATTAAAAATTTGTTTTTCTTAATTTTTGATCTTTTTTTCAGAAAGTACATTGAAAAACAAAAAAAGATGACCTCTTGACAAATTACAATATCTTGGTTAATATAGAAGTTTGCAGAATGTAGAAATTTTTTTTCGATAAGAAGTTATTTGAATCCCCTCTTCGGTAAAATCTCAAAAATTTTGTTTTTTTACGTAGAATTTTATAATTTTTTTTGAAAAAAATCGAAGGGGTCCCATTGAGAGAAAATCCAATTTTGTAGCTTAAAACAGTTAAAAACACATTAAAAATTTGTTTCTCTTAATTTTTAATATTTTTTTCAAAAAGTACCTTGAAAAATAAAAAAAAATGATTTCTTGACAAATTACAATATCTTGGTTAATGTAGAAGTTATGATTATTTTAAGTATAGTCTTGAAAAATCTATAACTTCGGTATGGTTTAAGGTAGAGAGCTAAAAATTGGCATGGATACTTCTTTTTGCATGTATAATAACATATTAAAAAATAAACAAAATCGAAGGGGTCACCGTCAAAACGTCGTTGAATTGATATGGAATGACACATATACAGTTACAATATTTTGCGCATTGGGTGAAGTCACTATTCTTCTTCCTGGAGGCGATCAAGCTTTTCAATTATATTTTTGCCTCATGAGCAATTATCTACAGGGTTGTTACGCAATGTTCATGCCGAAATTCCCGGACGAAAAATCTTAATGATATTATCGTTAATGTTATTGTGACATAAAATTTAGTCCATTTTTCCTTTAATTTAAGGGGATTATTTTTTAATTTTATGAAAGATGTAAGTTTTGGTATGAAAAATTTCGTTTGAACAGACACCTTCATTATTTTTCGAGCTGACGAAGTTAATAGTTGTACCAACTTTGGATGAAAACTAATTTGAGATATTTTCTAATAAAATCAAATAGAAGAAAGTGGAAACAAAAATAATAAATTTTGTCGACAGGAAAATTTTTGAGAATATGTTATCTTTACACCCCCGCTCAAAAGTTTGGATATACCAGTCGATATTTCTTGCCGCACTAGAAGTTGCATAACTCCGCCATAAAAAGAGATAATCGAATTTTAAAAAAGCTTTCAGAAGGAAGGAATTCAGCTTTGTTCCGCTTCTTCAAAATATTTGTTATGACTTTTTTCAACCCGGCATGCACTTTTGTATGTGACCGTTTTTTTTCGACCATCGCGAATTGAGCGCACAGCTTGAAGATGTATTTTTGTCTTTTTTATCTACAATACATTTGAAAAAATTTGCAGATGCTCCATTTTTGTTTAATTTTTATTTTTTTACTATTTTTGTTCGCAAAGTTATTTTACTTTCGACTAAAAAAAACAAATTTTTAAAGATGCAACGTAACTCAAAAACTATACAACTTAAGAGAAAATATCGGGTATGAAAAAAGTAGCGTAAGTATACACAAAAACGCCCGGAATTATTCCAGAATTTCCCTATAAACATTTTATTTTCAATGTTTTCGCTCCAAATTCTGATCACGACGTCCCAGCGAAAAATTGGATCTGATTGAAATTTCCGTGCTTCGTGATACAATAAAAATGTGAAAAAATTCATCAACATTTGGCATGCTATAAACAACAATGATCAATAATAATGATTGATCATTGTTCAACAATAATAATATTGCCCAAAAGTCATTAACAAATAGTTCAATCGATTATTCAAACAATTTACTAATAACTTTTGGGCAATATTATTAGTAATACTATTATTGACATTATTACTATTGTTGTTCATAGCATGCCAAATGTTGCTGAATTTTTTCAGAATTTTTTTGTATCACGGAGTACGGAAAGTTCAATCAGATACAATGTTTTGCTGGGACGTCATCATCAGAGTTTCGAACGAAAACTACAATTTTCGCTCGAAAAAAAAATGTCATAGAAAAATTCGGAAATCATTTCAGGCGATTCCATGTATAAATGCTACTTTTTCCATACTTGCCATTTACTTTGAAAATTTATAGTTTTTGAGTTACGTTGCGTCTTTCAAAATTTGTATTTTTTTAGCCAAAGGCAATATAACTTTGGGAGAAAAAATCGTAAAAAAATGTTTAGGGTGAAAATAATATTACATGATTTCTGAAGTCGTTAAGAATGTTCGATTTACTCTTCACAATGTCTGAATTGTTAAATTATTATTCTTCAAATAGCTCACAATTTTTGCATGAATCATAAATATATCATAGCTACTTTTTTTTACTACATATTTGTACTGCTGCAGGTTGGCATCAAAAATTCCCTGATTTGTTCAGGTTTCTCCCTGTTTCTCATACGCGTAACAGCCCTGAAAGATACGAAAGAGCAGGAGGATAACCGTGTGCTCGGAGAAATGTTCGAGGATTTCCTGACTAGAATTTCCGAACGCGCTTCAAAGTCTTCGCAGTTGGTCATGTCCGAGATACATGTAGACGTGAATATTCGCGAAACATTCAAACAACCAACGAAGGGTTTCCGGAAAACATTGTAAGCCCGAGGATCGTGCTAAAGAGTTTTCCAGGTAATTGGATCCTCGAGGCAATATACCTCTCCTTCTCATCGCGATACTCATTTATACACTCCTCTGTAGCAGTGAAGGATCGGTGGAAAATGTTGGATGGATTCTCGAGGGGGTTATATACGATGGAGAAATGTTACAAAAAACGAATGGCGGAGGGAGGCAGTGAGGGAGGAGGAATAATTTCAACAATTTTCTCGACATTTTCAAGGGATCCCTTGACCCTCGAGGCCGCGGCAACGATGGAGACGACGATGAGAGATAATGGAGAACGACAATACGCGCGTATGTCTCGGGCGTTTATAAGCCCATCAGTTGACATCACTTGGGATACGTATTATATCTGCGCGGTGCAAGGGGCAGCCAATACTCAGTGAGCTTCATGGCGCGTGCTAGAGATAGTCTCTTTTTAACCATGTTATAGAAATAAACAGATCCCTCCGACCATCTCTCCTCTTTCTCCTCCTACTGCTTATTGTGTCATCATATTTCTTTTTTCTTATCATATTATACTCGGTTATTATCTACTTATCGAGTTATTGTAACGTGTTGGAGTTTATTGAGTCTGATACAGCGTGTGCGCCCCGCTGACTGCAGAGTCAGACGCTTCGAGACAATTTCTCTACTCGATATAAACGCAGCTGTGCCTCTCTCTCTCTCTCTCTCTCTCTCTCACTCTCTCTCTCTCTCTCTCTCTCTCTCTCTCTCTCTCTCTCTCTCTCTCTCTCTCTCTCTCTCTCTCTCTCTCTCTCTCCCTCTCTTTCTCTCTCTCTCCCCCTCTTTCTCTCCGCATGTATTAAATATACGCCGAATTGACCTCCTCGTAGATTCGTCTCCTATAAGCGATTCATCACGATTATACGTCGTGGTTGTTTTTCCAGTTGAAACGCTGCAACAACAATCACAAAAATACCTTATTTCGTCGATTCTAGAGATTGTGCTTCAAAGTGGTATTCTGGTGTAGAGACATACATTCTGAGCGTTTTTTTTTGTCCTCGATAAAAAAAAACCAAAAAATATTTTCACCATTCATTTTTTTCTAACCTATTTGTTAATATTTTGACAGAATACGAACAAATTTTTAAGAATGGAAAATGAAAATTTAATAACTTATAAGCTGATAAAGTTGAGGGTAAAAAAAGTGATGCGCTGAGAAAACAATGAACTAGAATTTGTTAACAGTTAATAAATAGAATAAATATTTTTTCAACAGTTGATAAGTTATTTTGACGCCAATAAAATATTTCTTAACGACTAACAAATTTTGTAACAGTTACCGAATATTCAAGTAAAAGTGCCAATTAAATATATTTTTTTTCTACAAATAAACTGTTTTCTCAGTAGGTGCTCAAATATTTCTCAAATGTACCCAAATATTTCCATTAACCATGAAATTTTAATGGTTAATGAAAATAATTCCCATTCACCATTAATATTTAATGGTCAAGGTAAATTATTTTCATTCGCTATTAAAAAATTAATGATCAATGCATCACTTTTTCATTAAAAATTTCGCAACCCAGCAATAGGGTGATGCAATCAAAATCGATATTTTTTTATGATTGGGTTTGATAGTTGTTAGTACTTGTAAAAAAAGTAAGTCTCAGAAAATTTCAGCTTTGAAAAAAAAGTTTTAGAGGTCGCTCAAATGACTTTTGATATTATTTTCGATTTTGATCAACGATCACGATATACAAATTACGATTTTTCCGTGTCGCAACAAAAAATATAAGTATTTGATGAAGCAGTGATTCACCCAAAATTTAGTTCCTTGAAAAAAAACGAATGGTCGGGCAGGCAACTTAGATTTTCATTATCATTTTTTTTCAAGGATCCAAATTTCGAGTGAATTATTGCTTCATTAAATACTTACATTTTTTGTTGCGACAAGGAAAAATCGAAATTTCTATATCATGACCGTTATCAAAAATGGAAAAAAAATATCAAGTCATTTCAGCGACCTCTAAAAAATTTGTAAAGCCCAAATTTTTGTAGAGTTTGTACTTTTTTGACAAATACTAACAGTTGTCAAACCCAATCGAAGAAAAAAAATTATTCAATGGTTAATCTAATGGTTAATGAAAATAATTTCCATTAACTATTAACATTCAATGGTTGATTAGAAATTATTTTCATTAATCAATAAGAGTTAATGGTTATTGAAAATGTAAATGCATTAAAAAAAGTAATGCATTATTTGCAACCCTTGCTGGCTGACATGATTGCGACCTTTCTAGTCATCCGATCGAAAATTAAAAAAAAAAAAGATTCTTAATGAGTAAGAAAGCTGTTATAGTCCGTATCTCAGAGAAAACCATGAAAAAAATATTTTGCAAAATGAATCTGAACGAAGATATTTTTGATGCAGTCCTTTTATTACTTTCAAATACCGAAGCCAGAGCTTTTTTTCATTGATATTCTTACTTTAAGCCGGACTAATTTTTTTCTTAATTAACATTATCAAAAATCGTACGTTTAAAGACAAGATAATAAGGCGCAAGACTGAATTTGTCAGAAACTTCAATTTCAGATGATCCATATTCAGTGGCTAACGCAAAGTGCTACAAAAGAGCACTAGAAAAATATTTATTAAAACTACTCGTAAGTTGCTTTTTATAGTGGAAAAATATTAACGTCGACACCTTAAAAGATTTCCGGATAAAAATTACCAAACTCAAAGTTTTTGAGTCGGCAGCTGGACCCAAGTCTTCAAGAAATATTTTCGAATTATTGCGAAGATAAAAAAAATACAAAGACTTTTTTGCAAGAACGTTATAAAAACTCCGGCACTGAGAAATCAGTTTATTTGTAGTAAACTAATATATTTAGTTGGCACTTTAATAAAAATATTCCTTAACTGTTACAAAATTTGTTGTTCGTTGAGAAATATTCGTCTTCTCATGACAAATCTTACTTTGTATCAAAATAATTTCTCAACCGTTAAAAAATAATTATTCCCGCGCCATACCAATTTTCTCAGTGTGCGATAGTGAGTATAATATATAAATTGATGAATGTCTTATTACGAAAAAATAAAAGTTCAAAAGGGTCGCCTGTAAGTTGGTTCGGGGCGGGGGAGTGGCCGAAAGTCTCGTAAAGCTCCGTTAAATCCCCCACTCAAACGGGTTCGCCGCTCTCGCTGCTGTCGGATTAGTCTCGCGTCCCAGCACGACCGTGTGTGCTCTTTCTATGTGCTACCGAGTTACGAAGCGGGTCTGAAGGGTTCCCCTCTCGTCCTCTGCAACGAAAAAGAAGCAGAAGCAGAAAAAGAAGAAGAAGAAGAAGAGTTGAGCTTGGCGTGCGCCTCTCTTCAGCTTCGTAAAATCATTCCCTCCCTCCCACCATCTCTCTTCATCATCCATCCTCTCCCTCTCTCCTCCAACATTTTGACGGCAGCACGTGACTCGTATATTTACGAACCGTCCCATGTGCTCCGCTCCTTTGCCTCCCCCTCTGACCCTCGTTCCCCCGCTGTTGGGTAGGCCGGTGAACGCGTATGCGCGGGCTCTCCATCGAGAAGATAGGATGGAAAATGAGAAACGAAGAAAAAAAAGTAATAAAAAACGGAGGAAAAAAAATTTATCTGAAGAAAAAAATGTATGCGAGTTGGTATTGAAGTCGCTCGTACGCACTCCACGACGTGTAATTTCGATCTTGAGCATCATCCATGTGTATATGAAGGAGTTGTGTTGGTGGAGGAGCTAAGACTCGGGTGATAAGCATTCACTTATACGCAGGCGCACGCATGAAACCGCCGATGCAACCAGCGTCAAAACGAACGAGAGAAAGAGGTAGAGAAAGAGAGGGCGAAGGAGAGCTGCATGGTGGACGCGCGGAGGCAATGAACTTCACCTCGCCATCGGACGAAGCGATACGCAAGCTTTTATGTGTGTATAATGGTCCGCGTTTGTGCTATTTTTCTCTCTTCTTCTTCATCTCCTTCGTCTTTTCGCCTTCTCTTTTTCTTTCCTCTCCTCCTTTTCTTGCCTCTCCTCCTCCTCCTCCTCCTCCTCTTCCACCTCCTTTCCTCTTCTTCATTTTTCTCCTCTTTTTTCGTCGTTTTTTTCTTCTTCCTTGCCTCCTTCTCGTACATATTAGTGAACAGTGTACCATAGTGTAACGGAGGCATTATGCGAAAGTTTTCAATAGACGCGTGTGGTGCACGCGCTCTCCTCGACATGTTTCCTCCGCGCTTTCTCTCTCTCTCTCCCTCTTTCTCTCCCGCTATTGAGTGTATAGATGCCTTAATCGCGTAGAAAGATGCTTATGCAAGTATGTGCGTGTATGATATGAAGAATACGAATGAATTGTTCATACGTGTGTGTTCAAAAGGCCTTTCATGAGGTTTGTTCGTTTAACCCTCGTTGAATGTTGGAGGAGCAACCCAGTGAACTTGGCAATTCTCAAGACTCTTCGCAAACCACTGTACTCTTCATTCTTTCTCTCATGCTTCCTCCTTCTTTTAAAATCCTTCTTTCATCCCGTCTTTCATGCATCGACTCTTTCCTCTCCTTTCGCTCCCCATTTGTTTTTTCTCATTTACTTTTTATCCTTCTTCTCGCCCTCTTTCGATGAATTCGCTAGGTCAGGGTTTGGGTTCTTGGCTTTACCGATTCCCTTTGAAATTTTATACTGTAATGACGTGAGATATTGCGAATTAATCGCCGAGGAAGCGAAAAGGCATCGTCAAATCAGTAATATCGAGCACTGCAAAATGGCGTCGTTATTGAGATAATGTTGGAGGGGAGAGAAGAAAAAAAAAGTTGAGTTAATGACGATCTTGGAAGTCGATCGCGTGATGCCCACTTATAATAAACTCGCGGCGAATGATGGAGAGGACGGGAGAGAAGGAGAGGGGGAGAAGAGAGATCAGCAGCTGTGCTACTAATCAGAGCTAGGGATTTTCTAATTAAGCCATCGTGCGTCGTCGAACCCTGGCGCGCGTGGTCAATCGTCTTTTTTCTTACTATAACACCCTTCGTCAGTTGTTTTTCTTAATCATCTTCTTCTTACGCTCAATTCCACTTTACTTGCCCTGACCCCCAGCCATCTTCTTGATTTTGCAGCCTGGATTGATGATAGTTTAGGGGTTTGGGGAATGAATTCCTCCCACTGACAAATGAGGAATGATTCGACCTCCCCGTGTCATTCAGAAAAAAAGTAACGTGTCTCATTTTTCCTATTCTCTGTATGGTCATCGCTCTCTATCTAGATCACTTATTCATGATCTTCTAGCTAAATGGTTCCTCTCTTCATTTTCGAGTTTCATTAGAACAGCTCACTTTTTGATTATTCACTGATCTTTTAAGAATTGAAATATTTCAATTCAATAAGCGGCATTTTAACGGAAACAGATTCAGCTTCATTTCGCTTTTTCCAAAAAATTTGGACCCGGTATGTCCTTTGCAATATGGTCATTTTTCGGTTTTTTTTTGTCGTTCAAATTTTGACGCACGAGCCATGAAATTTTTTTGAAACAGTTTTTCACGTGAAAAAATTGTGGAGGGGAGTGTAAGCTTCAATTTTTTTTTGTTTTTAAGTTTCGTTCGATTTTTTTTTCTAAAAAATATTCAATTTTTCGCAAAAAGCGACCATATTTATAAAATGTAACGTAACTCTAAAACTACTGCGTTTTTATGAAATCACTAAGAGGGTAAAAAGTTGCATACAATTTGCATACATGTATTATTCTGTATTTAATGAAATTTTTTTAGAATTTTTTTTTCAAAATTTTTTCCTGTCAACCAGATATTTTTTCATCTTAAACAATCGGGTACCTCATCTACACGGAATTTTCATCGAAAAACCTCATCTACGTGGTTTTTCAATGGGAAAACCCGTAGAGATGAGGTAAGAGACCCGATTGGTTAAGCTAAACAAATATCTACTTAACAGAAAAAACTTTTGAAAACAAAAATTTGAAAAAAATTCTGAAAAAATTTGACTGAATCCAGAATAACTGTATGCAACTTTTTACTTTCCTAATGATTTCACAAAAACTCAGTAGTTGTAGATTTACGCTACATTTTATAAATATGGTAGTTTTTTGCGAAAAATTCAATTCCTACTAGTACCTCCCATAGACATCTACAAGACAGTGCGGTACGATCGTCTACATACGGTAACGGCAGGATATCCACAAGACATCCCATATTAATCTCGGGTAGAACAATGTCCTACCGGTACCTCCCAGATACATCTATAAGAGAGTGCACTGGGATCTCCTAAACACGGTTGCGACAGGATATCCTCAAGACATCCTATATTAATCTCGAGTAGACCGATGTCTTACTAGTACTTCCCACAGACATCTACAAGTGAGTGCGGTACGATCGTCCACACACGGTGATGGCAGGATATCCTCAAGACATCCTATATTAATCTCGGGTGGAACAATGTCCTACCACTACTTCCCACAGACGTCTATAAGAGAGTGCGTTGGGATCGTCTAATTACGGTTGCGACAGGATATCCTTAAGACATCTAATATTAATCCCGGGTAGAACAATATCTCACTGGTTCCTCCCATAAGACGTTCATAAGACGTACTATCTTGGTAGGACACGAATGGGACTATCTCGGGATGGTCCCGGGATCAATTCTGCTGTGTGGGAATGATTGTTTATACTCATACAAGTCATACTTTGGATTAATTAAATACTTTTCTTGAAATGGTTATGAATTTTTGGTACGGTGTATGTTTCCATAGAAGTTGGAAAATGCTTTCTCTGGATCTAGAAAATACTCATTTGAATAGAACACCTTATCAGTTTCTTCCAAACCCAAATCTATTAGTCCAATTAAATATTGTTTCAGACCACCCGTGCAGAATTATTTATTTTTTCCATATATTTATCAGTTTTTACGATGAGAATCAGTTCCATATTCACAATTGATAGTTTCTAAGGGTCAAGTAATGAAAAAAAAAATTAAAGAAAAAAAAATTTTGCCCTCAGTGGGGTTTGAACCCGCGACCCTCGTTTTTACGCATATCCTTAAATTCAACACGAATTAAATTTTAAAAAAATAGATATTTTGAAAGATCATCGACTTTTCCGACTGATTTAGTTTTCTTGCATATTCGCGGACCTTAGAATATGTACGAGACCACCCTGGTGGAACTGTCTGCTCACATTTTGTGAGAATTGGACATATTTTCTCAGTTTTTTTCCAAGATTCTGACAGAAATTGATAAATTTTGTAAAAAATGTGTAAGAAATTAACAAAAACTGCCCAGTTATGTAACTATTTGACCAGGAATTGGGACCGAAAGCAATATTTTGTCAGTAAATGTCAAACAATAAATAATCATTTTTTATAATTTTATGTCAAATACTGAAGATTATGTTCGTCAGTTTTTGATATATTAGGAAATTTTTTGTTGTGACCCTGGTGGAACCTTCTGGTCACATTTTGTGAGAATTGAACATATTTGTTGAGATTTTTTCAAATATTTTAACGGAAATTGATCAATTTTGTAAAAAATTCGTAAGAAATTAACAAGAAATGCCCAGTTATGTAGCTAGATGACCAGCAATTGGAACCAAAAGCCCATATTTTCTTAGTAAATGTCAAATATGGGCTTTTAGTTCCAATTCCTGGTCGTCTAGCTACATAACTGGGCAATTTTTGTTAATTTCTTACACATTTTTTTCAAAATTTATCAATTCCTGTTCAAATCTTGAAAAAAATCTGAACAAATATGTTCAAATCTCACAAAATGGGATCTTTCCAAGATTTAACGCCGTGCTAAAACGGAATTTGGCCATGATGGTCATCTTTATTTTTGATTTGCAATCTTTTTCCTAAATAAAGTTTTTCGATTTTTTCACATTTCTTCTTTTTCGAAAATTGACTCGAATTGTTCAGTTTTTAGTTTTTCGTCAGGTTTCGAAAAAATTGATCGATTTCCGTTCAAATCTTGAAAAAAAATTTGAACAAATATGTTCAATTCTCACAAAATGTGACCAGAAGGTTCCGCTAACAAAAAATTTTATAATAGTATATCAAAAACTGACAAACATAATCTTCAGTATTTGACATAAAATTCTAAAAAATTAGTTCCAATTCCTGCCCATCTAACTCCATAACTGGGCAATTTTTGTTGATTTCTTACACATTTTTTACAAAATTGATCCATTTCTGTTCAAATCTTGGAAAAAATCTGAACAAATATGTTCAAATCTCACAAAATGTGACCAGACAGTTCCACCAGGGAAATGTCAAATAAATAATCATTTTATATAATTTTATATCAAATACTGAAGATTATGTTCAAATGTTGAAGGTGCAATAATTTGTACGAATTTATCATATTCGATATATTCTGCCATTTTTGATCAATTTTTAAAAAAAGTTCCAATTGATTCATAATAAATATGTAAAAAATACTACAAATAAAATGTTTTTTATTTGTAATTCTGCAAGCACCTACTGAATATTCAAACATTCCTATAAAAAGTAAAATTACTTAATAACAATAAAATAACAGTGATATACTGGCATTAGAACACAAAATGCATGATCACTTTGCAACTATATATGTGATAATGCATAATTTAAAATTACTTATCAGAATATCATATTAATTGTCATTTGATGTGATTACTGATCATTACAATGAATGTCAGTAAGTATCATAAAAAATTAGAAATATATTTCTCAAATTATGACATATTCTTATACTATTTATTTGGTTATATCAATAACAAGACGTTTTATGAAAGATAGCTATTCCCAAAATATATAGTAAAATGTCATAATATGTTCGATTATATTTGAGATTATATTGCATTTTTTGCCGTTGTCTGCGAGATTACATTTTATTATGTAATTTTGTTCAGCACAGAATTGATCCAAATATGAAAATTTCTCATAAAAATGTTTAACATTTTTTGAGAATTATTGACACTTTTCATACTAATTCTGATAAAATAATACAGTATCTGTTCATTTATATCATTTATTTCTTGATCTATAGTAATAATTTTTGTTAAAAATTGTCAATATTTTTTATCAAAAGGTGCAATAATCTGTACGAATTTATCATATTCGATATATTCTGCCATTTTTTATCAATTTTTAAAATAAAGTTCCACCAGGGCAGACTGGGATTTGAAACCTTCCTACCTATCGAGCCTAACTACCGACCGAAGACTGGGACTCTGACCACTACACCACCGACTCCTTTTGATATACTGATGTAAATATCATATTTATAGAACACAGGCAGAGAAATAAATACGTACCCAAATAGTATCAAGAATTTATTTTCATTTTTCGAAGACCATTTTTTGGTTCAACTTGTCTTTTAACTTAATTTTAAAAAGTCAGATATTGAATCAGATCAATAATAATAACAAAAATAATAATACCAAAATAAGTATACCGTGTCATAATATTACATAATTTTTTCTTGTACCGGAAAAATACACGGTAAGGTGAAAAACTTAAATTACGGGCGTCAAAAAATGTTGGTTCATTAAATCACAAATTTTCCATATACACAGCTAATAACTCGAATTTGTGTTAAATGAATTAAATATTGCGCTCACGTACAATAATCAATTTAGATAAATAATAGTGATTTTTTAAATGAAATAAATCCTATTTTTATATTGAATAATTTTTATTTGGCTTGATGAAACAGAATGTTCCGATGGATAATTTGAAGTAGTTGAATCAAGTAATTTTTTTTTGTTATCCCAGGATATCAAATCTTTGTATCCGGATATATTTTCTTGTGCCAAAGAAAAACACAATTGATGTAAAAAATGTAAATTACCTGGTTACAGTATTTTTTGTTTACTCAATCAAAAATATTACATATTCGCAACTAATAACTCCGGTTGGTGTTGACCAAATAAAGTATTACGATAAAAAATATTAATTATTTCCAATTAATATTTGTGCCTTGTATCAATTTGTGCCTAGTATCAATGAATTATATTATTTTGACCAAACAACTGCTACCAAGAAAATGACTTGTTGAGCGCAATTTCTGTTTTTATTCAATGCAAAGAAAAATCGATTTGTCTCAAATAAATGCCACTCAAGTAATTTCGTTTATTTGGATCAAATTAATTTTTTTAACAGTGTAGATCAAGGCGCCGCTTAGGCACCGAGTACCCCTCACAACTAAGTTTTTTTAGGGTGGGGATGGAAGCCCTACCCTTCCAGGATCCGGGAGATATTTGAGGGGGAAATTCCTCTTGGGACAAATATGACCCATATGATCCGTGGAGGGTTAATCACGACCATCACGCCCTTTCAATATTAAAGTCTCCTGCAGGGTGGAAACTTCATGACGTGTAATAAACGTGCTGACGTGAGAGCGTTAAATGGAAAATAGAAACCGAAAGGCTCTTGCTATCGTATTGCGCGAGCAGCATCACGGGTCAACAGAGACCATTTCCATCAGTTAGATCGCCGCAGAAACACGCGTCAGAAAGTGCTCGGAGTGTTGATTAACGAGAGAGTGGAGGCAAACATATGGATATACCATATATAGCTTGGATATATAAACATAGAGATCGCAGCATATGTAAACTAGACCCAAAGGTATGATATTACTGTGCAGGAGATCAAGTATATGTATCCTCGTTCGGGTGTGATCTGGTAAAATCGCAATTCGATCGAATCCCCCACTGGCATTCTCAACGTTTATCAGTGGCTCAGCGTGCGTTTTCGTCCGAGTATCGGTGTGCGTATACGTGATATATCTCGTTTTTTCGCGACTAGAGTAATAATATAATATCGAACGAACGATTTTCCTCCCTGAACGCGCGCGCGAGAGCGCACCACGACTCAACGAGAGAGTTTGCCCTCCTCCTCCACCTCCACCTCCTCCTCCTTCAATCCAATGCCCCATGATGCGGCGCAGTAAGTTCCTATGCAATTTTCTTAAGTCCAGCCACTTATTCTCATTTACGTTCACGTTTACATCATCGAGGCAGTAAAGTGTTACCGCGCGCAGGTGCGCCCTGGTTTTTCCATTCTTTTTATTCTCTTCGTTTCGTTCTTTCTTCCTCTCTATCCATCTCTCTCTTTCTTTCTCTCTCGCATCGTCTTTTTTCCTCTTCTTTTCCTCTCCCTCCTCAGCGTCAACCTAGACAACACGAGATCGTTCGTTTCCAGAGAGCTCAACAGTTCTGGCGCGAGTTGGGAACGTTTTTTTTTCACTTTTCATCGTCTATCTTCCTCTCTAACATTTTTTTTTCGTCTTATTTCAGTGTATACCTAACGAGTCATGGCCTGTCATTATATCCGCTCTCGGAAACTCCGAGCACTCACTCGAAGAGCTCCGCATGGGCTCAGAGATCCATTGGATGCTCGGTATATATAGTGCCAGAACTCTTACAGGCTCTTTTTCTCTCTTTCTTTCTGGTGTCAGAAATTTAACTTATATATTAGTATATATGCTGTATACTATATATATATGGAGCGTTCCACGCTAATTCGGACACCATTTAGCTTTTCCGTCTCCAATTTTTGTGAAATTTTTCATATTTTAGTATTGCTTGAAATGATTTAGTTTCATTTTTTTTCTCGAACCGTTTTCAAAATATCGGTTTTTCATAAATTACGTTACTTTTTTTTTTAACGTCCATAACTTAGCGAAAAATGGACCAAATGGGAATTTTTTTTTCATAATTTTTGTTTTTAAACATACTATTGATTAAAAAAATATCGACAGAACTACTGATCGATTTTCTTAATTTTTTTTTGCAAGGGGCTGTCATTTATTCCACAACTTTTATGCTTAAGTAGATAATGGGATAACGATGGGATCTATTTTTTCCGATTTTTCAATTTCCATATTTTCGTTATCCGTGTTGGAAATAAATATTAATCTTTTTTCAGGCTCACCGGCAACGGTCATTGTTATTTATGAAATTAAATACATATATCTTAATCATTTAATGAACAATGACCGATAATTTTTATTTGAATATACGGCAATCTATGATTAGTGCATTAATTATTATTTGATTATTTCTTAGTCTATATTTAAAGTACAAATTTCATTTAAAAGGAATTTGGTTAATGCATGTGTTCAAAAGTTTACACATTTTCAAATTTGCCATAATTATTAATCCTGTAGCTCCTGTGTGTAATATTTTTTTCCGATATTTTTCAACACGGATAACTAAAATATGAAAATTGAAAAATCGAAAAAAAAAGATCCCATTGTTATCTCTCTATTCACTTAAGCTCTAATGTTGTGGAATTAATTACCGTTTTTTATAAAAGTTTCTTAAGGAAATCGATCAATACATGTTTTTGTTAATCAACAATTTATATTTAAAACTTGAAAATCTTGGAGAAACATGGTTTGAAATTTTTTTTCGATATTTTTTATCAAAAGTACGTTTCAAAACATAAATTTAAAACGTCCCGTTGGGTCCGTTTTTCGCAGAGTTATGGGCCTTTAAAAAAAACGTAATTTCTGAAAAATTGATATCTTGAAATTGATTCGACAAAAAAAATTGAAAAAAATCCCGAAAGCCTCGTTCAACCAATACTAAAACATACAAGATTTTAAAAAAAATCGGAGATGCAAGAGTTAAATGGTGTCCGATTTGACGTGGAATGCCCCATATATACATACACACACGCACACACATGTATATACGTATTTGGTAATGTATGCATGTAGATGTTACAAGAGCGTGTCCAAGAGCATTTTTATTATTGCATGAAAACTTATTGCGGTAAAGTTGGACAACAACAACAACCGAAGAAGAAGTCGATGATGATGACTACCACGACAACATCGCCGAGAGAAATTTACCGTAATATAAACCTCGATCGTTCTTCTTGGCTTGCTCCCTCCCTCTATATATATACAATCCTTAATCTTTTCCCTTTTCCTGGCTCTTTCTCCATTCTGATCTTACTTATATCGGTAATGTGTAACGAATGCACTCTACTTATCACGCCACCATGATGGATTCTATCATAATGGAGGCTTTTTTCGCGAATTAACGGATCGAGCACTGAGAAAAATTGTAAAACTTTGAACGAACGGTTACGCGATAATGGTTTTAAATTTTTCGCGGGAATGTCAATTGCATACGGAGCAGGGAAAAAATGTATAAATTTAGAATAGAAACAACATTGAAAGGCTCATTTTCACTGATGGATTTTTTTTGTGGGAAGATTTAATTAGAATTCAATAAAATTTTGACTTCATTTTATTCATATTTCGAACAACTTTTTCAAATTTTTTTGAATGATTTCAGCCAAAAATAACAAAGGTCCGCTGAAGGTCGTAACTAGAGTTCTCTAATTGCGGGGCGTGTAGCGATTCCAATTTTAACCTGAAATCTGAAAGATTTTTATCTCACATTAATTACTTATTTTCTAAAAATATGAACCTCAATGCAGGTGAAAATGATTAATGTTAAAAATGTTGTAAGTGTTGTTGTATTTTTTTCACTAATTGTGCAAAAAAACACCCTTAAAATCATAATATCATCTCAAAAGTTGGTTCATATATTTCGTAATTTCATAAAAAATCATACTATCAATTTTCATAATGATTCATTTTTTTTTTAGTTAGACTTTCCGCAAATGTGTAAAAAGTCATTTTGAGAATGATCCGATGAGCGTTCGGTTCTATGCTCATAAACTCTAAACGAATGCGAATATTTCGCTTTGAAATTTTGAGAGCGTATTCTTGGACCGTTAACCTAACGATTTGTGCAATAAAAAAATCGATTTTTTGAACCTTCTAATGTGGTCCCCCCCCTTAAGGGGGAATATACCCCCGGAAACGGAAAAAGGTAATTTTTAAGATTTTCTTTTCATGGAAACTATTGAAATGAGCAGAATGGGATTTTCCCTAGTTGAAAACATACACTTCCAAGAATATTTTCAATTTTTTTAAATCTAAGAATGTTGCAAATTCACGAAGTACTTAAGTCGTGTACGGAGTGCCGTAAAAAATCTGCCATAGTCGCATCCAGTGGCGTTTCCTCAAAAATCATGTGAAAGAAAAAAATAAAACAGGATACTAAAATAAAGACTATTATCTTGTCTTTGTCATAGCAGATTTGAAAAATATCGATTTTTGCCAAAATGGCGGAGGCTTCAGCACAACGTAGCTATTTTCAAGAAAAAAATCGTTCGTATTTTGATCAAAAAAAGAAAACTAAATATCGGGAAAAAATCTTATGACAAGAACTAGATAATTATGTATACAAAAACCACAAAAAATTTGAAGCTAACCGATTCAGGGGTTTTCGATATATTTTGAGTACCAGTTTGAAAAACGTCGTTTTGAGAAAAACGCTTTACGGTAGTCATCTTCACGTGCATGTGCACAAGGAACGCATGTGCTCTTTGGGCAATAACATTGTCATTTTTTAGGAATTTTTACTTGAAATTTTCACCAGACGTTCTTAACATATTAAACTTTGAGAAAATGTAAAAATTGTAAAATCGATTTTTCAGACCCTGCCGGGTGTATATTCCCCCTTAAGGTAAGAGATGATGATAGATGTTATCCGTTATATCCGTTATAGATGTGTAATTCGATCGGATTATATTTGCGATTTTATTGTAGGCAATGGACACCATAATGATAATGTTCTTGATGGTTATTGAATTTTTATAAAAACTCGTTTTATCGTATGCATTGATAACGATGATTTCAATCGAAAGTCTTTTCGCTCTGGCGCACACACGCAAGCTCTTATAGTGCGAGTCCACAAGCTTCAAAGACTCACGTAATACGAGTCGTGAGCTCGAGAGTGCATCGGTGACTGACAGACACGCGATCACGCCCTAGACGACCCGAAGAGGCGTTGATCTTGTTTTTTCACGACGCATGAACCTTCACTTTGTACACACACTTGATGCTTTTGTAAAGGATCAGCCTATACAATGAAGTTGTGCACGCATGGGGACCGGTATTAGATTTTTATTGTATCGAGACAAGGTCCGAGGAAAAATGTCGTGGATTGAAGCGGATAAGGTAACGATGAATATACGAACAAGAAAATCTGAATCCATAGAGATCACGTCAAGTCACAATCGATTTTGGTAAGGTTAATGAATCGATTGGAAGAAGGCTGAGTTGTAAATCAAATCGTGATGGATGGAAGATTGAAAAAAATAGTTCCGCGTTCTCGCGAAACTTGTAAATTTTTGTTTCATTCTTTTCTAGCAAGAATATTTTTCGTCGCATACTTTTGTCGACGATTATCCGCGACGTTCTTGGGTCTCGGGACTCAAGGGTGTGCATCCCAAAGCTATTTTCCACATAATGTATAGCCATGTGCATAGGTATGCTGCCCTGCAGTATGCCAAGCATTCGTCTCCCGGTGAAATGTAACTCGGAGCGCGTAACGCGACCGTAAATATATCCCGCGGGAGAGAAATTACGCGCGCAATCTGCCGCTGAAAATGTTGGCACCCACGCATACACAGGGGAGATCGAGGCAAGAAATCTTCGTTATAGGGGTCGGTGGGGTATGACGGCCCCCCGAAGCCAGTCAAAGTAGTAGCCCAGTGTGACGGGTTCAAAAAATCCATTTTTTTTTACATTTTTCGCAAGAAAAACATCTTTAAAATATATACTCTAAAAATTTCAGACCGAAATTTAAAATATTTTTAAAGTTATAGCCAAAAGAAGAGAGCAATCAACTACCCGTGCGTTAATTTGATTGAGGCCCCGACTAGGCCCCGATCGGTTTTCCCTAACTTACTTTGGGCCCTTGACTGGAAGCCCAATAGGGCCCCTGAATGGATGGTCACGCCTCTTCTACAAGGGCCTTAGAAGGTTGCCGAATGAGGGCCTTTACGACCGCCTCACGTCTGCCATGTTGAATCCACGTCAAGCCCTATCAGGGCCCTAGTACGTACGTTGTATCACTATACGTGGAGATTGTAAAATTGAATTATTTTAATAATAACAGTATAATAATTATTATTATAATAATATATTATTAATAATTCTCCAAGAGAATTTTTACAAAAAAATAGTATGAAGCAAAGGATTCCAATGTAGAAATCTTGCAGGTATGACTTCCCTCGAGGCATGACTTCCTGAGAGGCCTGATTCTGCGGTGTCGAATACAACCCGTGCTCCCACTTCTGCTATATAAGCATACTATTTACATATTTCGCATGCGAGAGAGCGCATGCCGTATGCGGCGTCTCATGGCGAATCTCGGAACTAACTCCCCGTGAAGCCCGATTAGGCCCTCAAAGGGTTGCCTCGTCAGTGCCATGTTTGAAACAATGAGGGCTCCGATACTTTCGCCCTATTTGGGCCCGATTCGGTTCTGTTGTAATTGTACCGACTTCTTTAAATATGGGTTGCCCGATCGAAGCCCGACAAGGTCCTGAACGGGTTGCCTTAGATCAGCCATATTGTGAGTAAGCCTGGCAACCTTGGCATTGCCCTGTCACGGCCCAACCTGGCGGTGTTATGACAATTCATCACAGGACATCCAAAATTAAGCCCGACAAGGTCCTCAACGGGATGCCTTAAGTCAGCCATGTTGTAAGCCTGGAAACCTTGGCACTGCCATGTCGCGGCCCAATCTGGCGGTGTTATGGCAATTCATGACAGGGCATTCACGCCCAAGCCCGACGAGGTCCCGACTTAAGTTAGGGCTCCCCTAGAATTTTCACGCACGGGTAATAAGTTATTGTTAAAAATGACGAGTTACTACGGTTTGGCAATCACCAGAAACTGCAAATCTGTCGAAGAAATGAAAACAGCTTTGAGATAACTTTGAGGTAACGGAAGGATTGCACTATGTACCAGGCATAGCTGATTAATGTAAGTATAATTTTTTCATACGAAATATGTTGACAAAACTTTAAACGCTTTTTTCTCGAAACCACGTTCTCGAAATTTCGGGGACAAGCACTGACTAAAAACTATTCAACCGATTTGGCAAAAAATCTTACGTGTTATTTTAGACACACATAGCTAAATACCTAACTCTTGAAAGATTCATTTCTTTAATAATAAATTAATTTTTTTAAACAATCTATCAAAAGACAAATTCGATTTCGAAAACCTTTTTGTTCACAAGTCCGCCATTTCGTATTTTTTTTTCTTCAAATATGCATATTATAGGTTAGTTCATGAGAATCAAGCCGATAAAACAATAATCCCTTTGGATTTTTTATTTCAGATAACTACGGAAGGTTGTGTGCCTCCCCGAAACAGGTCACCTTTTTTCGAGGACTCCGCTTTAACGTACAAAAACATCAACAAATTCATGTAAAATTATGTGAACAAATTTTTTTTTGTACTTTTCAAGATTCAAATAACAACATGTAAGAATTTCCAAGCGATCACATTTTTATTCTTATTTAAAAAAATTCATGAAAAAACGTTGAAATTTCGGTCGTCACAGCGGGTCACTACCTTAATACTTTTTCTGGCTTTCAACCATCAAATCAGTTTACTTTTGTCTCATCTTAAAAGAATTTACTGACATTTTGCCGAAAAGAAAAAAAAAATTTTGGGGCACGGCGGCTCATCTAAAAAATGATAAAAATTTTTTTTATCACACACAAGAATTTTAAAATTTATCACACAAAAGAATTAAAAAAAATTATCCAAAAGTTGAAAAAAGTCATTACCATTGTCTTTTTTGTAACGTACTTTACTCGGAATCTAAGGAATCATGGATTCAGTGTAAAAATTATAAGGAATTGTCTCATGATTCCTGTGCAGGTATAGACAAAGATTTTTCCAACGAATATATTTGTGATTATTGTGGAAAGTAATTTATTACATTCTCCATGTGATTTAATGTTCCATTTGAAACTTTTATTCAAGTGCAACCTTCACTATTGAAACTTTTATTTTTGATACTTTCTTAAATAATGATCATAAATCATAATTAATGTTATTGTTTATTTGCTTAACCTTCCGTGGACAACTTCCATGGTCAAAACGGCCTCTCGACAACATTTCTTTTTTTCTTCTTTATGAATTTTTTTGAATAAATAGTCATTTGATGTTTTATAAACTAACTTTTAATATGTATATCCATCTAGAATGTTTGAAGAATGTTCTGTTAATTTGTGACATTTTTCCGATCGATACCGGTTCGTCACAATACTTGTTCGAAAATGGACAAGGTCAAATCGACCCAGATAAGTGTGACCGCGGAGGGTTAACATAAAAAAATATATAAAATTAATTAAAAATCCGTTGAATAATAAATCATTTCTATAGTTTTCAACTATTATTTTCAAACCCAAAAGAAACTTTTCAAATTTTGTAGACATTAGATAGTTTTGTTTTCTTTTAAAAATTCTTCAATTTTGTTAAAAATAATTTTTTTTATGGTCCATTTTATCCTGGATGTACTACATCGACCTTAAAATAAATGAATACATCAAATTCATCATAATTGAAAAAAAAAACAAAAAAACATTCTGACCTAATTTTTCAGAGTGATTCATTATGCCCCATGTACCGCGCCTTGACCTAACAATAAATCAATACATCAAATTTATAATAATTTGACAAGATCCCGAAAAATTTTGTTTACCGAATTTTTAAAGGGGGCCGTTGCGCCCCAGGCAGACCATCGTGCCCCACCCTCCCCTACATTAGATTGCCGGAGAGACATTGCGCGTTGTAAAATGATCCTCAATTGTATCATGTATATCCGAAGAATCACGTGTTTGACCGGTAAATTATTATCTGGCTTGAGGTCAAGTTAAAAATTCGTCAACTCGAAAAAAAAATGTTGACAACTGTTTTCAATGTATTTCGTTTTCTTCGATAAAAATAGTTCTTTTTCATCTTTCGATTCATTCGATAATAACAAAAGAATCTGAGGGTTGCTACCTCTTTCCAATGATGTGGAAAGGTTCAGTGAAACGTTCGACTGAGTTTTTTTCAATTCACGAAGAGTTGGATGCTTTCTTTTTAAAGTCTACCATCGCATCAACGGGGGACAATAATAACATAGGGGGGATAAAAAAACATACGATACGCCGAGCGTCCAGTCCAGTATGATGACACGCTCATGCATGTATGCATCTATCGTCTCATGTCTGTGCTTATCGCTCTTGCATATCTCGTTATGTTTCACGTCTCATGCTGAGGAAAGGTGAACGGGCTTCTTCGTCTTCTTCATCATCATCATCATCATCATCATCATCATAATTTCCAAACTTTACTCCCGATTCTTTCGAACGGATTGAAAGAACAAAATGCGATAAGCAAACTGATTAAAATTAATTGAAGATAAACGTTAATTTGTGAGCAAAAAAATGAATGAAATAAATTTTAAATGTATTTTATCCAACTCAAATTACAAAAAACAGACTCATTTCTTCCGGTGGCTCAGAATTTATTAAAAAAACCATGTCAAAAACCCTATTTGTTTCTGTGCATTTTTTTTAACCTGTGCTAACTTCGTAAATACAGGCAAAATAGCCTTTCAGCGAGAGAGGGTCGATAAACAAACTGATTGAAGTAAATAAAAAAAAATTCATATTTCTTGCAAATTGAGATCAGGAGAATTGAAATAAATTGAATTGAATTTAAATGAATTTCCTTTAATTGAAATGACCTGAAATAAACGAATACATTTCGTGGCTTGAAATTCAATTCAAAGAAACATGAATTCTGTTGAAATCAGGCGACAAATGTATACATTCGTTTCTCCATATTCTCAGCATATCCGTGGGGACTTTCTTGACGGAAGGAAAAAATTGGGTTTCCACGGGAGAGGGTGTTGGAAGTTGATGTGTTTAGGTAACTCTTTCTCGTATATAGAGACCCCATTGCTTGGATCTGATGGTGCATGGGCCTCGGTCTTTCTGCTCTCGCGGGAGCCACCGCTTGGCTGCCTCGTGGGCAACCGGTTTGACGGGTTGTGGCTGTCCTCTCTTCTGCTGGCTGCACTCTCTCCCTCCCTCCCTCCCTCTCTCTCTCTCTCTCTCTCTCTCTCTCACCCTCCCTCCCTCCCTCCCACCCCTCGTCCCTCTCTCTCTCTCTCTCTCTCTCTCTCTCTCTCTCTCTCTCTCTCTCTCTCTCTCTCTCTCTCTCTCTCTCTCTCTCTCTCTCTCTCGGCTTTTCTCTTCTCTCTTTGCGCATCTCCCCTGTGCGTGTTCAAAATGCACGTTTGTGTGCAGCAAAACGCAACGTACTATACATACGTACATGAAAGTAAAAAGAATGGAGGGGGAGTAAGACACGGGATCCATCGTTGAGTAGGTGGAAAGCGGCGTGAGGGTTTCAAACACACATACACGATGCGAGAGCTTGGTTCTGCTCACACATGCGAAGGAGAATCCAAAAACCGAGGTGCAAGAGTAGGAAAGAAAGAAAAATGAAGAGAGAGAGAGAGAGAGAGAGAGAGAGAGAGAGAGAGAGAGAGAGAGAGAGAGAGAGCCCCAAGGGAGAAGTCCGCTATACGTGTAATACACTCGAGGTACCGGTCTAAATATAGCGTCGAATTTACATACGAGTCCTAAAGACCAGGGCTGGATAAATGTTCACGAGAGAGGGTAAAAGAGGGAAAAAGCGTGGGAGGCGAGAGGGAGATAATCGAGCATGAGAGAGTCAAAAGGAGGCGCCTGTAGATTTGCCAGAATAAAGATATCCACTGATTTTCGAAGAGATTTGGAATATCAATCGTGAATTATCATATTAATGAGATTTTGAAGATGTGTAAGAAAGATGGTGAATAAACAAAATTAAAGGAAGCGGAAAGAGAAATCCGTGCAGAAGTTTATTGGGGCATCTTAATATCCAGTAAAATCCCAATCGGGATTTCTTAGGGATGCCCTAAAAGGGGATTCTTTGCTGGATCCCTGCTGGTGTCCTTGTTACTTATTTACTCCGAGTAAAATTGCTCCGGACAAAATGACTGGGCATTTGCACATAATAAAAAATGCCCAAGGAAATAATTATTTCTACAAAAATTACTCGAGAGCCAATGTTTTTATTTATTATTCTTAGCATATAACGAAGTTTTAGATATTAAATTATTATTATTATTATTATTATTATTATTTCATATTTGAGCGTAGCAACTAAAAAAAAAATAGAATAAAATAGATCGAAGGTTCGTTGATGACTGAATTAGAGACGATAGAGACGTTCGAAGGTTCGTTGACAGTTATTTGGAGTGAGGGTAAATGTAGTGGTAACGGAAAAGATTGACCCCTATTATCGATTGAAACGTCGATTGAACTGTTTCATTCGAATAAAAATTAAGCTACTAGAATGGATATTCCCGTTGCAGAGTTTCTGCGGTTTTGGTGCTGTTTAGGATCGTCACATGCAGAATTTCAATACAGATATGGAAAAATTGACATAACGATAAATCCACTCTCCTGTGAACTGTCCTATCCACGGTGCTATGCACTGTCCTATGCATCCCAAAATTTAAAAATCATTTTAATTGTAATTTTTAATTTTGTTTAATTTTATTAAAATGGAATAGTTCAATAGACGTTTTAACTGATAATAGGGGCTAATAATAGTTGAAGACATATTTCAGTGCAATACCAATGCATAGAGTATCGATTGCTGAAGATATTTTGATCATAGTCATTATGTCTAAAGTGATTTTGTCTGTATAGTCATTTTATCTAAGTACTTTTGTGTAAAGTAATTAAGTGCTGAAGATGTTTTGACCGCAGTCATTGTGTCGAACATTATTTTGTCTAGTTATTTTGCCCGTATTAATTTTGTCCGGAGTAATTTTGTCTAAGTACTTTTGTCTCAAGTAATTAAGTGCGGTAACGCCTTGTTAACCCAAACCGGCAATCTAAAATTTCATATTTCGACTAAATCTCGATCAGGATTTGTTGGGGCAACTCCGAAATGAATATTTCTGTGTAAGAATTTGCTGGAATCCAAGTGTTGGTTTGGATATGCAGCCGTATAGGAACAATAGTGTAGAGACAAAATTGGTCTCGAACATCTACATACCTGATAATTACTAACTCATTTCCTTCGGTGACATCTCACTTTATGCTAATGCGCCTTTAGAACTAGTCATACAAAGCCTCCAGAAACGATAAAATCTCTTCTCAGAAAAATTTCCACTAAACGAAATGATAAAAACAATAGAATTCATAATGTTCTCAACCTTTTTTACCTTTAACGACAAAATATATCAACAAATATTTAACTCACCAATGGGTTCACCGTTAGCCCCAATATTATCAAACATCGTGATGATCGATTTGGAAACTATCTGTTTGAAAAAATTAAAATTTACAATATCAATCTACAAGAGATACGTAGACGATGTTATCACAGCTCTTCCCACAGACAAAATACAATCAACACTTAATCTCTTTAACTCATATCACAACAAGTTGCAGTTTACAGTTGAAGTAGAAACAAACAATAAAATGCCATTTCCATCCTTCCACCAAAAAAACATTGAATTAATTAAAAACACAATGTCACAAGACTGTTATCCAATTTCCTTCACAAAAAAGATAATAAGACAAAGACTAACATTAATTCATTCACAATCAAATAATAACAACACATTTGACTCCTCCAGATTAATAAATTTACCCTATACTGAAAATATTCACCACCAACTAGTCCGGCTCTTTCAACAATTCAATATAACATTAATCACTAACAAACAACACAATATTCACTATATCATCGGTTCCACAAAAAACAAAATAGACAATGCGAATAAATCCAACGTAGTTTACCAAATCGATTGTAATGATTGTGATGCATTGTACATAGGAGAAACAAAAAGATATCTAAAAACCAGAATCAACGAACTCAAAAATAGTCCAAAATCCACTAACACACAGAATACAGCGTTCGCGAAACACGGAATAGAATTAAAACACAACTTAAAATTTGACGATGTTAAAATTTTTAACAATTAAAAATGGCTAAAGAAGCGATTCATTCTGGAAATGATACAGATTGAAGCACATTCCAAACCAGTCAATTTTAGAACCGACATCGACAAACTAAGCAGCATATATAATTCAATAATTTAACAAAAACTCTCAATAATGACTAAAAAACTTAAAATTACCAGACATTAATTTTGAAAACTTAAAATAACTAGACATTAATTTAACATTCGTTACCACATTTAACATTTATCAGTTCAAAAACCGGTTGAACTGCATTTCCCTAACAACAACAAATCAAAGATATCAGTTTGTAAACCGGTTTAACGGCATTTCCCCAACATTAACAAATACCCCCACTCTTCTTCAATACTCAGCTGCACTGCCCCAACAATAATAAATACCTCCCCACTCTTCTTCAATACTCAGTCGCTACTTGGTGCTCGAAACAGTTTGGCCGTTTCACCACACCATGTAATAAAAATTGTTGTTTTTGATCAAAGATAAATCTTGGAAAATATCAAACATAAAAATCACAGGTAAATAACACATACACACTTACATACAAAGAACATTAACTAAGCATTAAAATATCAAAATCGTCTCTCTCACAGACATCAAGGATCGCAAAAAAAAACGACCCGTCTCAACACAATATGAAAAATTTGGTCACCAAATTCGAATTAAATATTGTCCAAGATTCATCAAATGATCAAAAATACTTACATTGAAAACATAGCAATATTATTATTTACAAAATAAGACTAAAATGAATGTAAACTAATTTTTAGAAATAATAAATATGGAGAGGATCCAAACAAGGATCAAAACGTTATACAAAAAAATTGTCCATTGTCATTTGGACCGACTGGCCGAATCTCAGCCGATTCTCCCTTCACTATTTGCTGGGATCTTCTAGTTTCCTATAAAATCTCGATCGGGATTTCTTAGGGATACCCTAATATTGGAGTCCTTACTGGATCCCTGGCCTTTTTGATTAAATGATTTTTGTGATTACATTATTTGCGACTAATCATAAGGCACGCTTCAGCAAGTCATTTGGGCAACACACGTTCACACAATGTTTTTGTCATTACCAAAGACAATGTGCGTCGTTCAGGTGCCTTTCTTATAAGTGCTCATTTTAATAGATATAATTTATTTAACGATCCTATAGGATTCTTCAATAATCCGCTATAGATCATTCAAGCATCAAATAATATCCGACCTGGACACAGTCACGGATCCGTTCGGGAGTCCTTGCCAGATTCCATTTACAAACGTTTTATTCCGGTCAGGGAATCTGGTTTGATCTCCAGAAGGATTTTAATCCTTGATTAGGATGAATTACGCGAGTCCAGCTAGGACTGCACAGAAAATCGCTGAAGACTGTTTTCCAGTCAGAAATCCAATTTTATCATCCGAGTACTCCGAAATGGCAATTATTTTCGTCATTTTTGAATCGTGATTATAAACCACTCAAGCATCAGGATGGATAATCCCCTCAAAAGAGTTTGCGGAATAAATTCGTGTTTAAATGATTTTATGTCACTTTGTTCTCCACTCTGTGTGGTAAAATTGCAAGAGTAAGAGAGAGAGAGAGAGAGAGAGAGGGAGAAAATAACGTGTAGATACTTGTTCAGCGTGAACGCGAGAATAATTTTGATCGTCGAGCTAGAACACTTCGTCCTTGATCGTCCCTTCTCTTTTCATTCTTCTTCTCTCTTACTCTACTATCTTTCCATATATATGTGTATAGAATATTCTCCCTGACGAGCATTCGTGTCCTCGCACGGATAATACTCAAAGATGTGCGCATGCATATATAATTATTCCCGGTGAGACATGAATAAAAATATTATCGACAAAACGAAATAAAATCTAATGCACTCCAAACGCACTTGACGAAGAATTTTCTCAAATACATCACGAAGGATCGTAAAGAGCGTTCATAAATTATGATCTACCATGTTGTTTTATATGTTTTTTTTCCAGTATTCAGCAACTGGAGTACAATCGAGAAAATTGACTCTTCGGTACGACGACCATGAAACACATGCAACCGTGTCAGACACTCGTTCTCGTCGATACAAAGGGGAAGAGACAGAGAGAGAGAGAGAGAGAGAGAGATCTATGAAATAAAAGCGATGGAAACTCTTGCATGATATAGGTTCGCGCGTTTTCCACAATCATCGGAGTTGCCGATGAGTGAAGGTGCCTCGACCTTCGTGCTCTGCAACGAGATTTCTACTACGATTTTTTTGCGCAATATATATATACATATATATATATATATATATATATATATATATATATATATGTAAGACGATTTATTTACAATTATTTCAGTGTGTATTTTATTACAGAATATACGTTTATTTTCTGGGCCATGCGGGTCATTAGAGGCGAGAGAAAAATAAATGCCACGAAGTGAAGGTCATTTTTTTTAAATCTTCGAGCAAGGGAGGTTTAAGTCGGAAAACTCGAATATCATTCACAGTCTATTCTCACTGATGTCACCTTCATCGTTTTTTTTTACAGTGAGATAATTTTCTTATTTATTTTTCTACTAAAGAGTCGTTTGGGTTGAAGAACGAGAATCATCATGACAGAAATCCGCGGTCAAATCGTCAAATCGTTAAATTGTAAGGAAATGACGATAGATTCAAAAAATAAATGGCACACGTGACAGCCTCGATCTTTTAGTCTTGCTTTCTCTCTCTCTAGCTTTATCTGCATATCTGGTTTGACGATGAGACTCGAAGAGTAATGCAAGATAAAGAAGAAGCTGGTCGAAGAGAGATAAGAAAGGATAAGAGTAAAAACGGGATCGGAGGAGTCGAGAGACGAAGGTGGAAGGAAGATTTCTCTTGACAACTAATTACCAACGCATCAAATATAAGTTAGGTTCAAGCTACCGTATTCTCCCCTGCTGACATATAACGACCACATCTCTGATCTTCTTCCTTCTCTTTGTATCGTCACGGTACCTTTATTATTTTTTGTTTACTCGTATCATTTTTTTCCTCTCCGTCTCGCCTCGAGAGGAAAAAAACTGGTTTGGGCACCTTTAATTGGCCAATCGTGGCTGCACATGCGCGATGATTTGGTGCTTTTCTGCTGCTGCTGCGGTATGATACAAGATCGAACAGAAAAAATATACATATAAGGATGCGATTTATCGATCGATGAGATTCGGGTACCGAATAACGATTGTGTTTCAAAAATAAACGTCTAAAAATGAAGAATGATTCGGGAGCATTATTCTGAATGATCCATTGCCGGTCAGATTTCGATTATTTCGAAATTCGAACGCGACACCAATATTCTTACGGGGTACCGTAATACGAGGCTACTTAAACTTTGAGAGTCACTTTGACAGTTTTTGGAACTACTTTGGGGAGAATAGGAAAAAAGTCATTCATAAACCAGGTACTTGTAACAAGCTAAGATGTCGTCCTAACAATCGATTATGCTTTTCGCAAGAAGGGAAAAAAGAAGGGCAAGAAGAAGGACAACAACCTGTTACATCTGTAAAGCCCGAATTTAAAGTCACAAGTCCTATCTTAAGATCAAATTTTCCATTCAACTCAAGCTGCAACTTAAGAGCGAACTTAAGTTCCAATTTAAGATTAATCGTAAATTTGATCTTAAGTGTCATTATAAGTTCATACTTAAATTCAAACTTTAGTGCGAGCTTTAGATCGATCTGAAGATCAAACTTAAATTTGGTTTGAAGTTTGATCTTAAAATCAATTTTGAGCTTGAATAAGTTCAATCGAACTTAATTATTTTGACAACTGATGTCAAAACCCAGGGTCGAGGGAAGCGATGAAAGATGAGTTCGATCAAACTGAAGTTTACACTCAAGATGGATCTTAATATCAAACTTTCAACCAAGCTTAAGTTTGAACTCAAGATCCATCTCAATTCCGCACTATAGTTTGAGCTTAAGGAGGTTCTCTACCTAAGAGAATTAACAGTGAGATTTCGATGAAACTCTACCTATTATTTATCTTGTCAAAGTCACGTATACCAATTTTTGTGAAGATTCAATGGATGCGGCCTGAATTACATAATAAATAAATTTCGGTAAATATCAGACATCTAACATGGCGTCTTATGGCGTTCGTTACTGCTAATATATTTTAATGCCGAAATTGAAATCGAATTAACAGCGCGTTTTCAATGAAATTTCGTCTGGTAACATACAAATAATTAATGAAACCGTATCAAAATACTTCTGAGTAATCGGGTACTTACAGTGCGAAAAATTGGTAAAATACCGCAAAAATTTTGCGAATTTTTCGTTTGGGCGGCTCTCACAACTGACGCGTGGCAACGACGCAACACGTGTTATTGGCGCGCATTTTAAACCCGCAGTTTGATTACGCAAATGGAGACATGAAAAAAAAAACTTTTTCATAAATGTCTTATTTTTTTTAATAGTAAATGCAAATAAGCTGTTCTCCAACAGTTTTTACGTGAAAAATCCGACGACTTTCGATTTTGGCACACTCGCTACCGTTTGTTTTGAGGTTATGTACCACTTCCGTACCGGAATCATATACTTTTCGCAAATTTTTACCGACTTTTTGCAACCGCAACTTATTATGATACACTTTTTGGCTAACTCGATTGCTTTTCTAGAAATCGTTTTTATCTTTGTTGTTATTCATTTCCATATTAAGTTGCACGATTATTGCTGAAGCAACTTGGATGTTTGTATAAGTATTTCAGAAATATCGCGACGTTGTCACGCGTTCACCCGCACTGCGCTAGTCAAACGCGTGATCTATCTTTGACTCACCGAGTAGGTAGAGAACCTCCTTAAGTATGAACTTATAATGACACTTAAGTTCAAACTTAAGATTCATATTAAATTGGAACTTCAGTTCGATATTGAGTTCCAGCTTCAGTTCAATGGAAAGTTTGATCTTAAGATCCATCTTAAGTAGAACTTATGACTTAAAATTCGAGCCTAAATGTGACTTTCGGCTCCACCACTATGTTGCTGACTGGATATGCTGCATCACTTGCAAGAATTGGATTTGTGAGATGTGTAACAATGAAGGCTCAACGAATCCTGTCTGTGAATGTATGGTGTGTGAAGATCCAGACGTTTTTTTAACCTTTTTCTTTGTTGCTCAAATTTGTTGTTCAAGTTTATTATAATATAACTAAAGATGATTGTCACATTGCTCAAGTTGATTTTGATGCCAAAGACAATTATAAGATTGCTTACGTGCCTATAATAGTGCCCTAAGTATTTGGTATTTTGATGTAAAATATGTCTTTAATAAAAATGGCGAATTGATTGTCAAAAATCTTTGTTTTTCATTTAATTTCATGTATAATGGATAAAATATTTTTTTTTTAAATCAAATGATGTCAAAGTAACCTTTACGCCTTGGATCTTTGACATAAGTTGGATTTTGATGCCTGGTCAAAGCAACCCCACACTCGCGGTTCCTTTGACACTTTTTTAAAACAATATATAAAATTATAGGGAACTGGTGGAACTTGATATTGTTATACATTTTATAGCCAAAGGACACATTGTTCTGTTGAAGGAAACAAATATTTAATTTTGTATGTTAAAAAAAAAGTGATCACCAAAAAATTTTCGAAACAAGACCAAAGTAGCCCCGTATTACGGTAGTTTCCAAAAAACATTTATCAATACGGTAATGCACATTTCATCACAAGCAGAACAGGAATAAACTAATTCGAAATTCCAAGCCAAATCGGTGCCTATGTGGTATATAAAATATTCGTACTCCAAAATACGATCGTATAAAGGATCCACATAATAAAAGTGAAAAGCGATTTTTATCATCTCCACCGATGAGCGATATGTATGTATCATTGAATACCATTTCGAAACATTTTGCAATTTCAGTTATCCAGCGGATAAAACCCTTTTTTCTTCGTATACATATACATATATACCGATACCCGTGTGTTCGTATAAAAAGTACCGTAACCAAGCGAGAATCGGTGGCTCCGCGAAATATTCGAATTTCGAGGGAGAGACGCGAGAGTGTCGAGGGTGGAATGAGTCGGAGGGATGAGTCGGTCGACCAGCGATTTCCGCGGTAGTAAAAACCTCTCGCGCATAATTTAGCGCTCTATAGGGTAATATAGGGTCGCGGCAAACTCGCAGCTATAGTATTATAGGAAATATAGCTATCTAGCGAGCAAAAGATGGAGCTTCATTCTCTCTTTTGCTTCCCCTCATTCTTCGACGACTATGAGAACCCTCTTTTTTTACCCTTTGCTAGAGGAGAATCGCCAGAGTGCATCCCTCGTTCGTCCCTCGCATAGACCATTGCGTCTCGTGAAAAGGAAGTAGCTACATGTACATCCACATTGCGCGGAATAAATGCTAGCTATGATGCTGCCCGCGCTCTCTGGACCATTGCCAGTGTCGTACGCGACGCTCATAAATCCACGGCACGTTGCGACGTCCCTAGTTAACGCGGATAACACGTACCTCTATTCTCGTTGTTATTGTTTTTATTTACAGAGCTTCTCTATTGTGCGTTCTCACTTTTTCACGTATCACGATTTTTCTCCATTTTTATTTACCTCGATAAGATATTATCGAAGGTAAAAACGCAAAAAAAGGAGGAAAAGAGGTTAAAACATCTCTGTTATTAGTGGTGATTTATATGAGAAAATTTGTATGTGCCCTATTTTTCTATCGACCTTTTCTTTCTTTGGAAAATTCTCAATGCCCCCAACCTGTTGGATCACCCGCTGTGCCTTCATGTCAACGTACATGTCCATTGGAGGAGAGGGGAATATGTATTGTACTGATTGAGGGTCGAAAAAAAGGCGAGAAACCAGTTGCGGTCAGATTCTTCCCTTCTGCTTTTTTTCTTCTCTCCTTTTCAAGTTTTTCTTTTCTATATGCTCCCTTTTTTCAGACAGCAAGCTATGCTGTGCACCCAGCAAGAGGGATTACAGAAGTGCGAGAACCCGTCAAATGTTTTCAACGGCGAAGGGATGGGGGTTGAAGTTTGATGTGTGAGGTGAATAGAAGGAGAATAAAATAAATGAAGAACTGTTGAACTCACCTGCAAACACAGTTCTCTTTTCGAAAACGTATTTTTCTCGGCATTCACGAAGTTTAAGGTAAATGTACCTATACCCAACCATCTAAGGGGTGACGAAAAAGTTGACCTGTTTTTGCATCAAAAAATAAACTATTTAAAATAACGACTATGACTATTGCAAAGCTTGAAGTCTGTAGTTTCCAAAACACATGCTACAGTTATTGCTACAATTAGTTGTTTAATCGTATTGATTGAAAATATTGAGAAATGTAAATGTACCAGTACCCGAACAATGATTTTTCTATACGACCACAATATCCGACCACATTATAATCCTATAACCAACCACATATAACTGTCATATGAAATATCCTTCATCTCCATGGTGGGAGGAGGGGGTAAATCGTCCCTGCTCAGCGATCGTGTCACCGAAATTTTGAGGTCATGCACGAATAATATACATGTCAGCAGATGTTCGGCTACTGGGTTCGAACATAGTCGGGAGAAAGTACTGGTATCCGCACACATGATTGGTTATCGGTATAAGATACATTTCGTATGTACCAATGACCGGACATGGAAATTAAGTACTCAAAATACATTCTTGGCTAATTTAGACAACATGACCAAATTCGGGGATCTGTTCAAATAAAAATAGCTATGCTCGCTTTGAAAACAATAAATACCAACTCGAAATAGTTTCAATAAGATATCGCGATTTCTCAGGACCTCAGCTTAGATAAAGGCTTCAGTGGCTCGAATAGTACGTGTGCTGTCACATTCATCCAAAATAAAGTACAGACGATTTTTAAACTATTAAACTAGTATCATATACGTAGATTATGAACCGTGGATACTAAATCAATTCACAGTTTAAGATTTCTCTTCAGTGAACGCTTAATTTGCTGAAATATTGGCTCGAGTGTCCGGGCACCCGTACAGAAATTATGGTAAGGATCCAGCTGGATTCCCGTCATTCATCCTAGTCACGGATCAGGATCCGTCTGGAGATCGGGCCAGATTCGATGACCGGTATGAAACGTTTGTAAAATGGAATCTAGCAGGGATTCCCGAACGGATCCCCGAGTATGTCCAGGGCGGATATTATTTGATGCTTGAATGATCCATAACGGATTATTGAAGAATCCTACAAGATCGTTAAATAAATTATATTTATTGAAATGGCCATTTTTCACGAAGGCACCTACACTACACGCATTATCTTTATTAATGACTAAAACATTGCGTGAACGTGTTTTGCCTCAATGACTTACTGAAGCGCGCCCCATAATTAGTCGCAATTAATGTGAGGAAAAAAAATATGAAATAGAAAATATAAAGTTTTAGCGTTATAATAAGGAATCAACCTGAGGCCAGTCAGGGATCCAGTAAGGACTTCCTTTTAGGGTATCCCTAAGAAATCTGATCGAGATTTTACAGGAAACTGGAAGATCCCAGCAAATTTTTACACAGAAACACTCATTTCGGGGTTCCTCAACGAACCCTGATCGAGATTTAATCAAAGTACGATTTTTTAGATGGCCGGTTAGCGTAAATAAGGACATCACTGGGGACCCACCAGGGATCTAGCAGGGAATCCCCTTTTAGGGCATCCCTAAGAAATCTCGATTAGCATTTTACTGAAAACTGGGATACCCCAACAAATTTCTGCACGGGTACTGGGACGTGTCCGTTAATTGGAACGTTTATCTAACCAAGAAATTTTGCCTGTAATATATTTTCCAAATTTTTGAAAAAATGTATTCTGACCAATTAAATTACGATGCAGCGTTTTTTTTGTTTTTCTACAATTTTGTCTACTTTCAATTGAATTTTTATTTATCAAGATCGGATAAGTTTTTCACTTTAATAATGATTATAACGTTTAGGGGGAGAAACATGATCCTTTAATTGTTTTCAAAAATTTGATTGCTTGAAACAAAAAAACCGTTCGATAGATCAAATTGAAACTTAACAGGGATTTTGTGGGTATATTGAGCTGTAAAAGTCACGCTCAACATTAGTCGTTTTGTCAATATTTTTAATTTGGCCGTTGATTTTCTAAAAAACCATAAATAGCTCTTTTTCTTCTGTTTTTTCAAATTCATGGCAAGGATGGAAAACATTTTTTTTTTCAAAAAACCATTAACTATTCTTGTAGAGCATTGATTCAAGTTTGTGAAACGCCCCTTTTGATTTCTGTGCGATCATTGGTTGCTGAGATATCAATGGTCAAACAGAAAAGTGTCTTTTTTCGTAAAAGCTCGATATCTCAGCGAAAAATGATCGCAGCGAGGTCGCAAAAAATACAAATTGAAGCTAAATAAACAAGCTATCCGGTCCTTATAATGTTTTAGCTGAAAGAATTTTTTCTCAAAAATTACAGCCAAAACAAAAGCGGAGCAAATTTGCCAAATTCTTTTTTCTTGGTATTTCTCATAATTGCGTGAAACCTGTAGCTTCGAAAATTTTTTTTTTTTCAAAATGCTTTTTTTAGACCTCGATACGACCATTTTTAATTGAGATACAGCATTGTTAAAAACCACTAAAAATTTGGGAAAATTTTTTGATCCTTTAATTTTTTCCAATAGTGTATATATGTATCAAGATTTGATAACATGATTTCTTTTTACAAATAATAAAGATAAATCTTATTTTGTTGATCATGTGGATTGTGTCGGATGAGTTCTGCGAGTCGAGTCATACCCGCACGTATGTTTTTTTTTATCTAACGCGATTGTGGCGTAGCTGCACACCAGGTATATGCAGGTATTGGAAGCTAATGCACGTTTGAAGGCTTAAGTGTTTTAAGCCAGGGGTGCAAGGCCGAGGTGGTGACCTTCGCCTGACGAAACGTTTGAGCTTGTAAGGAAACATGCAGCGTTGCGTTTCGTTGCATTTTGTCTCCCCTCACGCCTCTCTTATTCGGGCTCAACGCTGAGGTGAGCACAACACACGTATCCTCAACTTATGGTTTCGCTTTTGCACTGGTGCGTACAGTGTGTAAACACTAAGCGCACCGTGTGTAAACACTAACCGAGACACACACATTAAATTTAACAGAACAAAATCGCTTAAGCATCCACGATTAAGCACGTAGAAAGTAAACGACGTGCGCCCGTTTATTAGCAATCGATAATTGTAATGCGCAATTCGTAGAGTCAGACAGGAACAAGAGGTTTTAATGCAAGCCACGGGTACGTGGCAAATGCGAGGTCATGCAAAATCTGTGCAGTTTTTACAATGCGGCAAAAAAATCTATCCAATTAATAAATTTTGCCGGTTAAAATCTACTGTAAAGGAGGTGGATAATCTTTTTTTCTACCGAATAAATGTTAAAACATTTTTTTCACACAATGTTAGGTACCCAGTATAAACGATGAGTATGTTAACATCGGTAGTAATCAAAGGTTAAAGTTAAAGCTACAATTTCGCACCTATACGTCTCCTTAGACCTAAAGACAGTTTCGTCGGAATTATTTTGTTGACTAGCAAAAATCCATGGCTCTCATAGCTAATTCCACCCCTATCCTACTTTCACTCGAATGATACGTTGCCTTTCTTAACTTTCTTAATCGGCGATTCTTGTGACTCACTTTGTGGTATAGGTTATACTTGCTGGCCAAAAAACATGAAGCTGTTTAGTCCCAAGGACTTAAACTTGAAAGTCATGCACCTGGCCTATAACGTGGACTATCATGGCATAAGTATATTTCTCAGACAATTAGAAAGCCATGTGCATTATCACATATTTGTACACAGTGTGAAAACGATAAAAAGTAGATGGTAAACGTAGTTCATGGATTCAAAAGGACTTGGAACAAGAGGGTGTACTTCCTTCGTAAGGAAAAAAGTTATATGGTAAGGTCGGTGTTATCGAGTAATAGAAAAATAAAAAAATTGATTGACCTTATCTACATTGCAATCTTTCTTGTAGCTAGTCTTAACATTTCCTAAATTGCTGTAGGTTTTTTGGTCAGGATGCGGATATAACAAAAAAGTTCTCATGTAAAAACTGATTTTCCTTTACAAAGTCATAAATCCGCTGAAAAAATTCTATTCCAGAATTCATAACGATAAATTCATAATTGCTTTTTCGGAATCTCATTTTTTAAAACAAAATATTTTCTTCTGTATGAAAGTCTAGCTAACTATGCTGCCACTTTGTGTCTGAGTCAAGAAAACTGTGTACTAGGATTTGTTAACTGTTACAAATGTAAAGTTCAATATGGCGAAATCAATTATTTTTTAACAGTTTATAAATTAAATAAATAATCTTAAAGAGTTAAGGAATATTTTACTAAAAGTGCCAACCAGGGTTGCAAGTAATGCATGACTTTTTGTAATGCATTTGCATTTTCATTAACCATTAAATTTTCATTAACCATTAAATTTCAATGGTCAATGGAAAATATTTCCATTAACCATTAAATTTTTATTTATTTATTTATTCATTTATTTATTTTCTTTCATTCTTGAAAGTGCAAGAAAATAAATAAATAAATACATTAATAAATTGATGTATTCATTTATTGATTCATTAATTTATTTATGTATTTATTTATTTATTTATTTATTTATTGCTTTTTTGGCACTTTCAAGAATAAAAGAAAATAAATAAATAAATAAAAAAATAAATAAAAATTTAATGGTTAATGGAAATATTTTCCATTAATCATTAAAATTTAAAGGTCAATGAAAATATTTTCCATTAAGGGAGTCCTGTCAGCGTGAAATCGGGAAAAAATGGTTTTTTTTTTTACGTTTTACCAACTCTTTTGCACTTATTTACCAAGTCATAGACCCTTACGTTGAAAAAGTTACAAGCGAATCTGTAAACAAAGAATTTTGAAAATTTAGAAATCCATTTTCAAAATTCTGCATTTTTTTTCACAAATTCTGGATCATAAATAAGTAATCTATATCATGATTAGAAAGTGGGATGCGGCTGCCTTATATTTTTTTAATAATTTTTTGTTGTTTCTAAAATAAAAATAAAAAATTCTAATATTCCTTATGAAAGTGAAAAAAAATAGACAAAAATAAAACATGTCTTGGAAAATTTCGATATTTTGCATATTTTCCAAAGTAAATGAAAAATTCTTTTTTTGAAAAAAAAAAAATATTTTTATGTATTTTGAAAAAAATGCAAAATATCGAAATTTTTCAAGATATGTTTTATTTTTGTTTTATTTTTTACTTCTATAAGGAATATTAGGAATTAATTTTTTTATTTTATTTTAGAAACTAAAAATAAAAAAATTATTTTAAAAAATGTAAGGCAGCTGCATGCCACTTTCTTATCATGATAGATATTACTTATTTATAACTCAGAATCTGTGAAAAAAATTGCAGAATTTTCAAAATTGTGTTTTTTCAGTTATTCCTTTTTTACACACAAACGGTCGTCGCGCCACTTGAAGGAGTGATGAAATAATTCTGCAAAAACTAGGCTGTTTTTGAAGTGGAATCAATGCGAAAAGGGATCTGATTCCTCGAGGGAAATGACTCCTCGATTTCACTTGGAATGCTCCATATATATATATATATATACAATTGATCATTCATTCAGATTCCTGTAGAGTTGGTACAAAAATAATTATTCTACTGTTGAATCGAAATTTGAATATCGCGCGATTGCGCGCTTACAACTCTGCGGACCAATCAAAACGCTTGAAAGAAGTGACTACAGGCCAATTAAAAAAATTGTCGCAAGTGATCAGAAAGTGTAACAGAAAACAAACGTTCGCGCGTGGTTTATCATTTTTTTTATTGTATTCACTTATTTTTATCGAGTGTTTATTTATTGGTTCAAAAGTAATATAAAATATCTATACCGATCGTGAAATTACGTGAAAGTGCTTCTTTGATCTCGACAAACGACACGAGCAGTTTCACAGTGGTTAGTAATACGTCAGTTCATGTATTTATTACATTCAATTATTTGTAAAGACAATGGTATTCGTCGTCTTTACTAAATAATCGAGTGGATTTTCATATTTATTTACACTTTTTTCAGTCAGTGAATTGAATTCCGTACCTTATATGTACAATATAACCTCCAAACTGTCATCGGATTGGAGGTTATATTGTAAAAAATGTATAGCATTTTTGGTGTACAAAGATTTGTAAATATTAAAAATAATTAAAAACACAAATATGAAAAAACCGTGAAAAGCGTGTTAAAAAAATGTTTGTCTGCATGCAATTACCATGAAAAATATTGTTTGTTATACAGGTACAGTAATCGGTGGAGCAAAGGACTGAGGAAACGTTTTTCCATACATTCAACTTCGGAGGCTGTTTCCCGAAACCTGGATCTTCAAATACTCTGCGCGCAATCCTGACGTTCGAACCGCTTCATGGATCTTATCCTACGACGTCTCATTTTCTTGGTTACACTTTTACGGACCGCTTGAGCGCGGTACATTTTTATTATAATCAATATTGTTTTGTGTGCAGTTCTCTAAAAACCAAAAATGGGTCAAAGATTCAAAAAGTGGCCTGTAACTCCAAAATAAGGATCTAAAAAAAAAATGTGCCATGCTCAAGCGGTCCGCAAAAGTTTTACAAAGAAAATGAGACGTCGTAGGATAAGATCCGTCAAGCGGTTTGGTCAGAACTGCGCGCAGCGTGTGAAAATCAAAAATTGATTCATGAGAGTTCCACTGCACCTTAAGGGTTCTAACTAGCGTCAAAAGTTGCTACATTTGATACTTCAAATTGTACCCTATCTGTGAAATTTCTACAAATGCCATGAACATTTATATTGATGTTCAAAAATCGGCATTTTGACGCTGTGAGTCTCCTCTTAACCAGTAAATTTTAATGGTTAATGGAAATAATTTTCATTAGCCATTAAAAAAGTAATGGTTAATGCATTACTTTTTCATTAAAAATTTTGCAACCCTGGTGCGAACTAAATATATTTGTTCACTGCAAATAAACTGTTTTCTCAGTGTGACATTATTTAATCAGTCACAATAATGTATATCAAATCTTCTGGCAATGTCAAAGAATCAATTATTTATTCGGTACAGTCTTTTTATTGCTGTTGCTTTTAAAAACAACTTAATTAACTTTTTCTTACGAAATTACTTTTTGCGCAGACGGACGGATTCATTGACTACAAAAAGTAAATATTAATTAGTGACCATCATACCGCGTTTTCTCCTATTCCAAGCTATATGCAAAATATTTATTTTTCAGAAGAAAATATATTCAGTATATTTGAGATATATTTCTCATATATATATACATCATATATTTGATTTCTATGGGACCTATCACGAATTATCGAGTTTGTCAAGCGACGTAGGAATAATGGATGAAATATCGAAGTACGAAAACTTAGTGGCAGAAGCACGGGCTTGTGGTGCAACGACCGACGTCATTTTTCGGAACTTTAATTTAGCTCATGCACGTCGAAACTAATATACACAAAAGTCACACCAGCCGGTGTTATAATACAGGCACGTACCACGAGAAACTCACAACCATAAATGCCATCTCTCTTTCTCGCACTGGAATACTGGATTCTCTCTTTTCTCTACTTACAGTCTCCTCAAATAGAATCAACGCAAAAAGAGCTTTGGTTTACAGTTCACCCGGCAAAAAAAAACGGTTTTCATGCGAGCCCCTCTCACGATCTCTCGATTTTTCTTTGGGTATTGCGGGTCGAGTGCGGGAGCGGCAGTTTGAGTTTTTGGTTTACTCTTTTTCTCTTCCCTCTTTTTCCTCTCGTTCTCTCTCGCTTCTCTTATTCCAATGTTTCTATTTCAGACGTGCGGCAGTCACTCGGCTTTACGCGGCTGGTATCGCGAGTTAGGGCATCGCGCGGCCTTTTGGTTGGCCGTCGAGAGGGCGCGATATATGGGCACATGCTTATAATCTCCTGCAGCTCTTTAACACTGTACACCCGCGCGACACTGTTTTTCTTTCGTTAATTCTCGCGTATGTGTGCCACACTCGGGCTGATGCATTTGGTGTAGCGCACGTGCAGCGACAACCCGCTCTTCTCTTCTTCTCTGTGCGCGATCGTTTCTCGTAATAATCACCGAACCAAGAGGCATTTCAAGTTTGTCGTCAAACAGCTCGCACGGGGACTCGGAAAGCGAGGAAAATGATCTTTTTTTTTCTCTTTGACGACTTTGTAAAGGCTTTGGAGCGCTGCGCGCATATCAAAGGACAAATCGGTGCTAAATTCGAAAAATCGTTTTGACTAAGGTTCATACGAAAGTCGCTGATAATAAGGCCTAGCTAAGGGAGATTTGTAATAAAATGAAAAATATACAATTTAATCAATAAGTTTTGATGATAATCATTATTCAAGTACATTTTCTATAAAATATAAACGAAAAATGGTAATTTTTACCATAAACAAAAAAGAAATTAAACATTCAAAAAAACCTTATCAGTAGGCCTTATTTTACTATAGGAGGGTAATAAGGCCTACGGCTTTAACATGCTGAAATAATTAAGCTATACTTAATACATTTGGTATTTGTGATCAATAATCATATGAATGCCTCTCTGTAGCTTTATAAGAACTTAAAATTCTTCTTTACACTGCTCTGACAGCTGATACCAGGTCGTTTTCTGACCACAACGCTGGTTTAGGAGGCATCGGTATCGAGTCACTGAAATCAATAATCAATTAATAATAAATTAAATTAAGTGGAGGATACACTTCCCTATGATGTAAAAAACAACATAATAAAAAAAAAATTTCATTACGTTTTTTTTATGGTGAAATTTAGTAGGCCTTATAAACCGCCGACCACATATTTCAGAAAAACAACAAATAACAAATATTTGGACCATGATACGTTATTTATATCGTATCAAAAATTATCAAAAATACTTACGATTTTCGTAGACCATTTTTTTAGTATTCGTGCTGCGCGGCCGCGTCATATGATAGATGATGCAACACTGGAGACGGAGAACGGCGTATCGCGCTTCCGCGAACTTGTAGCGACATTTTTATGCATTATACTTCAGTCAGTCTAGGCTTGCGCGAAAGCGGTCATTGTAAATATGATTTTTGGCGACTAGGCCTTATTACCCGCGGGTACCTTACGTGATAATTTGGGCTCAATATTTTTTCACCATAATACGCAATTTTTGCTTGATTTCGGCACGGAGGAAAGGAGAACTAAATTATTAATCAGTGAATCTAACGGAAATTGACGTTTCCTGATAATCGTGACGAAACTAGCCAGGTCTAGATAAACTAAGGGGTTAGGTACAGTTGTAAGAAGCAAAATAACGCTTTTCTAAGATTTTTTTAAAATGCTGGTTTTATTATTTATTGAGTCGTGATTGGTAGTTCGAGGAATACACATTTGAACAAGTTGCAGTAATTTTTCTATGCAAAAATGGCGATAAGTAATTGAGTTACAGCAACTCTCCTGAAAATAAAAAAAAATTGTTGTGCGGTGTGCAGCAGAACTGATGACTGTATTAAACTTGGTGCGGTTAATTAAAAAACAATATTTCTGTGTAATTGATCGAAGCATTTTGTCGAAAAATCTATATTTTGGCAACTCGAGAAATCATGAGGAGGGCTCGCATGAAAACCGTTTTTTTTGCTCGGTGAACTGTAAACCCAAGCTCTTTTTTCAGAAAAAAAAGTTTTCGCTTCCGACATCCGCCATTTTGTCAATAATTCTATTTTGGCAAGATGCTTCGATCATGCTGTGGGAGGGTTGCTGTAACTCGATTATTTATCGCCATTTTTGCATAAAAAAATTACTGTAACTTCTTCGAATGTGTATTGTTTGAACTAGCAATCATGGCCCAATAAATAATAAAACCAGTATATTAAACAAATCTCAAAAAAGCGTTTTTTTGCTTCTTTCAACTGTACCTGACCCCTTAATAGATGTGAAAAACCCTCAGATAGCATGGTGAAATTCATCTGATGCCTTCGACATTATTTCAGGGGGACCATGAATGTTTCTTTGGCGGCAACCCCAAATGTTGACAGTGTTATATCTGCAAAATTCACCATCATATTCTAAATTCTGTAGTTGAAGAGATACTTGTTCTCAAAAGTATTGTAATTTTTCTGTACCCAACCACAATTTTTGTATTATTCACCAATAAGTACTGCAGAATGAGTCTTTTGCATCACGTTTACAGTGAGTACACGGTAATTTTTTTGGGATTTTTCTCTGCGAGGGTAATTTTAACGTCGTCGATTTAATGAAGACTTTAATATCATTCAACGATTTATCTTGTTGGTCGTAATGATCGTTGAAATATCTCAAAATTTCAGTTCTGTTCGCTAGATAAACAAATGGTTGTAATTTTACATTGATAAGTCCTGATAAAAATGTACACGGTGGATCAAGGGACCAATTTTCAAAGAACAAAACGGCTTGTATCACTGGAAACAGACAAAAGTCAGGAAGTATTTTTGAAGGAAACGGAAGCAAAATAAACCTTCCTGGAATTTGAAGTAAAATAGTCTAAATCTATAAAAATCTATGACAATGAACAATTTGACCTTCGTGTAGATATCCACACCTTCTTAATCTTTTGTGTTCCGAGAAAAATTGCCAGCTATTTTGGAATCATGACATCAAAACGAAATACGATAATTTAATAATTTTGTCGCCATTTGAGTACCGAAAATCGTTTTATCCATTTCCGATGCGACTTCAAAAAAAGAGGACAACGATTTGGAGATTCGCAAATTTGCAAAATTTCGTGTAATAAAAAAAAAACCGGACAAGTGCGAGTCGGACTCGCCCATCGTTCCGTACAAATGATTGATTACGTACTTTAAATAAATACTATATTTTTTATGATTTAATTATAAATTTATAGTTTTCAGATTTTTCCCTATATTTGTAGTATAAGACAGTATTACTTGACAAATTTCATAGTTCTAGGTCAACGGAAAATACCCTATAAATTTTGATTCCCTTGAGAGTGTCGAAATATACGTTTTTTGCCGCATAAACCACCGTATCTTTTTTTTACGTTAATTTAAAATTTTGATTTTGATTAAACTGATTTTTGATTGAACTTGATTTTCAATGAACCGTAGACCTGAGTATATGGTTTTAATTTCAACTCGATACCTACACGTGTTCCCAAGATAAAGGGCTGGGACAGACAGACGGACGGACAACAAAGTGATCCAATAAGGGTTCCGTTTTTTCCTCTTGAGGTACGGAACCCCAAAAACTATTTTCGAAGTGATTTGAACCGCGTGTATGTCCACGCGAATATTATATTATGCGAATATACTTGTGTATAACGTAGACGAAAATGGGAAGAAAAAAAAATTCAACCATTCTGATTAGGCTCGATATCATGGTTCTGATCTAAATGGACTTGGCGTAGAACGGACGCGTGTGTGCACCGCGCGATCTGGTCTAACGATAAAAAGACAAACCGGTACCACCTGTCGCGCCGGAAGGTAATCATGCCCCGTGTATACGCTGCATAGATAGGGAGAGAGAGAGAGAGAGAGAGAGAGAGAGAGAGAGAGAGAGAGAGAGAGAGAGAGAGAGAGAGAGAGAGAGAGAGAGAGAGAGAAGGAGATTCGATCTAACCCGGAGCGATTTAATACCAATTATTATTTCTCGTCAGGAGAAGAGAGCGAGAAGTGGGAGGAGGGGCGGTTGCGGAACCGCAAATTGCAACAAATTCGTTGTATCGACCCCCAACGAGGCGCTGCTCACTTATCTGTCGGGTGGAATCGATACACCACTGGCGCGAACGTATTTGTTCTTTGGGCGATTGTTATGAGTCGGCAATTTTTTTTATCGGCGCACGAAAGACGTGTCACTTGAAGGTAGAAAAACAAAATATACCACGTGATGGATGCATTGACAAAACGTTGCGAATAAAACGTAATTGTAAGTCCTACTTTTTTTTAAATTTTATTTTTATACACCTCGAGGATGTCTATAAAAGTAAATTATTACGACAGATATCGACGATGCCTCGAAAGGCCATGCAATTTTAATTACACGGAACGTGAACCCGTAATGTGCCCTGTGCATTCGACTTTATACATACGTGTGCCAACAGTATTTACGGTATATTAATTATACACGCGTGAATCATCTGGCGTTGAAATTGCATTGAAAAATACGACGAAAGAAAAGCGTCGAGGAAAAATTAGTACACGCACACTCGGAAAAAAATGAAACAAAAGAGACAAGAATGGCACGAATGCCACGATGGAAAAAAAAGAGGAAATTAAATGGCGATGAGAGGAGCTGCGTAATAATAAGTGAGCGATGAATGAACGACAGCGTGCCACGGGGTTAATTACCCAGACCGTTTATACACTGCAATACAATATTCCGGCGGTTAGAAATTTGCGTAATACACCTTTTTTCACTGCTGTTGCTTCTGCCCACGCTCCTTTGCTTCAACTTCATGCACAATGTAATGCATACAAATAGAAATAGCGGTGGTGCGATAAAAAAGGCGAGAAAGAGTCAAAAGTGATGAAACACCGTATGTCATATTTAAAAACCGTAGGCAGTGGTTAAAACCGTCCCTCCAGTGTCAATACTCAACGGGAGTCGATGTTATTATTTTATTTTTTCAATTTTTCCCTTCGCTTTCAGATAATATATGGACAAATATAAATATATAAATACGTGTCTGTATGCATATGAATGTACAAATATATCTAACATGTCGAGTTTTTGGAATGTTTGGATACGAGAAATACAAGTCTACTGTACTTTGGATACATTTAAAATGTATTTGTCGTCTTCATAAATGTTACACATGCTCCGAAATATCCTACCTGTGGAAAAGGCATGTTTTTAAGATTTTTTTTTTTGGCGTAACGGATAGTGTTCGTTTATTGAAAAATTTACATATAGTGAAGTAACATTTGATCAACATTCTCCTGAATTTGCATTGCGAAATATTCAAAATTGAGCGAGTGAAAATTAAACCCCGGAGGCACCTCGAAAAAAAGTTGGTTTGCGGTGTACACCATAACTCGCAACAGAATCATCTGAAACAAAAAAATCAAAATGCATTTGTTAAAGGAGATGTTTCTCGAGGTAATGACGGAAGGATTTTTTTTTCGGTTTTTCGATTTTTCGTAGCACTTGGGAGCCAAAAACCCGATTTTCGCTAAACAAAATCGGCTAACTTGTTGTTGAAAAATTAGTAATTAAAAAAAAAAAAACGAAAAAACTCTCGACAATACCTGGTGAATTATGCGAAGAAGTATTGTGCAAAATTTCAAAGCGATTGGTCCAGTAGATTTTGAGTTATCGTGTACACGGACTTCAAATATGACAAGTCTCAGAAAAATGGTTTGAAAAACGCAGAGTTTGGTCGCTCCGCGCTCATTGCACATAAGTTTGAGAACACTTCTCGATTGCATAAAAATCTGACAAAATTCATACATATTAAAGGTACTCAAAAGATTAATTTTGCATATCAATAATTCCAAAATGTTATTAACAAAATGCTGAAAAAACAATAGGTATAAAACCCGGCATGGAGCAATAGACGCTCAAATACTCATAACTTCGTCAATTTTACTCCGATCGACTTGAAATTTTAACACAATATTCTTGGATATTATGCATTCATTTAAAAAATGAAAAAAAATAATAAAAAAATTTAAATACTTTACCCCGCCCTTAAGTCCTTAGGCCACTCTACGAGTACAGGGCCAAAAGAGAGCATATTTCGTAATTTTTTTTCAGCAAAACCATAAAATAAATCGGATTTACGAAAAAAGTGTTTTATCATACATCTAATTGGCAATACGAAATTATTTTTTCATGGCAATATATGTCAAAATGGCGACTATGCAGCGTTTTTCCGATGATGCCTCTATTTCTGAAAGGTCAACGGCCGAACCAATAGCTCGTCACGATGAGACACCAAAGTTTTTTCGATTATATATAAGACCAGCTATAGAAGTACGTAGAATTTTTTTCATATGTTGTTTTTTTTTGTAAAAATGGCGCATTTCTAATTTAAAATGTATAAACTGCCATGAGAAAATCGTCAGGAAATTATTTATAAAAAAGGAACTATGCGATCTACTGGAAAAATCCGACGTAGTGCTTTGAAAAACTTTATTTTGAATGAACAGTTGAAATTTCAAATGAATCAATTGAAATTTGTTTGAGTTATAAGTTCGGCCGACTTGAAAAAATGTAGTTCTGTGATAAAAGCGTTTAAAGTTTGTGGAAGCTCACTACGGATGAAGAGGGGTTGCACTACAATGCAAAAATCGAGTACTGAGGGATTTTTCACGCACATCACCTTTTAAAATATAATTCTATACTTACTAAGCTAGCTTTTTAACAACAAAAAAATCGATTTTCTGAAAATCCTAGAAAATCCTTAATATATTAGCGCTATATTATCATAATACGCCACATATAGTTTATGAAGCTAAATTATCCCACTGTCAATTTTACCAAAAAAAATTAATTCGGAAGATTGCACATATTTCTACATGACCCACATTGAATTTTGGACAAAATCCTTTCGCACAGCAATTTTTCGAGTTGTTCCAGAAATAATTATCTCATTAAAAATATGCTTGATTTCACTTATGACGAATTATTGCAGCATCTTTGACAATTCGCCTTCGTAATATTACGTTCGGAGAATGTATCGATGTGCGACGAGGAGAACACGAGAGTCTCGATGGCACGAGTCGTTTTCATTGGGTGGGGGAATTTTCGTTGCGCACACAAGTTGCTTCGCAGAGCAATGTATACGTGCATATATGTTTCTGTAAAAGAAGTGGGAGGTTGCGCTGGCTCGGGACGAAGTGAACAGACGAGACTTGCCAACTTGCCACTCACTAATACTACTTTAACGATAGCCAAGAAAGTAGAGGTAACGGAGTGAGTATAGTTTGTGTGTGTATGTGCTTGAGGCTTGCACTCCACACTATGCAAGTTTGAGTTGGTTGACCCGAAGCGAGCGAGCCCGAGTGCCTTTTCTCGACCAACACTGTACGTTATATGTATACACAGATATATAGACATATACACACCTAAGTACTCTACCCAACTCCTCCGAGCCTCTCTCCAAGACCCTTTTACTTCGTATCTGACTATTCGCTCAGCTGTTTCGTTTTTCCTCCCTCGTGAAGTTTTTTTTTTGCTCATATCGAATCCCTCCTCGCTATACATTGGATTGTCCACGAGAGCACCAGCTGTTTTCCCAATCATGACGTTAGGATATTTCATTTCTCTGATATTTTCGTAATACGCCGATGTCCGTAGAGTCGTAAAGGTCTCGTAGCGTCTCAATCGGTAGTTGCTGGATTTTCGGCGCAGACAAGATTCAGTTCGATACACCTGGGTGCGGATTACTGCCGACAACTCTATAGATGCATCTTTTATCCATCGAATCCTCGTGGGGTATGAAGATTGAGAGTCAGAGAGCTGGTATTGCGAGAAGGAGAAATGGAAAATCGCGTTTGAAGAGGACACGTAGCAAAAGGAAGAATGATCGAAGGAGCCGAGGATGATGAAGAAGAAGACAATCGTTGGGTAGTAAGGAAGCATTCGACGAGGAGTATATCGGAGAACGAGAAAAGGGGGCAAACGGGAATCGAGAGGAAAGAAATAAAGAGAGCGAGAAAAAAAGAAGAGAAATAAGCGAGGGGAGATATAGAGGGAGAGAATCGCGAATCGTACGCCTCTGGCGTGATGTTGAGCTCGCGGAGAATTACAACCTTTCGTGTCCGCAGAACAAGTGAAAAAGAGAGGAAGAGGGAGAGGGCACAAGTGAAGAGCAAAAGGAGAGAGAAGAGGCGAGAAAGAGGCGGATCGGAAAGGAAGATAAAGAGTGAGATAGAACGATATATAGAGAGAAGGAAGAAAGCAAAGCATCACGTCGTCAATCATGGTCCAGTTGCTCTCATGTACTCAACTCCATGGTCTTACTATGTATGTATCGGTTATTCTATGTAGACTCAACCAACGGCACGCACACGTGCATTTGGTTTAGGACTTTTATTATGATTATAGTGAGAAGAAGCAATTTTGAATTTGTTTAGGATTCTTGCATTGAAGTTTATTTTGTTGAAATTTTGAGGGTCTACGAATAATTTCGAAAAGCTCGTAATTGAACCTAGAAACATATATGGCGAAAAGGCAGTATCTATTACAACATCGCCAATTCGTCACAATTTTCCCAATGTGGCCGTATTGAAAAAAAACTGAGATTCGCAGTAAAAAAAAATTAAATTACCATGGCTCATTGCTTCTTAATCTTTATATGAGCATTTTGCTTGATATGTTATTGATTTCTCAAAAAGTACTAATAGAAAATATGAAAAACTGGGATTGCTTATAAGACTTATTGTTAGAAGAAACATAGGAAAAATTATGAGCCAAATTGGCGATGTTGGGTTGGAGATGTTGATTAATTTGACATGGAATATCCCGTATATTTGTAAACACGCGAATACATACACATTGAAACTCGTTCAGGAGCAAATATAAGTTTCCAGGCACTGCATGCACAGTGGCTGGATACGTATAGTACCACAATAACCCGTCGGATCTTGTAGCTGACGATGTTTAACGGATTTATTTTTTTCCAATCACCAAGATCCTCCGTAAGGCGTTTAAATTTGAAAAATAAAAAAATTATGTCAATAACGAATAATTATCGTGTCTTAAGCTTTCATTGATCGATACGGGGGAGAAGAAAAAAACCCAATGAACCTTGTGCAAAATACTGGTAGGTAGGGAAGCTCGATGAAAGTCGGAAAGGGGGACGAAAAAAAGAATAAGGTTGGTGCCGCGCGCGGCGCGGGGGTGTCGTTGACCTCGCGACGACGATATTGTGTACCACTTGAGTTTTTAAGTCCGCAATGGTCGGGAGGTTTTTTTGAGGATGAGGAGAGGGAGTGGTGGAAAGACGAAAGAAAAAAAGAGAAGTAGGCAAAAGGAGAGATGAGGAAAAAGAAGAAGGTGGAAAAAAAGTTGGGTCGGCAAGGAATAAGGACGCCCTCAGCCACACTCAGCCTGGGTCCTTGGGCCATGGATCATTAACCGTGGAGCTCGTGAAAACTGCTCTGGTTTGCAGCTCCTTGCTTTTCTTTCTCTCTCTCTCTCTCTCTCTCTCTCCCTCTTTCTCTTTCCCTTTCTTTGGCTAGCTTTGAGCTCTGCGTTTGGTGTCGAGTACCGAAAATTTTGGGAATATATAGCAGGTGCCTTTGTATTATATACATTTATCGTGTATATCACGATCTTTTTACACGAAAACGTCTGACCCCGCGTGACGTTTTCATCCCCCTTGGAGGAAGAAACGATGGAGGAAGCGACGAAGACGCAATACCCTTGTCGATTTTACCAAAGAGAGAGAGAGAGAGAGCAAACTTTATGGATGGGGATCCTGGGAGAAAGATTGCGAGAACGAGGGCGAGAAAGCGACTCGAGAACGAGAGAGAAGTACCGGCGTCTCGCGAGCGGCATGCCTCGATGAACCCTCAATCTACCCTCTACAACAGTAAGACCAAGAGAGAGGGATGAAGGAAGCCGCGACAAAATCCCACCAATTTGTCGCACGGACTTCAAGGTTATCGATTCCGGCCGTGGTGAAGAGGCTTTTCAGGCGGTGGAGTGAAAATATATAAGAATAAAAGGGAGCAAGAATGAGAAAAAAAGATAAGAAGGGAGTCGAAAAAGGAAAACGTGCTTTTGCGGTGTGCTGTGCGTCATATTGTGACTCTCGAAGCAGCAGCAGCAAAAAAAACGCAAATACATAAAACCTCGTATTATTGAATTGATCCTAATTAAAATATTCGTTGAGCCTATAAGACTCCTCCGGACTCCAAATGACATCTATCCCCCGTTATTTTTTTACGCTCTCTCTTTTTTTTCGTACTTATTCGAAATCCTGACAAAGCATGAACCGATATAATGGTGCGTTGCTGACTTTGATTCGCGATGAAATTTCCGTGAAAAGTCAATGAGAACTGTGGAGGGAAGCTTGAAAATAATTACGACGCGGAATGTATATAAGTATAACGCCTTGCTAGACAATACACTTTGTCTGCGTACTTTGCGAATTGGTATTGTGCGTACCATAATATACATAAACCAAATTTAATACATCTGTGGACTGGATAAATAGAATTGAAAACATCTGAGCTTATCAGCTAGATGCCAGTATTAGGTATTCCGATACCTATCAGGATACGAGAGATTTCGCAACGGAGACAAGGAGCACACTTTTATCACCGATAGTTATATGTCGATGATCTGGTGTTGATGGATCATGTTCTGGTAGTGAAAATTGGACAATTCTAAACACAGAACCCAATCAGCAGCAATGTAACATGCCCGGATGGAAATTTGTTGGGGTATCCCAGTTTCCAGTAAAATGTCGATCGGAATTTCTTAGGGATGCCCTATAAGGGGATTGCTTGCTAGAGCCCTGGTGAATCATCAGAGGTGTCCTTAAAATTAACGCTAACCCGCATTCCAAAAATTCTTATTTTGATTAAATCTCGATTAGGATTTGTTGGGGCAACCCCGAAATGAGTATTCCTGTGTGAACATTTTCTGGGATCTTCCAGTTGCCTGTAAAATATCGATCGGGATTTCTTAGGGATACCCTTAAGGTAGTACATCCCGAAAATGCTCTGAAACAGAAACGGTTGTAATTAAAAACCAATATTATCCAGGCTATTCAGAACGCGCTTGTAAATTTTCAAATATTTGATTATTCCGTTCCCGAGATATTTACAATTAAAATAGGCGTTTTTAACACGCTTCGCATAGGATACGTATTGTAATATATCACATTTCGAATGATAATTAAAAAATGACGGGACAAAAGACGATAAAAAACTTATGCAAGATTAAAGGGGTATTCGGCGATGTTTAAAAAAAAAAAAATTGTCCCATTTTAACATAAAGTTCTTGAGTTATAAATGTTTGAAGTATGAAATGAAGTACGAAACGTGAGTGCTTGAACCAGCGAACATAGAAGTGCATGAAAGCGTAAGCCTTATGAGAGCGCTTGGCAGAGATTTGTTAGTTAGTACCTCGCTCACGGTGAGCGCTGCTTGTGACAGTGTGCACGAACACATTGACACCTTACCAAGCTGCTTGGTAATGTGGCTATGTGTTCGTGCACACCGTTACAAAGCAGCGCTCGCCGCGGTCGAGGTACCAACTAACAAAACTCTGCTGAGCGCTGCCATAAGGCCTACGCTTCCATGTACTTCAAAGTTCGCTGCTCGAGCATTCAAAGTCGTGTGTGCTCAGTGCGTTCATTTATGTACACAATCTTTCGAAGTGTTGGTGTGCGCAATGGACAGGTCTCGTCAATAAGAGTATCGGGCATGTACTACCTTAAAAGGGAGTCCTTACTGGATCCCTGGCTGGCCCCAGGTTGATTCCTTATTATAACGCTGAAACTATATATTTTTTTTTCATATTTTTTGTGATTACATTAATTGCGACTAATTGTACGTCGCTCTTCAGCAAGTAATTTGGGCAACAAACATTCACACAATGTATTAGTCATTGATCAAGACAATGTGTGTAGTTCAGGTGCCTTCCTGAAAGGTGTCCACTCCAATAAATATAGCTCATTTAACGATACTATAGGATTCTCCAACTATCCGCTATAGGTAATTCAAGCCTCAGATAATATTCGCCCTGGACACAGTCACGGATCCGTTCGGGAGTTCCTGTTAGATTCCATTTTACAAACGTTTCATTCTGACCATGGAATCTGGTCCGATATCCAGAAGGATACCGATCCTTGAGTAGGACGAATTACGAGAATTTAGCTGGATCCCTACAATAATTTCTGCACGTGTGCTTATCATTTCCTTTGTAGTATTTGATCTATGTTCATTTTATTAATAATTTTGTTGTAAGGATAGACAAAAACCGTCGCAATTACAAGAATGTCGTTCGATCACTTGAAAAAAAAAACTGAAATCCACGGTTAATCTATGTCCACAATCCGTTGTATGGTTGATTGCAGTATCTCAATTTCCATTGCTAGTTGCATCCAAAGTCATGGTAGTCGTTCCAAATAGCCCTGACGTTGCCACGATCATGATCTCAAATATATAGCAGATTCTCGTAGGGCGTTGTGCTCTTTGGTAACGCTAAACTTCGGGGAGATCCTTATACGACAGGGGGTAAGGTAAGACATTGCTCTGCCTCTCGGATTACAAAACAACCTTGTAGCGAACGTATATAAGCGTAAAAGGTGCAAGAGCCATACGATAATTAGCCGGAGGATTTCGCTGAGGTAGTTATACGTATATATTCTCTTACAACTCCTTCGAACAGCATATATACACCTCTTTGCATATACCTGCGAACCAATATTATACCTATATACATATCATAGTCTTGTTGGCTCGAGGTTCCTCCAAGTGTTCAAAAATGCAACTCTGCCTCGATACTGCCATACATTGTATGTATATGACGTATAGGTATATGTAACATGCATGTATATAAATAGAGGGGAGAGGAGAGAGATGGAAGACGAGACAGAGTGAATAGGGAGTGCACGGAGTACGAGATACCAAATATGGAGGCTCATATCGTATTTACAACTTACAAGAGCCACAGATCTCCTCAGAAACCTATCTCGAGAGCCTTTGCAAACCATAGAGCCCAACACACTGAGCCTAGATCATCCTAGTTCTGCATTTATTCTATACTTACGGATATATATATATATATATATATATGTATAACTTATAACAAGTAGTAATAAAGCAGCGGGGTAAAACAGAAGCCTTAAAGTTCACCAGTATCATTGTGTTTCTCTCTTTTCATCGTTCTCATCCCGTTGCTCGTTTTAACGACTGGAAATTTCCGTCTCGCTGCAACGAGAAACGGCCGTATCGATATAATTACGTATTGCCAATAAAGGTTGACGGGAATCGTCCAGTTAAACAGAACATCTGGTAATATCTCGCACTGTATAAGTAAACCCAGAAATGCTTACCCAATTTGCCATCCATATCTGTGCATCTCTTATTTCTCGTCTTCGGTAATCCTTCCCTTCCTTCTTCTCTCTTGGAGCGTTAAAAATCACTGTAAAAAATGAAGAAAAAGAATAAAGCCTGCACGAGAATCTTGTTGAGTCTCAAATGCACATATTATAAAAAGCTGCGTTGATGTAACCGCGCGAGGAAATGGCAGTAATGGCACAAACAGGCGTTTCTTACGCGTACATAATTTTTCATACCTCCTCCTCGAGTGAACTCTCATCGGCTCTAAGATTTCTTTGGACTCGTGAGAGAGCAAGAGCAAGTGAGAGAGTGAAAGAATCACGGATAAAAAAGTTTGACCACGGAACGTAGCTTTTTCTTTATCCCTCTTGCTGCTGAAGAGAGATGTTTCCATCGCACGTTGAGAACATGCACACACGCAGTTTTCTGCAAAACTAATGTGAGTTGCTTACACGAAATCGGTGTCTGTGTATCGTATACAGTCATTGAGATTGGTGCATTCACGTCTGACAATGGTGAAGTCACAATGGGGCATCACTCGACCCTTTTGAAACGCCCTATTTGCGCCTGTTTGCCTTTGAGCAATCGATATACTTGTGTATGTATGTACGAAGTAACACACGCCTGGTGTAAGCTTTACGGCGTTTCTTTTTTGGGGTCGTTGGGCGCGCGCTTATACTACATATACCCGTTGCAACGGGACGGCGAGTGGAACTTGTTGCATGCACTCGCGAGAGCACCGGAGGGATTCGCAAAGACGATGCTGCTGCTGCGCACCATGCACGTTTTGCTGCTGCTGCTGTTGATGCCGCTGTTGCTGCAGCAAAGCGCGAATAGCGAGGGAGTGCATCCAACATGTTGAAGAAGCGGAGAAAGAGGAAAGTGGGGAGAGGGGCGGAAGAAGCTCTCCGGTAATGCACGCTGGCTTGATCACGAAGTCACCTTGAACCCCGAGAGGAGACTGGTCCCGCGTGTGGACCACAAGCTGTACCGAGTACACACAGTCCCGACCCGTTCTGCGTGCCTGCTCTCTGTGGAAACAGTATCCTTTCCTGTATCTGTACTCCCCTTGTCTGTCGCTTCTTCTTTCTCTCTCTTTCTCTCCGCTGCTGATATCTATACGTGTAGAATGAAAACCCTTATCCTGCGATGCCCCGATATGCTTCATTCTACGAAGATCTCCCGCGATAAGTGCTCATCCTGAAATTTGTTCACGTTGCCGAATTTTGTAATCTTTCAATAACAACACCATAATAACATCCACCACCTGCAGTCCAGAGTACAGCAGACGCCGTACCATGACGTTCTTCAAATTTTTGTTAGTTCGAGACTCGCCGCGAGAAGTCGCAGTACGGCGAACGCATACTCCCATATGGACTGTGCTTATCTAGACGAGCGTGAGCACGGATTTTGATTCGACGGCGCAAGGAGTCAGACCTTGCAAGAAGTCGGCCCCGAGAGCAGCCATACTACAAGGAGTTCTTGGCTAACTTCTTCAGTACTTGTACCCGTTTTTTGAAGATTCTCCCAGGGAATTTCCGTTAACAGGAAAACTAACATCTCCTCGAGGATTGTTTCTCATGTCGTAATGCTTTTCTTGGGGATTTTTTTTCTGTTTACTTCCATGTTTATATCAATATCTAATAAAATAAACCTACTAGTATAATAACTAGTCCTCATACTCATAAAGTTCTTATTGAATAAAATAAATATAAACCCTGAGAAACCCTCAAAAAGTAGGAGCGTACCCTGAGAAAAAAATAGCCTCGAAAGATGCAATGGTAACTCCGTAAGGAGTAACCATTAATTAAAAAAAAAATCTCTCAACGTTGGTGCGGTTCTCCTTTGCTCATTCGAACGATCGTCGTCAAAATCGGGTCGATGCCGCAATCGACGAAGGGCCATTGCCGCAATCGACAAACGGCCAACATTGATTATTCGTTGCGGCCCAACGCTTGGGTGTAACGTTTAGCTGCCGTTATCATCTCGACGATTTTCAGATGCCGAACCGACGTTGGCCAACGGAATCAGACTACCTTTCCAACTCAGACAATCACCGTTGCGCGAACATCGGCTCGGCTCTAGAATCGGGCATGGACTCCAAAAACTCCAGAATAGGACGTAATTCGATGGTAATCATTACGACCGGTGGAAAAAAATTATTTTACGGCATCGTAAAAATTCCAGTGATTGTTGACAATGACACCCAGTCATCATATATCGTCAAATAATAACTTTTACTACAGCCCCTGGTAATTTTCACCACCTTTTTTCTCCATGTATGAAAGTACAGTGCTGGCCATTAATGCCTGCAAATCTTTGAAAGAATCTTGAAAATAATCTTTCTAAGACTCATCTAAGAATCTTTTCAAGATTCTCTCCAAGATTCTTTTCAAAATTCTTCCGAAGAATCTTTGAAAGAATCTTCGAAAGAATCTTTGCAAGAATTTTGAAAAGATTCGTAGAATCTTGGAAAGAATCTTAGAATCTTGGAAAGAGTCTTAGAATCTTGGAAAGAATCTTTCAAAGATTTGCAGGCATTAATGGCGCGCACTGTACAAATGGAACGCTACACGGAAAAAAAGAGTGTTCATTCGTGGACAACACAGTGATAACAATTGGAATATACACGACAACAAAGTATACTATAGGACAACAAAGTATACTAAGAGAAAGGAGCGCAAGCTCTGATAGGGCTGTGTTAATATTGTGTTAAAGCTCCAGTACTGCAAGTAAATTACGGTCTTGCCACAGTAATTATTATTATCAACCGAGTGATATATACAACTAGTCCTTGAAAAATCTATGTTCTTGAATATTACTGGGCTGACACAGTAAATGAGCCGATTATTCGACCACGGGTGTACTTCTTTAAAATCTAGATAAAGCATGGAGGTTTTTGTGCGAAAGTCATTTGGCAGGTTTTCGCTCGGATACTGTACAACCGATAAGCGTGTAAAAATAAAAGTAGGAAAACTGGAAGATAACCTTCATCAGTGTAGTTTCAAGTGCATGATTCACGTATTTATGCGTAACGCATTTTTGCCGTGTACACTGAGAAAAAAAAAGGTTGAATATGCAAAATCGTTAGTTGAATACGGGCAACTAAATGTTTATTTGGTCTAACTAAATAATTAGTTTCTTGAATAATTCCGCGCTTCGGTTGACCGAAATATTGTTCAGGCAACAAAAATTTGGATTGTACAACTAAATTTTTAGTTGCACGTATTCAACTAAACGATTTTGCATATTCAACCTTTTTTTTTCTCAGTGTAATTATCTCGAGATATCGCATCGTGCCGTCAAGTGTGATACGAGGAGGAGGAAAGAAAAGCAAACTCCACTTCACCATACGAACTAAAGTGCGGACTAAACTACGTGTTTCGCCCAGCTGAGCTGTATATACAGTCGAAATAGCCTGGACACATGCGAATCATGAGTTTGCCTCAGAAAACCGAGAGACCGAGAATTCCCGTATGCAATTTACGTATGAGAGTGATACTGGGTGTTGCACTTGCATACATTTGTCATTCGTATACGTAAAAAAATGCAGTCGTGAATGCGGCTCTGCGACGCACATTGTATATAAACACGAGGAGAGTGGAGGGTGAAAGAACAAAAAATTCAGCTAAAATACATTATTCCACGCATGTTATGTCGGATCGAGGTCATGCACGACTTTTGCTCACTTGTGCATATGTACTCAAGCGTATCGATTTACTGAGTACCGCGATATGCACAATATAATGATAATATTTGTGGCATTCGTTGTGAGCACCGAGGGAAATTTATCGACAGAAAGACTTCCGTGAAAGGAAAAAAGGGATAATTGCTAAAAATTTCGTAACGGGCTGAGATTAAGTAATCAACGATGAATCAAAGAAAAAAACAATTTGACAGAAGCAAACTGTATAAGATACAATGTGTCGCAGATACGAAAATGCATAAAAACACCATAAGATTAAAGAAAATTCAATTGGGCAAGGCAAATTCATACAAACCAAAACCATACGAAAGGTACTATGGAAATGTCTTGACAACAATAACTACCAATGATCACACATTCGTTTATGTATAACAGTAAAAGTTGGTGCAATCAATCATGTAATCGTTTAACTAAATATTCCCAACGAATCAATTTATTGATTACCAACTATGGACCCGGGGAAAATTTTGTTGGGGTATCCCAGTTTCCAGTAAAATTCCGATCGGAATTTCTTAGGGATGCCCTAAAAGGGGATTCCTTACTAGATCCCTGGTGGGTTCCCAGCGGTGCCCTTATTAACGCTAACCGGTAATCTAAAAATTGATATTTCGATTAAATCTCGATCAGGATTTGTTGGGGCAATCCCGAAATGATTATTCCTGTGCAAAAATTTGCTGGGACCTTTCAGTTTCTTGAATCTCGATCGGGATTTCTTAGCGATACCCTAATAAGGGAGCGCTTACTGGATCCCTGGCTGGCCCCAGGTTGATTCATTATTACAACGCTAAAACTATATTTATTGCACTCCGTGCGTAAAATGACACTATCCGCACTCGTGCAATAAAATTTTGTACGAAACTCGGGCGAGAAATATTTTTCTGACTCGTGTAATTGCAGCATTCGCCTTCGGCTCATGCTGCAAACTCACACTCGTCAGAAAAAGTTTCAACGCACTCGTATCGTAATGTACTATTTTGATTCCATATTTGTTGTAATTACATTAATTGCGACTAGTTATAGGTCGCGCTTCATCAAGTCATTTGGACAACATACATTCACACAATGTTTCAGTCATTAATAAAGACAATGTGTGTAGTTCAGGTGTCTTTTTGAAAAATGCCCATATTAATAATTATAATTTATTCAACGGTTCTATAGGATTCTTCAATAATCTGCTCTGGATCATTCAAGCATCAAAAAATACTTGCCCTCGACACAGTCACGGATCCGTTCACAAGTCCCTGCTGGATTCCACTTTACAAATGTTTTATTCCAGTCATGGAATCTGGTCCGATCTCCAGGAGGATCCTGATCCGCGATAAGGACGCATTACGGGAATCCAACTGAATTCCTACCATAAGTTCTGCACTGGAATAAACAGTTCCTCTCAAATGTATGTGCTATTGTAGATTTTTTGTTACGAAATGTTGGAAGTGTGTGTGGGTGGGTTCATTTGTGCGTGTGAGTGTGGAGGGAGAGAGCGAGGTTGGAAGGTGCGCATCACTTTTCTCTCTTACTCTCTCGTAGTGGGCTCATCGTTATCGTATGCAAGCGCAAATACCGTTATTTTCTCCGCAGTCGCAACACACCAACGGATTATAATAAGGAGGTGAGAGAAGAAAGAGAGAGAGAGAGAGAGAGAGAGAGAAAGGGTGGTCAAAAAAGTTTACGCTTTGTGACTTTCAAGCTTTTGAACTCATATGTTCACGGACGAGGACGATGCTTCGACGCCGTGTGAATGTCTTATCAATCCTCATTGTTACTAACAATCAATAAAGACAATACGTCCGAGTGATTAACGACGATTCCGAGCATGAAAATTTGACAAATTGATCGTTATAATATGATTGAGGCTTCACTTTTTATTTACTTATCCTTTTATTTTTCCTTAACGCTCGCGCGAGTTCCGTCCATGCTGGTCTTGCGATAAAGTTGCCCGCAAAGATTGGACAGTGATAGCAGAGAAGAAGAGATGCTGCAGGCTATTGCTGCGGTAGCTCGCGAGGTCCTGGTATACAAGATATCGTCGTAAGAAAATATACGAGAAGGAGGAAGAGACAGAGAGAGAGAGCGAGATAAAATGAGAGAAAAGAGGAGGAAGAAGACGAGGACGAGTAGTGGACGACGCAGAGAGAAAGAAGAAGCCAAGAAACGGGGATAGACGACGATGTGGCGTCACGCTGTCGGGTACACCGGTTTCTCCAAGCCCCCTTTTCTTCCATCCACCTTTTCTCTCTTTCTCTCTCACACACGCACACACACACAAACTCTCTGTACCCCGATACTCACTCTCTCGCCGAGAATCGTACCCCATAGTACTCGTAGTAGGTATTATTATTATCATTATTATTATTGCGATACAGGTATCCAGCGCACGTGTGCAACTACGGAAAAACATTATCAGGGCTCTCGTAGTACTATGTGGAGAGTCTCCCGAGAAGATATAAGAGAGACGGAATAAGTATAAATTGTGTGTTGTTGCAATTTATTTTTTTATTTTTTAAAATATACACAACTCGTCCTCTCTCGCAAATCGCAGAAATAACACTTTTACGATCAAGGTATCTGCGTATCGCAACGGTTTTCATATCTGAAGAACATCATCGGAGCCTCGAGTCACTGCAATGAAAATGAGCGAAAAACTCGAGCAGTTGAACTCACCTGGGCTGGTTATATTTCGTCGAGAGCTTCAAGCGCAAAAGTACTATACAAATTGCTTTCGAGAATCATCAACATTTTCTCTATATGCTTGTAGATAAACCTTCGTTTTTCCTTTTTTACCCCTCTGGCACGCAGAAGCTTGCGTTCTCTCGATGTCCGTACGTGTCCGTGTCGGATAATTGTGCGTAATTGTAGGGTAGGATAATTAGCGATCAACAATACGAGCCTCCTCTGCTCTCTCTCTCCCCCTCTTTCCTTTTGCCTCCTTCTTCTCTCTTCCTCTTTCTTCGTATATAGTCGCGGCTCCGGGGTTAATAATACATACGGAGGATGATTAGGCTTGGGCGCATGTATTACTTCACCGTCCGTTTATAGTCTCGTAACTATTCAAGAGCAGCTCGCTCGTTGTTCCGTGTGTACGTTAAATATGCGTACGAAATATGCGTAATACTGTTAACGCAAACCTGGTAATATCTATAAGTGCAACGATTGCTTAATATCAAATGGACGCAAGTCACACTGTGAAGGGCAAGAGTGAGGTTTCTCGTGCCCTTTTCAATTTTAGATGTCGATATGTATACGAGCAAACGTTGCGATGTTACGAGTTGTACTATCGCTCTCCAACTCCTGTTTGTCCTGATACTACCCTTCAAATATAACATGTTTACATGTGTGGTGCAAAAGCTAGGCAAGTCCATATGAAGGATTCTAAATCAATCAAACAACTTTTTAAAATGAAATAATATTTTAATAGATGAAGAATCGTGATAAACTGAACTCGCAGGCCATCCTCCAACTTGTATCTGGCATAAATATCAAATCCACCCACCCTTTTATGCTGGGTCACTACATCGAATTGTGGTTCAAGCCTCAAATCAATAATGGCACTCATAAGCTTAGAAGCGTACTTCAGACTTCCACTTGGGGGTCAAAATATGCCGTGGTCTTGAATTACAGGGTTTATAGAAGAATAGTGACCAGAGTGCTGCTCACAATTAATAGTTAACTACGCTTTTGAAATCTGGATGTGGTCATGGACCTGGATCATGGATCTGGATCATGGACAACTGAAAAATAAAGTATCCTTTGAATACATAAAACTAACGCATGGAAAGTTCTCTCAACTACACCGAGAAGATATGCGATAGGAAAAGTGACAGCGATATATTTACGGTTCTTGCACTACTTGTATATAATCATTCAATAATTTTGGACTTCAGACATTATGAAGAGTCAATAGCAACTGCATAAAAAATCGCATAATATCATCGCCCCCCCCCCCCCCCCCTATTTAACCGTGCGAATTGTAGAAAATCTTCGTGCAGTTAGTACAGTTTTAAGGAATTCCGCTTTGTTGATGAAAAATATCACTAGAACCGGTGACGAATGTTTCATATACAAAATGTCTGCGTGTATAATGTGCTCTTGTTCGCAAGAGGATGAAGGAGCTGGCCAGAAACGAAAGGGGGGGAGAGAGAGAGAAAGCATACGGTTTCTGCTCTGTTGTTGCTTTCCTCATGCCTCCTCGAGTACTTCGTACTCACTCGATACTCTCACTCCTCTCTATGTGCAATCCAGAAACAGGACCTGCGACTACTCATGAACCGGAGGCCCGGAGGCGGATGAAGGTACTCGCGAGCGATGATTCTCTTCTCCCTCCTTGTGTTCCTCAGAGCCATCGGCCGGTGCATCAGCCCCGGACGATGTCTCGACGAGGCGCGGCACGGTAGCCCAGAGGGCAACACACACACAAACACAAATCGCCATATCTCAGCGATGTTGTGCCGGGGAAGCTTTGCTCCGATGATGCTTTGAACAGAGAGAACATCACCGAGCTCTACTATACACTACTAATAACACGATGGTTGTACGTACAATCCCTGGCGCTGTGCATTCGCTCTTCATCTTGCTGTGGTTCATGGCTACCGCAACTCCTGTTGGAGGAGACGACCGATGCGCATTAGTTCTCTGATGCTACACGGTAGCCCCCAGGGGCGCGAGTACAAGGCGAAGAATAAGGAATAAGAGAAGGATAGAGACACAAAAAACAGAATGAGGAAAGAGGGCAAAGCACTGACAACGGTATTAAATAAATGAAAGAAAAAGATCACATGCACATCGACCCACTTGGAAAAATTGAAAATATCGGAGGTTCGAACTGATTATTCAACTTAGACTTGGAAGATGTTGGCAGGAAAGTCGAATGTAACTGACTTAAAGACGGAAACGCCGAAGGAAACAAGATTCATGATAGGCCAGTCAACCCCACACGTGCAGAAATTTGTTGGGGTATCTCAGATTCCAGTAAAAGCCCGATCGAGGTTTTTACGGGATGCCCAAAAAAGGGATTCCTTGCTAGATCCTTGGTGGGTCCCCAGTGGTGTCCTTATTAACGTTAACCAGCAATCTAAAAATTCATATTTCGATTCAATCTTGATCAAGATTTGTTGATACGACCCCGAAATGAGTATTCCTGTACCGAAATTTGCTGGGATCTTCCAGTTTCCTGTAAAATCTCGATCAGGATTTCCTAGGGATCCAGTAAGGGCACCTTTATTAGGGTAAATAAAGGAGTCCTTACTGCATCCCCGGTTGGCCCCAGTTTGATTGCTTATTATAACGCTCAAACTCTATATTTTTCAAGTATTATTAGTCCTTGTCTTAGAACTCCGTGTCTTAGAACGCCATTGGAAAATGTTAACTTGGAAAATGTTAACTTTTCGATTGTGAAATGTCACGTAGTAAGAAAATTTTTCGGCACAAGCACATGTGCAGGCGGACGATTACGGCAACTCAATTTGTCGAACGAATGTCATCGTATCTTTTTGGTGAATATATCTAAGTACATTGTCCAGGTGTGACTAATCCACTAAGGAGCGAGATCCTGTATTGACAAATCGAGAGAGTCGAGACATTTTTTTTCTGTATTTTGCGGCGTTAGCTCAACGACTCGCAAACAGTCGGGAATGTGCCTGGAGATTACGACGCATGACAGTTTTATGCCAACGACGACTTTATGAATCTCGTTGATTTTACCTTCGTTTGAGAGACTCGTCATCATGGACCGCAGGTGCAACTGTTCGATCATCTAATTACGAGGCTTGATGCCTTATTAAGACGCTCCGCTATATAAGAGTTACAACTTCACGCTTGTGCTCAAAGAATTTTTAATCCTTTTCTTACAACACAACGCTCCTCATTCCATTGAGTTTTTCCAATGCGGAACTCCGCGGCGTACGTGTATTTACGACATGTGATCGATAATATTATATACTTGCATTGTTACTGGTGGTCCAATGATCGATTATCGATATCGCAAGAATTTCGTTAAGTGCAATTTACGTTATACCGGTTTTAGAATGGGAACTGGGGTTTTTCATTCAATGTGGGGTCAGTGGATTCCTGGGGGAGAGGTACGAAAATAATATCAACTGGCAAAACTCTCTGAGCCCCGATAAAGCTTACATGGAAAAGTTGTTCATAACTCATTCGTGAAATGCGTCGAGATACAAACTGCTCGCCGTATTCTACGAGACAACACACGCTTTCGACCGTAATATACGAAAGTTTCTCCAAATTTCTAAGTCTGTAAAAAGAATTATTTTATCGCTCTTTGCACAAACGATGATTGGTATATCGAACTCCCTTATCGTTTCGTTCCACTTTCGAGGAAGCTTTTTCCCTTCTCTTTTTCTCTTCCTGTGTCGTCGTGCAAAACTTTGCGACTGAAAACTTTTATACCCAGATACCTAATGCTCTCGTATTTTTACTCCGAAGCCCCATATCGACGATTCATATATCTTCGCCTCTTTAAACGTCCAAAAGCAGGTACACTGCATTGTCGAATAATTCACAACTTCTTCTTTCTCGAATCCCTACCGAGGCGATCTTATAAATACTGTATACCACGTATATATATATATATATATATATATATATATATATATATATATGTATAGAACGACGCGGAAACGCTTGTGAAAAGCTGAGAGTGATGTGTAAAGCCATCGATGACGATGCACTTCTATGGGATCGGAATATATGTAGTCCCTTCAATAGAAGATTATCTATAGGTATTCATATATAACTCACTCGAGCCGTGTGACATCAACGACGTTTTTTTTTCAAAAGCACGTCAACCTCATTCTTCGAAGATTCTATACCCGCATAACCCATAATCCACCTACAGACAAACGTTGGTGTACGGTGACACTTCAACGAAAATCTCAACGTGATCCACCGATCATTGGCATATATTTTCCTCGTCCTCGATCTCTCGATCGTCAATATGCTGGTGTATGACATCGGGGACTTCAGTCATTGCGATGAAATGCCAAAAAAAGGCTTGGAGAATGATCGAGAAAAAAGTCTCGTAAAAGATTGAGTGGGAAGGTCTGATGAATTTTCTGTTGTCAATAGTTTCGTGAGGATCACACCGAGGATTAGGGCTAAGTGGAGACTTTCCGTGGATGGGTCAGCAAAGGGGCTTGAGTTCCAAGGTTCCTACGGCAAATCGATTTTGCACGGACGACGAACCTCTTCACGGTAAGACACGAAAATTGAAATTCGCAGTTAATGGAGAAGTGCAGCCAAGAGGGTTCCTTCCCCCTGTCCTCTCTCAGTTCTCTCGTGACAAACGCGAATAACAAGTTGGAGAATATCAAATAGATCTCACTGCTTGCAAACTTGGGAGTTCGATAGACACCTTTCTATACGCTGCCTTTCATCTTCTGTATCCCACAATCAATAACGATTCAGGGAGTCTCTTCCACAGACGGAAAGAGGGAGAGAGAGAGAGAGAGAACGTCAGACGATACTGAGGGATATCGAAAGCTCCGATCCGGAAAAATTGTCAATAGTTTCGTGAGGATCACACCGAGGATTAGGGCTAAGTGGAGACTTTCCGTGGATGGGTCAGCAAAGGGGCTTGAGTTCCAAGGTTCCTACGGCCGAGGTTGGCAGCGTCCAAGAGAGTTGCTGCTATCGAATACTCGTGAAACAGCGTGCAGGAAAGAAGGAGGAGGATGAAGGAGGGAGTGAGCTCGCGGGGCATGGCGTCGTTCTGCACAACGTCAAGGACCTCAGGACAATAAGACCACTCTCCGGTCGCGCTGGCCCGATCGGATCTGCTGCTGTTATAACCACTACGGGGACCTGCCAACCTCCGGTTTCCCTTGCACATAAGTGCACATACATATTCGCATCTATGTATACATGGTATGAAATATATACTAAATACATAGATATACGCGTTACTGTATCGAGCGAGGGTTGTAGGACTTAGTGGCGGTTTCACGAAATACGACAAATTCGTAAGCCAAAAGCTTTTCCAAGGTCTATCTCGTTGTGCGCAATGGTTTATCTATATGACCTCTTATCCGAAATTCTCTTTCTTCCTCTGGCAACTCCAACTATAGGTCGACTTTGCGATTGTGCGAATAACAAAAGACTTTAGCTCTTCAAGCTCAAACCACTCTCCGCTATATATATCGTACATCCATCGAGTATGTTTGTTGGAGGTGGTTCGAGATCGGGTTGGCAAAGAGCACCGTGTAAAAAGAAAGTTTCGCGCGCGCAGTCGAATGCGTCGTATATATACAGCGGCGAAAAGCAAGCAATACGAAACGAGGGTCAAAATCCTTGGTGCTTGGCTGGCGGGAAAAGGATAACTGCGTTGGTGGTGAGCAGCAAAGAAGAAGAAGCAGAAGAGGAAGAAGAATCATGTACGAAGAAGAAGCAAGCGAACCACAGTACTGGGCAAGAGAACCAGCTGGAGAAAGGACACCGTACGTTCAAAGAACAAGAGACAAAGGGGGTTCACGACGGATTCGATCGTCGGAAGGGAGGAAGCGAAAAGCCTCTGTCGTTTAAGCGTGCAATGTATGTGCACAGGAATTATTCTGGTAGAGGTTGGTAGCGGAAAAAATTGCAGATAGGCATTTTCAATATAATCAAAAAGGGCAAAGATAGATGAAATTATGAGTAGGTAGGGCTGTGTTAGATAAGAGAGGAGCTTGAACAGAAAGAGCGAAGTGGCCGTGTTGGCTGAAGTCTGGAAGGTAAAGAGGGTACTGACGAAGTAGAATTGAGTTGCGGGCAAGTCAAACAAAGTTTTGAGGTGTAGAGCGGCAGGTTTGAGGTAAAAAGGGAGTATAGGACTACTTTGAGTTGGCTCTGCCTGTTCTACTCTTTTCTCTTCTTTCTCTCCTACTCTGTACCCTGGTAAATGTATTTCGTACATAGAAAATTCAATGCACATGTAGTGTATGTGTTCGCTGGCTGCGTCACCTCCACCTTCAACAAGACCGCGCGCGCGGCTCACCTGAAGACAAGTTACCCCGCAATAAAAACACCGAGGAAATTATATGCCTCCGAGCGCAGAGCGTGCGCCGTAGGCAGTAGCAATAGAACTACCTGGCTTTTCTAGTGCCACCGCCAGCATCACCATCACCGATACTACGTAAGACCATAATCCTACACTGTACCGCAATACTACCGCGGTGCAGGACATCCAGCTTTCGTCTGTCTTTGACTCCAGAAACGACGAAGGAGCTTCGAGAGAAGCTGAAGAGTCCTGCGGACACGAAGAGGGTTTTGGGAGTGAGAGCGAAAAATAATGGATTACGTATTAAAGTCGACGAAAAGGAGATGGAAAGAAAAAAAGGGATGACAAAATCGTTGAGTAAAAAATCGCGTCGCTTCGCTAGCTCGCTTTCAAATCAAGTCGAGGGATGGAACGAAAGAGAAAGGGGGCGAGAGAGGAAGTAAGAGGTTCTCAAAGATGCACAACAGGCAGAAAAAAGATGATTCTGTAATATAGGGGGGACACCCCGATGAGGAGAGTTCGAAAGGCTCTTCAAGGCCTGGAGCTCCGATCATCCGCATCAGCTACCGGAGAACCTCAGCCACTGGACTTTTGTATTATAATATTATGTACCAAAGGATCTCCCTCTGTCTCTCCTGCTCCTCGCGTCCATCGCCACTAGTCACGTAATTGAGAAGGGTGAAAAGGGATCAACGATCCGATTGGACCAACGTCGTCACCGTTATGATCTTCTTTTCCCCCCACAATCATTATTATTATTATGATTATACAGTGTACCTTTTTTCATTCTTTTCTTATTCTCCGGTTGCTGTTGAGCGTGAGGCTTTATGTTGTACCCGCGATATTTCATTTATCTTCTGTTTTGATTTGGATTAACTCGCGCCTGGATGCACGGTTTATATTGTCTCGTACGATTATCGTCTTGCTTGACCCATTTTTATTACACCAGAGATGAGGTCGATGGGAAAAAAACAAGGATATTCATCGAGGGGACAAAAAAATGTTGCGCCGGAGAAGACATCGTAAATTTTTTGGAGAAAAACGACAAGAGGAGGAGCCATGAAACCATCTTTTGACCATCTCGTAAATTATCGTGATAGATGAGAAAATAGGAGAGAAAGAAAAAGAGACAGAAATCGGAGATAGAAACGCGACGATCGGAAGACCAAAGAGACAGGTGGAGAGGGAAAGAGAGAGAGAGAGAGAGAAAGAGAGAGAGAGAGAGAGAGAGAGAGAGAGAGAGAGAGAGAGAGAGAGAGGAGGCCGCAGCATTTAACTACCATTCGAATTACCTGAAGGAAATTGCGTCGAGGAAACTCCTTTGGTCCCAAGATTTCTACGAGGCATTGGGAGAAAGACAGTGCCGCAGATGGTGCCGTCCGCAGCAGAAGGAGCGTGATATCCAAATTGCAAGCGCGTGGTCGTCCCGGGAAATCCTCGGGAAATCCTCCGGCAAATCGATTTTGCACGGACGACGAACCTCTTCACGGTAAGACACGAAAATTGAAATTCGCAGTTAATGGAGAAGTGCAGCCAAGAGGGTTCCTTCCCCCTGTCCTCTCTCAGTTCTCTCGTGACAAACGCGAATAACAAGTTGGAGAATATCAAATGGATCTCACTGCTTGCAAACTTGGGAGTTCGATAGACACCTTTCTATACGCTGCCTTTCATCTTCTGTATCCCACGATCAATAACGATTCAGGGAGTCTCTTCCACAGACAGAAAGAGGGAGAGAGAGAGAGAGAGAGAACGTCAGACGATACTGAGGGATATCGAAAGCTCGGATCCGGAAAAATTTCATCACATCGAGTCCCAAGTTGAATCGTTTGGCTACGTATCGCTCGAAAGTATATTGCGCTTTTGTACCAGATACCCAAGACGGTTGCCCGAAAGACATGGAAGTGTTTGTGCGAAGGATATGCATCGAGTAGCACGGGAGGCAAGTTTTGTGATAGAAAAAGACTGGCACGTCTTCCAGGTCGCCGATAAAATGATCTGCCATTGTGATAGAGGAAAAGTAGCGGCGGTACATTGGCGAACGTGCCAGTGTGTGTCCTTATGTCTATGTATAACGTGAGCGCGGCAATGAGATCATTGCCTGGAATAAACGAGGCAATAATTTTATGTTGAGCGTACGTACTATCGAGCGCGCGCGTGGAATAAAGTAGCACCCTCGCCATTCGGGCGAGAGTCAGCCAGTCGGCCACAGCAGTCAGCTAGCCTCCAGCTAAACGGTCTAGCATATATGTATTTATTGTATATATATTAGGGCGATTCAAAAAAAAAATCATTTGTTCTCGCAAACAGGCTTAAAATTTTCATTCAGGTATAAAAAAGGCCTATTAAAATATGAGATCTTAATATTAATATTAATTTCCATAAGAATAACGTGGGAAAAATTATTTTTACGTCTTCTGATTTTTATAACTAGTAACCAATTTATCATATGACAAATCCACAGCCATATTTTTGTAGAAAATTGAACGCTCTACAAAAAAGGTTGGTAAACATTCCGACGTGTAACTCCTGTCAGAATCAAGTTGATTTATTTTGTGTGGTTTCTTACAGTTGAAAAACATTATATTTAATATTATTATCGCGGTGCATAATGTTCGTACCCAACTTTTTTTAATTAAAAAAAAAATCAAATAAATTGAGCTGCTAAATAGATATCCTTGTTGCAGAGTTTCTGTTGTTGTTTTGGGTTTGATAGAAATCAAGTTTTTATAATTAAATTTTTCTCTATCAAATCCAAAATAACAACAGAAACTCTGCAACGAGGATATCTATTCTAGTAGCTAAATTCCTCGATTTAATTTCATTTGAAAAAAAAAATTATTTTAACAAAAATAAAAAAGTTGGGTAAAAACATTATGCGCCATTAATATATAACTTAATATAAAGTTTTATAATCATCAAGAATTGATGAAGAAATTTACAGCATATTTTTAGCAGGAGTTACACTTTCGAATATTTACCAAAAGGTTCCGAGTTACTTATTGATAAGTCCACTCGTTCAGGAGTTATTCAATGTTGAAGTTTAATTTTTAATAAATTTTGCCGATTTTTGGATATTACACCGGAACTATTAGTTTCATCGACAAAATGTGGATGAAATATCATGTAAAACATAAATTAAACTTTTGAGCAATGTTAACCAATAGTTCTCACTATGATAATTTAAAAAAAAATAGAATGCTCTAAGAAAATTAAGCAGGAGAAGTTAGCTTAAAATTTTCGTTTTTTCTTGTTTTTTTTCAAATTCAAAAATAAAATCGACTGAAAATATACTGTTATACTACAATGAATGTCATATTCTTAATAGAAAAATAAAAATTTTAGGCTTCTTTCTGCTGTATCTTTAGCATCACCGCTCAAATTGCTCAATTCGGTAGTTTTACGCTAAAACTACACTATAAGTACCTATGCATTTTTCTTTGCTTGTATATTTACTTAGCTTACTTACATTTCTTCACCTTATTTTGAATTATCTCAAATTCTGTTTACTTCTTCGTACTTCATCTGTTTTATTTTTCATTTTATTTTTATTTTTGTATTACTACCCCTATCTTGTATTATTACTCCTATCTTGTATTATTACTCATATTTCGTATTATTATTCCTATATTACTCACTTACTTTTGTATTGTTACTTAAGTGTTTGCCTTACGGTATTTCCAAGGCATAATAAATAATTCAATCAATCAATCAATCAATCTGCTGCACAATTTTCTTGAAGCGTTTCATTTTTTTTTTATCATAGTGAGAACTATTGGTCAACATTTCTCGAAAGTTTAATTTATGTTTCACATAAAATTTCATCCACATTTTGTCGCTAAAACTGATAGTTCCGATGTAATACCCAAAAATCGGCCAAATTTACGAAAAATTATACTTCAACATTGAATAACTTTTGAACTTACCAAAAAGTAACTCAGAACCTTCTTTGTAAAGGGTTCAATTCTTTACAAAAATATGTGAATAGATTTTCCGTATGATAAATCATTTGATAGTTATAAAAATCAGAAGACGTAAAAATAATTTTCCTCATGTTATTCTCATGGAAAATCGAAAAGTGCGATGCGGACAATGTTAATATTGATATTAAGAGCTCATATTTTGATGAGCCTTCTTTATATTTGATTGAACTTTTGAGCCTGTTTCCGAGAATTTTTTTTTTATCGCCCTAATATATATTTATGCCACGTATCAGCGTGTATAAACGTACATGTGTGTACAGATAGGAACGTTGGAGTGGCGCGCGGTGGCTGATGCTGTGCCGGTGATTGTTGCGCAACGATTTATTTTCCGCTTGCGATACGTGTACACGCCGATCTCGACGCGGCCACAGGATTGTAGTACAACTGGCCTTGAGTGAGATAGGCATTACACGATGGCATAATGCACCCGGCGGGGAGAAGAGAGAAAAAGGGAGATAGAGCGAACGAGAGAAAGAGCGCGACCCGCACGTCGAACTCAGCTGCGTGTATATTCTTCGTGAGTCTGCAAAGCTTTCATATATATATATATATAGGTTCTAGCTATACTATCTGCGTTGTCATCGTTTCTCGTGCTACAGCCTCATCCTCCACTTATCCTTGTTCCTCTTATTTCTCTTTGCGTTATGTCTCTTCGTTCGACTCTGCTTTTCCCGCTCATTCTTTCTTTATCTCCGGGTTGGTTTTTTGGGGCGAGCACGCGCTCCTCCCGAGCTTATTGTGGCTACTGAACGATATATACAGAGACGCGAGCCACCAATCTCTCTCTCTCTCTCTCTCTCTCTCTCTCTCTCTCTCTCTCTCTCTCTCTCTCTCTCTCTCTCTCTCTCGCTCTCCCTGCCTGTCGCACTTTCTGGGTATAACTCTTTCATTGCTACCATTATCATTGACCGACCGGGAAAACACAGAGCTTCCATTTATATTCTGCTGGCCTAATGAAATCTATGGAAACAACAGATTTGATGACGGCTCATCGTGCAACCACGCGATAGATGGCGAAACTAGACAAGTTGGCGGGGGGAATATGTTTAATTATTTTTTCTTGCTCGACCGGTTGTTTGCGATTTTTCAGCAGAATCATGATGTACGATGATGCAAAGCACAATGAATCTCTCGTTTAAGTAACGCAGGAAATTTTGCTGCGACGGACATTAGTAACATCGTTTTACGGAGTCCTTTAAGGCGGTATTCCCGTCTAGCGACATACATTTTGAGCTTTTTGCCGAGCTTAATAAAAAAACAACAACAAATATTGTTCCCATTCTTTTTTTTACAACATATTTGTAAATATTGTGACGATGAAAAAAAAATCTTCGAGAAAAAATTCAAATTAAATAAGTTATGAGCTGATTAATTTGAGGTTAAAAAAACGGGGTGTGCCGGTCGACATGATTGCAACCTTTCTAGTAATTCGATACAAAGTTGAAAAAAAGATTCTCAACCCTCAAACCCTAGAATGGGTCCTATAGAACCCGAGCGATTACTTCAACGCACCGGATAGCGTATTTTTTTCGTATTTTTGTTTGTAAAATATTTCTCATTAGCAATATCCAATGGTAGGTATATGTTATATATTCGTTTAGATAAGACTCCAAACTGCAATTTGAAAAAAAAAGTTTTTTATGTCAATTCGAACCCGAGATATTGGAGTTTAAATTTTACTCGGATCTCAACGGACCCATTGCAGCGGGAATAGTAGATTCTGAGGTTCTAGCATTTGAGGGTTAGTTATTAATAATGTCGTTATAGCCCCTGCCCCAGAGAAAATGAAAAAAATCGCAAAATGGCGGCTGTCTAAACAAAAAAGGCGTTTTTCGACTTTTTTCATAGCTTATATTTTTTTGCAACAGTAAACAAAAATAATTTGCATACCACAGCTTTAGGGCTGATAGAGACCCAGCGACACAGTTCCGAAATAGTTACGAAAACGTTACGTAACGTGTGTTACATTGAACATAACATTTATGTCACAAACTCCGTGAATGAAGAGGAGTTAGTTCTCAAATATGTCATCCTATAATCAAGTCACAGATACAAAACATCATACGAGGAATAATGATGAAATATACTCATACCCAAGATGTAACATATTCAGCTCATAGATGTAACAAACTCATCACATAGCCATAATAAACTTAGATCATAGATGTAACAAACTCAGATTATAGTCGTAACAAACTCAGCTCATTGATGTAACTCCTACGAAACGAAACGTAACCCTGGTGCATAATACGCGTAACAATGATGTCAATGTGATTTCGCGTTTACAGGTAGTTTACGTATATACATATTTTATGAACAAATTACAAGAAATTTATGTATTTCCAGCCTACACGGAGAGAATTTTATACGGAAAATGGCTATGTATGCTTAGTAGTCGTGTACCATATTGTCATTAGTAGTAAAATTACTATGGTATGTACATGGTATGCACATAGTAATTTTACTACACTGAGAAAAAAAATGGTTGAATATGCAAAATTGTTTAGTTGAATACGTGCAACTAAATATTTAGTTGTGCAATCCAAATTTGTGTTGCCTAAACAATATTTTGGTCAACCGAAGCGCGGAATTATTCAAGGAACTAATTATTTAGTTAGACCAAATAAATATTTAGTTGCCCGTATTCAACTAACGATTTTGCATATTCAACCATTTTTTTTCTCAGTGTACTAATGACAATATGGTACCCGACTACTAAGCATACACAGCAATTTTCCGTATAAAATTCTCTCCGTGTACATATCAGGTTGGAATTTTATTTTCATCTTGACATTTGAAAAGTACATTTTTATCTTCATTTTAGTACATTTTTATGGTTTCATAATCATCACAGACGTTACATCTTATAGTATTATTTTTTGTTACGCATTCAATAATACTTTTTGGTAATAAAATAATAATGAATAATATTTTTGGTAGTCTTATTAGATTTTCAAAATATGAAAAAAATGAATTTATCTACCTTGAAAAAATTAAATATGTGTAACAGATATGTAAATGAAAGATGTTGATTAAATATGTATGTGTGTGTGTGAGCAAATAAATTAGGAGTTGGGCGTTGCCTCAGATTTTTTTTTCGAGTCTTGTAAGTTTTTGTGTTCCCTGCCGGAACCAGTCTTTCCCTTCCTCCTCGAAAAACTTGTCAGTGCAGGCGTAAGATCATTTCACAGCTTCTAAGAAAGAGAGAAACAGTATTTTTATCACACATTTAAATATATTATATAGATTCGTACAGCGTTTCATATACATAGGAGCGGACATGTACCTTCGATAGCGCACATGACACGTCATACACAAAAATTTTATTGAGTTTCATTTAATAATAATATAATATAAGTTGCACTATTGACATAATTTCCACGAAAATAGGATGAAAGATAATTATTTCATAAGAGTTACTATTTGACTAAGGCAGTCGAGTCAGCGTCAAAACGGCGATTTTTAATTATAATTTATAATTTTTGTGAAATACCTACAAATATGATGTATCGTCCGCCATTTGAGGTACCAAATGAGTTAGAACCCTCAAGGTGCACCGGTGTCCTGAAAAGCCTAGTTTCGAGTTTTTACACTCTACGCTAATAAACCACTGGCGACGTCTCATTTCCTTTGTAAACTTTTTCCCACGGGACGAGCGTGGCACATTTTGATTAAAGTCGAAATTGTGACCAGAAAAAGGCCTGGAAAGTTCAAAATAGGCTAACAATGTCAAAACAGGCCTGCAACTCTGAAATAAAGGGCAAAAAAAATGTGCCGTGCTCATCCTATGGGAAAATGAGTTACGAAGGAAATGAGACGTCGTAGAACGAAATCTGTCTAGCAATTCTTTCTGAATCATGCGCAGAGTGTGAAACCTCAAAGCTAGGTTTTCACACAAAGTGTAAGAATTTAAAACTGGGTTCTTACACTCTGCGCATGATTCAGAAAAAATTGCTAGACGGATTTTGATCTGCAACGTCTCATTTCCTTCGTAACACTTTTTACAATGGGATGGGCGCGGCAAATTTTCATTAAAGTCAAAATTGTGACCAGGACAATGCCTGGAAAGTTGAAAATAGGCTATCAACTTAAAAACGGGCCTGCAACTCTGAAAGAAAGGGCAAAAAATAAGCCGTGCTCATCCCGTGAGGAAAAGCGTTATGAAGGAAATAAGACGTCGTAGAACAAAATCGTTCCAGCGGTTTATTCTGAATCATGCGCAGAGTGCAAAAACTCAAAGCTAGGTTTTTACACAGAGTGTAAAAACTTAAAACTAGGTTTTTACACTCAGCGCATGATTCAGAAATAATTGCTGGACGGATTATGTTCTACGACGTCTCATTTTCTTCAACACTTTTTCTCATGGGATGAGCGCGGCACATTTTGATTTAAGTCAAAATTGTGACCAGGACAATGCCTGGAAAGTTGAAAATAGGCTAACAATTTCAAAACAGGCCTGCAACTCTGAAATAAATGGCAAAAAAAATGTGTTGTGCTCATCCTGTGGGAAAAAAAGCGTTACGAAGGAAATGAGACGTCCTAGAACAAAATCTGTCCAGTGGTTTATTCTGAATCATGCGCAGAGTGTAAAAACTCAAAACTAGGCTTTTCAGGACAATTTCTTGAGACTAGCCCCAAAAAATTGTTCATTTGGTACCTCAAATGGACGATACATCAGATTTATAGGCATTCTACAAAAATTATAAATTATAACAAAAAATTGCCGTTTCGACGCTGACTCAAACCCCTTAAGATGTATTTTTCTTGAACCATAATTGTTCTGAGGGACTAAGATTTTACAGACTAATTACTTGTATCGGAAAAGAAATTAAGCGAACGTGCAACGCGAATAAGGTTATAAACCGAGTAAGGGAAATTCCTGGATGTTTTTCCATCACAGCAAATACCCATATAACTTATTTTCTGTCTTTCGAATAAAGGGATCACATTAAACTTACCTCTCACCCCCACGGAAATTTATATATTTTTAATATACGCAAAATATATGTGGATATATTTTGAATATATGTACATATATTTTTAATCCACCCATATATGTTGCATATATATTAGCATATATTCTTAATATATGCTGATATATTTGCAACATATATGAGATAGGTGTGACTCCCATGTATCTCCCATATATTCTATATATATTCTTAATATATGCTACCATATATGCAACATATATGGTAGCATAACTAACTAACTAACATAATATTTATTTAATTATTTAAGTTTATTGTATTCGTACTTTTCATTATTATTTACATTATAATGTTTATCCCGCGAGAACAAGCGATCGGATGCCTGCCACATGTTCGTAACGTATAGGCAGCGTCCCGATAGTTTCCAGACTCGCCGCGAGATGTCGCAGAGCGGCAACCACTGAACCCCCATACGGAAGATGCGACAAGTATGCTTATAAAGGCGGGCGCGAGAACGGAATATTAACAGAAGTCCGGCGTAAATGAAGCCATATAAGGAGTTCTTGACGGCTTCTCATGAACTTGTACTTTTGTATTTGATTCTCCTAGAGAATTTTCGATTTTTCGGAAATTTCTACACGGGTATCGCATATTCAATCCATATTCGGGATATATGTAGCCCACTTTTCCACTATATTTGGAATACATGCAACATATATTTAATCTATATTTCAGATGTATGCACCATATATATAAAATATATATATTGTATGTATGTGTCGTACATTTTACATATATCTAAAATATATTTAAAATGTATTTTATATATATCTGAAATATATTTTAAATACATTTAAGATATACGTACATATGCGAAAAGCGGCAAAATCTATCCAAATAAATATATTACACATCTATAAAAAATATATTTTAAATATATTCATTTATATACGGTAATTATATTTTAAATATATTTCGTACGCAATTTTGCATATATTTTAAATATATAAATTTCCGTGTGGGCACAATGTACGCAGCATTATTCTGGTTCATTCTGTATTACGCTGGATTATTCGATATCACCGCTTTGTACTTCACACTCACATATTGTTTACGTTCCTCAATCGACATAACCTTAAAATGATTAAAGACATTTCTCGTAATATATGATACGTATATGTTGCGAATTCGTTACAAGAAATGACTTGTAACATTTATGTCACACATTATACATATTTGCTACGTAGCCTATACTATGAGATTATAATATTACCAATGTTCTATAATTGTTATGGATTTGTTACAAGAAATGTCTTATAATATTTGTATCACAGTGTGACATATTTGCTACGTAGCCTATACTACGAGATTATAATATCACCAATGTACTATAATTGTTACAGCATCGAATCGTAACAATTTGACAGGTTTACAGTACATGTAAATATCTCGTATAAGAGTGACGAGATCTTGACGTATCAATATTACGTATTAGTGATGTCCATAGTTTTTCGTAATTCCTACATCTTTCATTGAGATCCTTACTACATATCGTCAGGACGTATTATATCCATCTCGTTTGCGTGCGTGATGAAAAAGTTGCGAATTTGTGATGAACATTATATGACGTAGTTATTACATTTCAATTATACGTAAATGTTTCGTAAATCATCCAAGTGTGTTTGCTGGGGAGTTATACATTGAAGATTGTTAAAAAATTTACAGTAAATCGGTTGATTAGAACTTGAGATATGATGTCAACCGTGTTGAGAAAAGTCGTTTTGAGAAAAACATTCAAAGTCCGATTTGCTCTGACGTGACGGGCGTACTTGCTGCCTCACTAAAATACTCCGTCAAATAATGGAATTGAGAAATTTCTTTTCGAAAATATATTATTAAAGGTCTAAACTTTAAAAATATGAAAAATTTTTCAATATTAGTAGGATAATTGGTGAAATTACTCGATTTTAATGGTTCTGAGCTTTGAAAACAACAAGCTATCAGATTTCAGACCAACGAGTACGTTTGCCATATTTCCTGGTCAATTTTCGGTCAATTGGTACGTCACCATTCGATAAAAAAAAAAAAAAATTTGCGCAATTTCAGCACACCGGTGTTACATCCTCAGTCTCACAAATAAATTCGATCATAATTATATAACCATTTAATTTCCATTGCCGATACGCACGGCTGGCGATGCATACTCAGCCAAGCAAGACGTTAGGTAGATTAGCGAGCATCTCATTCTTCACCAGAAAGCCACCCTCAAAGTAAATACACCTGTGAAATAAATTAAAAGAAGTCTTCGTATTCGAGGCTACCGGAAATCAAAGTCGCTGTGATATTCGGATCTACCGGAAATCATAGTTCCTATACCTGTGATATTCAGGTCTACCGAAAATCATAGCCGCAGTTTTTATAGATAATAACTTTTTTTTCATAAATCCGTCATGGATTATTCATAATTTCTCGTGACCCAGAAAGGGGATTTTAGCGAGTTACCAGTAGAACATAGGGGAAATTTAGTCTTACAAACCACTGATTTTTGCATATTAGCACTAAGGTACCCGAGGGTAATAAGGCTTGTCGGGTAATAAGGCCTAGTCGTCAAAAATCATATTTCTAATGACCGCTTTCGGGCAAGGTCACACTGACTGAAGCATAATGCATAAAAATGTCGCTACAAGTTCGCGAAAGCGCGATACCCCGTTCTCTGTCTCCAGTGTTGCATCATCTATCATATGACGCGGCTGCGCAGCACGAATACTAAAAAAACGGTTCACGTAAATCGTAAGTATTTTCGATAATATTACACTTAACGATCTAAAATCGTAGTCTTTATCTTCATGAATATCTACTTCGATGATCTTAACGATATAAATAACGTATCATGGTCCAGATAGTTGTTATTTTTTGTTTTTCTGAAATATGTGGTCGGCGGTTAAGAAGGCCTACTAAATTTAATCATAAGAAAAACGTGTCGAATTTTTTTTTTAATTATGTTGTTTTTTACATTATAGGGGAGTGTATCCTTCACTTAATTTTATTTATTATTAATTGATGATTGATTCCAGTCTCGATCTCGATATCTCCTAAACCAGCGTTATGGTCAGAAAACAACCTGGTATCAGCTGTCAGAGCAGTGGAAAGAAGAATTTTAAGTTCTCATAAAGCCGCAGAGAGGTATTAATATGATTATTGATCACAAATACCAAATATATTAAGTATAGCTTAATTATTTAAGCATGTTACAGCCGTAGGCCTTTTTACCCTCCTATAGTAAAATAAGGTCTACTGATAAGGTTTTTTTAAATGTTTAATTTCGTCTTTGTTTATACTTAAAATTTCCATTTTTCGTTTACATTTTATAGAAAATGTACTTGAATAATCATTATCATTAAAACTTATTTATTAAATTGTATATTTTTCATTTTATTACGAATTTCCCTTAGCTAGGCCTTTTTACCCGCAGGTGTCTTACTCCACGACCATTGGTAGTCCGAAGTGAACTCCTGTAAGTCAATCAAGCCTACTACGAGATAATCAGTAAAATTCAGAGTGAACCTCTGAGGTAGTTACCAGTCTCGGCCGTGGTAAAATAAGTACCAGGTAAGTTTACTCGAGTTCACATGAACTCTTAGGACTGTTAGAAAAAATGTTAAAATTGAGGCGAATAAAAGTCGTTAGCTGTCAATGATTTTGTTAGCTCACCGTTGCAAATTGGCACATCCTGAAATTCGCAAATTTCAACAGCTCACCCAGTTGCTAATTTCTCTCTTGTAGGTTTGTGGATTCGGTGGCTTTGATAACAACCGCCAGAAATTTCACTGCTTGCACCGCTAATTAGGCACGCGTTAGGATAGTGTCACTCGAGTGTGTTCGTGTAGATTTCTCAATCGTGTGTGCATACATCGTGACGTTTACAGGACCGGAATATACACTGCATTGGGTACATAGGCACAGCCCGTGTGCCACGAGAGCTTTGGTCCCTATGCATCTTCGGTACACGGTAACTGCTTTGGAGCCGCGTTTGTATTTACCAATGACAAGAGATCAAGGATCAACGAAGCAAAAGATAATGCAAACGTACGTTACCCAACTGTCGTTATCAACATTTCTACAATCCGTTGCTTTTATTGCTGCTCTTTGTCACCCTTTTAGCTATAGTTGCCAATCTTCTAATCTAATTATCCAAAATTTTACTCCGAAAAGAGTTCCCTCTACTCTTGATATTAACTCGTTGGGTTGATGAGATTCTAATAAATACCTTAATACTCGAAATTTTTGCAAAAACCCATTGACATTTTGACACTGTCTAATATTTTGAGAGTATTCTACCAATATTTTAAGTCAACCCGATAAAAAATAAAGCAGCTTTGCGGGTCGAAAGAAAACTAGGTCATTCATGTGTAAACAAGATATGAATGCCTAGTTCCATTTTTCTTAAAAACCATTGATGATATCTCTACAAGCGCTGCATTGATCTATTGCCGCTTTACAGGCTTCCTCCCGTGCAGAAATTATGGTTGGGGTCCATGGTAGAGATTGTCGTAATTTATCCTAGTCACGGATAAGGATCCTTCTAGAGATCGGACCAGATTCATGACCGGAATAAAGCGTTTGACAGTGTCCAGGGTGGATCTTACTTGATGCTTGAATGATCCATAGCGGATTATTGAAGAATCCTATAGGATCGGTAAATAAATTATATTTATTAAAATGCAGGGCACTTTTCAGGAAGGCACCTGAACTACACACATTGTCTTTATTAATGACTAAAAGATTGTGTGAACTAGTGTTGCTTAAATGACTTGCTGAAGCGCGCCCTATAATTGGTCGCAAATAAGGTAGTAGCCCACTGTGACGGGTTTAAAAAAACGATTTTTTCTACATTTTTCGGAAGAAAAACATCTAAAGAATATACTCTAAAAGTGACAGACCGAAATTAATTTTTTTTTAAGTTATGGCCAAAAGATGAGAGCAATTAACTAATAAATGATTGTTGAAAATGACTAATTACTACGGTTTGGGAAACCCCAGAACCATAAATCTCTCGAAGAAATGAAAAAAGCTTTGAGATACCTCTGAGGAAACGGAAGGATTGCTCTATGCATCAGGCATAGCTGATTAATGTGCAAGTAAATTTTTTTAATACAAAATCTGTTGTCCAAACTTTGAGGACGTTTTTCGCGAAACTACGTATTCAAAATTTCGGGGAAGCACTGACTAAAAACTATTCAACTGATTTGGCTAAAAAATTTACCGGTTATTTTAGACAGACAGAGACAGCTGAATACCTAACCTTTTAAACATTCAATTTTTTAATAATAAATAAATTTTTTTAAAACAATTCCAAAAAAAAAAATCTATTTCGAAGACTTTTTTGTTCACAAGTCCGCCATTTCGGTTTTTTTTCTTGAAATATGTATATTGTAGGTTAGTTCATTAGAATTGAGCCTACGAAACAAAGAGATTATTATCTCCTTGGATTTTTTATTTCTGATGATTACGGAAGGCTGTGTGCTTCCCCGAAAAAGTCACCTTTTTTTCGAGGACTCCACTTTGAAGTACAAAATCATAAACAAATTCATGTAAAATTAAGTAAGCAAATTTTTTTTGTACTCTTCAAGATGCAATTAACAACACGTACAAATTCCAAACCGATCGCATTCTATTTTGTTATTTAACAAAATTAATAAAAAAACGTCGAAATTTCGGTCCTTACAGTGGACTACTTAATGTAATCACAAAAATTTAATAAAAAATATATCGTTTCAACTGTATAATAAAGAATCAACCTGGGACCAACCCGGAATCCAGTCCGTCCCAAGTCCCTTATTAGGTTATCTCCAAGAAACCCCGATCGAGATTTTACAGGAAACTGAAAGATCCCAGCAAATGTTTGCTCAGAAATGTTCGATTCGGGGTTTTCCCAATAAATCCTGATCGAGATTTAATCAAAATGTGAATATTTAGATCGCCGGTTAGCGTTAATGAAGACACCGGTGGGGGCCCACCAGGGATCCAGCAAGGAATCCCCTCTTAGGGCACTCCTGAAAAATCCCGATCAGGATTTTACTGAAAACTGGGATACCCTAACTAATTTCTGCATGGGCTTTCGTCATAGCATCATTTGAAAATCACTTTCGTTCATCACGAATACGAAGTATCTTCAAAGAAATAATTCATACCACGATGTTCTGAAGCATCGGACGTATGGATCGTCTTGTATCACGAATTAATTGTTTTTCTCTCGTTTGTATCACGATTTCATTGTTTTTCCCTCGTACAATCTCGATGAATCGAGACCTTCAGTGCTATATAAATGCACCAAACATGATACCTCGGAATGAGACACCTGCGAATTGCCTTCGCGGTTTCCGAGTGAATTCTCTCTTTCCTCTTCCGTGAGAACCGCAATGGAGTGACACTCATCGTTGGAAGAATCGCTCGATGATTTGACGTTACCGCGACGATGTACATATATACATTCGTCCGTTCGTTTAATCTATTGCTCCGTCAAAGAAGCACGATGAGGAGTATCTTACTACACGAGAAGAATAAGAGAACGAGCGATTCATAGCTCGAGACTTTGTGTTTTTCGCAATTTCGTTTTTCCGCAAAAGGCGAGCGAGATCGTTCGTTCATTTTTTCTTTCGAACACCCACAGAAAAGATATATTTGAAACAAATAAAATTTGCTTGAAACAAATAAAATTTCTTATTTAAATATGGGCCTAATACGGTTTTATTAGTATCAAATATTTGGATTTATTTAAATTCAAGTTCACTATTTCTTAGCTTCTTTTATTTGGCCCTAATGAAATATTTATTTACCTGCAATAAATAAGTTATTTGCTTCAAATAAAAATTTATTTGATAGTCATAAAAAATTTATTTAAAAATGCTCTTATTGATTTTACATTAGTTGCCACTAATAATTTTTTATTTGTTACAAATAAAGAATTTATTCGGTCATGACCATCTGTTCCATGACCATCCATAACCTAAGAACTTGGGACTCACGATTAATATGGGAATATGGGAATAATATGGGAAATTAGGGAATTTTGATTAATATGGGAATATACGAGATCATCCTATTTTTGGGTGTGAATAACTTTTTTGGCCAATCAGTCTTGGTTTTTTGCGCACTCATGTGAATCATGCATGTTAACAACCTATTGACTTTTAAAGATGTCGATATATTCTTCGAGCCCCGAATCGCAAAGAAAATCTCGCGTTTCCTCGTCCACATCACAATATTTCACTAAAATCACAAAATCACGTACAAACGGAAACACATACATACACGTGAATATGCCAACTCTGGACTGCTGAGCGTCGTCACGCTGATGGCGAGCGACGCCATATTGTGCGTGCAGTACGATGCAGCACACATTTAAATGAATTTTATTTGACGTAAATAAATTGCTATTTAAATTTAATATTTTAAATAGATCATTTATTTGATGTAAGTAAATCGCTATTTCGACGAACCAATATAAATATGGTATTTATTCGGCACCAGTAAATAAATTTATATATTTGTTTCAAGTATGACTAAATGGCATGATCAAATAAAATCTTCGTCAATACAAATCCTTATTCATGCCAAATAAAATTTTCGCAAATATGTGAATTTATTTGATTCTAATAAAAATTTTCTGTGGATGAACAAGCACACGCGTGATATAATATGACACGCCATTTTCTCAACTAATTGTCAATCTTTTCATCGTCATTAACTTGGCTCTTGCACGATTTTCTCTATTCCAATCAACCGGATCGTCGTTTTTCTCGTTGCTTTCGTTGAGATGAATTTTCAGCGCACACTTAAGGCGAGTGGCTCGATGAGAGCACTTACACGAGCTTATATCACGAGATTCGAGCCCGCGCGAGAAAACGAGGGTAGCTTTGCAAGAACGCTTTTATACGAGAGGAATACACGTTGGCTTTCTCGAGTTTCCTCTGACCACTTTTTTTTGCCTCTCTCTCTCTCTCTCTCTCTCTCTCCCATCTCAGCACGCGTTTCAACGGTGGTGCAGGACTCTGCTCCAGTGATTTATTTTCACTGTGGCACCCGACGAAACACGTGTTGCTATCGTTTTTTTTTCATTCTTATTCATTTGTCTCTCTCTCTCTCTCTCTCATTCTCGTTCCTCATTCGGTGCCTGAGACGCAGAGCTGAAGAATTGAGAAACTGGAAGATGAAGAGAGAAAAAAAGGAGTGTGAAAAGAAGGCACGTGGTCATGCTTACGTTACGAAGCTGCTGGTATAACAGAGCGGAGAAGAAAATGAATAAAAAAAAACGTTTCATGGTTCGCGCATGGTCGCGTCATCGTCGCGCGCAACGAGCTTAACCAAAGCCCCCACCCTTCAGGGGGTACCATATAGATATATACATATATTACACACACATACGCAACAGGCAGAAGCATCGTCACGTTCAATGTATTGTTTCAACGATGAAACGATGAAACGACGACGACGACAACGACCAAAGACGAAGAAGAAGCGTGAAAGGCGCAGAGACCTCTCGTGTGCAGTTACAATACACAGGCTACTTAGCGATCCGTCACGCGGTGACAAGGATCTTTGCATTATCTTCACGGTATATACCACGGTGTCCTTTGAATAAAGAAAATGAAGAAAAATCTTGCAGTTCCTTCGATCGCTCTCAAGTTTTATACCTTCTATTATAATATCCAGCGAGATTATATAAGTTAGTAATAATTAGCGTATACCCAGACAAAATATCTAATCGTGGGTACTATAATCGTTCGTTTGATCATTTTTTAGTTATTTGAGAGAACATTTTCTTTCTACATATCAACTATATTTGTATTTGATCCAAGCTTGGGCTATAAAGTACCTCCTCGATGTAAGAGTTCTCAATATTAGAGCGTTTCCTCTAACCACCCTAGAGCGCTCTTATAGAAAGAAGGTACTGTATGTACTTCCAATATATTTATTTGTCAGAATTCACTGGCATCCGGAAACAGGCGTTGATGAAAAATTCTATTCGTTGTTATTACAGTTCCTCCTCTCTATAAGAGCGCTCTAGGGCGGTTTGGGGGGTGTGAATTCCGAGAAATTAGAACTCGATATAAGAGCTCGCAAAATGTACATAGGTAGAGTGGGGGAAGCAATAAAACTCGCTCAAGCGGAACGGGGGAGGGCGCTCTTGTATCGAGGGAGTACTGCAAATACCTGTTCATCGGTAATGAAGATTTAGTTGAACTTACTGAACTCGTTTGTTCAATGTTTTATATTAGAATCAACTGTATGTTTCTTCCAAGGAAACATATGTCTGTTTTAAATATAATTATGCATTTGTCCCCAACAGATGTAATTTATTAAAAACTGCAATAATTCGATAATATCTGCAGTGGATAAATTATATCCATTTTTTTGTTTGCACAAAAAAATACATAGTTGAATCAAATCAATTTTTGTGTTAAGTGCTCATACGATCATATTTGCAGATTTGTCAGTACCCCTAAAATCCGCTAGATGGCTCCCAGGCGGATGCTCTCGCACAACCGAACTTTTCAACGCCTATGAGCTTTCCAAGATTGCCTATTTTTGATATAATTATATTTAAGTATGGGTTTTAACACTTTATGTTAAAAAGCAAGATGGTCGAATCTGAAAAGGTTTGCTATAAAAAGGGTCTTTTTTCTTTTACCTTATCTTTAAAAATGGATGAAACCCTACGAAATTTTAAACTTCATATGTGTAGCGACATTCAGATGAAATGTTATTTTTAATTTAAATTGTACATTTCTATTTATTCAAAGATTTTAATATTATTATTATGTAGATAAGTACTTGAATTGTGTAGGGTTGTGTGCCGGCCCCCAAATAAAAAAATTCATTTGGGTCACGTAGCATTTGGTTAAATCGACTAGATCTTTTTTCTGGGCGTATAATATTGACATAAATATCTATTGAGCTCAGCAAATTTTCATGATTTTTATCAACTTCATAATGTTCTTCATTGGAACTCTGAAATTTTAAATTCTTTATTTCATTTGTTTGCGAAAGAATTGACAATATGTAATTATGGGAAAATCGATAAAATATAGCGATAAAAGATCGTACTTCGAGATTTCAGTACGTTTTTGTTTTTAAGATACGAAATTGCCAAAAATAATAATATACAAGAAATTGCTTATTTAAGCTTCAACCCGTGTAGAAATGTGATAGGGCAACCATTAGTTGATTCTTGCCCCTGATCCGCCCTGCCTGATCCGATTTTCCTGGCAGGGCCCTGACATGGAACTTAACGACCTGGTCCCTAGTTATTACATTGAAATAATCACTCATTACCAGTGCCCTGCATGATCAAAATATGAACAGTTTCCGACGATGTTATTTTTACACTTTTAAGCAAAACATATTTTTATTTTATTACCCTGGCAGGGCTCTGATGTGAAAACTATTGGATTGCCCTGAGTATTTATTAAAATAAAATTATTTGTATATCGGCTTTCAGTATAATAATAATAATAATAATAATAATAATAATAATAATAATAATAATAATAATAATAATAATAATAATAATAATAATAATAATAATAATAATAATAATAATAATAATAATAATAATAATAATAATAATAATAATAATAATAATAATAATAGTAATAACAATAATAATAAATTAACAATCATTGCCTCGTTTATTATTATTATTATTACTATTTAATCAATATTTACATTATCACTCTTATCCCGCGAGAATAACAAGCAATTCTGCGCCTGTTACAAGTTCGTTACGTAGGCAGAGGATTATTAATATTATCAACACGAACCGCATCGCGTTAGTTCCGAGGCTTGGCGCGAGATGTCGCAGGACAGCAACCGTTGAACTCCCATACGGATAATGTGTTCAGTATGCTTATATAGACGGGTGCGAGCACGGATGTCAGCAGAAGTCTGTGTCGGAAGAATCCATACAAGGAGTTCCTGCCGTCTTATGTAATTGTACTTATTTATTTAATTCTCGTAGAGAATTTCCGTTCACTCGGAATCTAATATTCTCTTCGAGGATTGCCAAAAGAAAAGTGTACCCTAAGAAGGGTTGCCTCGAAATAAATAATAAGATGCATACATTGAAAAAGGAGTACCTCGTAAAAACGAATTGTTCAAAAAGCGCTTCGGTGTATGATCGTGACCGGGATCAGGGCCTTTAAGGGCATGATTCTAAAAATCTTAGGGGCCTGATCAGGATCTGCTAGGGCCGGATCATACCATCATAGGGGCCTGATCATGACCGCCGGATCCGAAAATGGCCAGCCAGGTGTTACATGGCATAACAGGGCCTGTTAGGATGAGCGGATCATTTTCCTACATTAGTTAGGGAGGGCAAGTCAGGGGCAGAAGTTTTTCCCTACCAAAATTTCTACATGGGAACAGTCACGATGGCGTCATTATTGCTCCAGAAATACTAAAAATCAAACTACTCTGTCTCTTCGCGCAAGAATTGAATTTGTTTAGGTAGAAATGAATTGAAGGTATTTTACGAAAAACCTTCGCTTAATACTTTTTTCCTAGATTTGGCGTTTTTACACTTAAAGTAAATATCGTTCAAGTTTGGGTCCTGTTGCATTTATTTGTTTCTTAAAGTGTCTTATTGAGAGTAACAAGTTACATTTTTTTAGCTTGAAATCTAAAAAAACCATAAGAGTTCGGATTCTTCCTCAATGAAAATGTGGTTTTTTTGAGCTTTTACACCTCAATAATTCTTTCATATCCCGGATCCAATTGTACCTGAAAAAAAATCATTCCATCGTATGGAAGAATTTTATAAAATCATTTTGTAATTTTTGTACAATAGCAATTTCATGACACAGTTCCAATAAGAAAACAAACTCAGATTCACGTCTATTCCGATTCCGATTATCACCGATTTCCGATTTCTGTAACCCGGTTTTCCCATAATCACGATACATATTTTGTGCTTTATTGACCATACGCTGAAAGAAATTTTATTGCACTATTTGGTTTTTTGCGTAACGAAAACCACAATAAAATATAGCAATTGAGGGACAATCGAAGTACACTTGCAAAAAGTACAATAGTAAGTAACGAAATACAGACTTAATATCTTCTGTTGCAATAACTCATAAGAATGTTGGAGTTTTACCTCAAATAATAACAGTATTTCTACGTCTGTATATCATAATTTACCATGGTCTCGGATACCGAAAAGTACAATAAAACTTTACAAATAGCGAAATAAAATATTTCACGTTTTGGTCAACTTATAGCAATCGTTCTGAGCTCGAATAGCAAAAATTACAATAGTCCTTTACAAATAGCGAAATAAAATATTTCACGTTTTTGTCAACTTATAGCAATTGTTCTGAGCTCGAATAGTAAAAATTACAATAGTGCTTTGCAATCAGAAAAATAAGATCTTGCGGGGTTTGGTATCAGGGGATTGCAATCTCTCTAAACCACTATTCTCAAAATGACATCTGTCCCGGGAGGCTCATAACTACGGCTATGAGCCTCCCGGCTTTTACTTAACTAATTAATCATTAGATTCATCATTTTTTATTTAACTAATTAAGCAAAAGCTTTATTTATTTATCCTTACTCCCATGGAGAGCACGGGCAACACCGACATGCAATGGTGATTTAATTTAATTATGTAGTCTTTGGTCTGTGAGACGACTGTGCGCGACTACAGAGCGCGGGTAATGTTCCAACAATGTAATGTTAATTGAGGACCCCGTACACCGGACTTTATCGGTGCTCGGTGACCCTCTCGCTGGCGCCAGAGTGCGCGCCGATCGTCGCCACCTAGCGGATCTCGGGCGAAGTGATGAGATCGTGGCAGGCTCCAGGTCGTCCCGTTATAATATATATATATATATATATATATATCTATATACTAGGGGCTCGGGCGCTACGCGCCCTCGCATCGCAAGCCCAAACCTGCAAACCCAAACCATCAAACACAAACCTCCAAACCCAAACCTCCAAACCTAAACCTCCAAACCCAAACTTCCAAACCCAAACCTCCAAACCCAAACCTCCAAACCCAAACCTCCAAACCCAAACCTCCAAACCCAAACCTCCAGACCCAAACCTCCAAACCCAAACCTCCAAACCCAAACCTCCAAACCCAAACCTCCAAACCCAAACCTCCAAACCCAAACCTCCAAACCCAAACCTCCAAACCCAAACCTCCAAACCCAAACCTCCAAACCCAAACCTCCAAACCCAAACCTCCAAACCCAAACCTCCAAACCCAAACCTCCAAACCCAAACCTCCAAACCCAAACCTCCAAACCCAAACCTCCAAACCCAAACCTCCAAACCCAAACCTCCAAACCCAAACCTCCAAACCCAAACCTCCAAACCCAAACCTCCAAACCCAAACCTCCAAACCCAAACCTCCAAACCCAAACCTCCAAACCCAAACCTCCAAACCCAAACCTCCAAACCCAAACCTCCAAACCCAAATCTCCAAACCCAAACCTCCAAACCCAAACCTCCAAACCCAAACCTCCAAACCCAAACCTCCAAACCCAAACCTCCAAACCCAAACCTCCAAACCCAAACCTCCAAACCCAAACCTCCAAACCCAAACCTCCAAACCCAAACCTCCAAACCCAAACCTCCAAACCCAAACCTCCAAACCCAAACCTCCAAACCCAAACCCAAACCTCCAAACCCAAACCTCCAAACCCAAACCTCCAAACCCAAACCTCCGAACCTCAACCTCCAAACCCGAACCTCTAAACCCAAATCTTCAAACCCAAACATAGAACCGAGTGGGGTGAAGTTGGCCATGGAATCGAGGCTCGAGCGGGGTGAAGTTGGCCATGGCCTCGATTCTTGTATACAGCGGCGGCGGCGGCGATAATTTTATATAATATAGAAAGATATATATCTCTCTATATTATATAAATATTTCGCCGCCACCGCCGTGTACAAGAAACGAGGGGTCAGGTTTGGGTTTAGAGTTCGAGTTTGGGACGCGGACACTGAAAGCTATCATATAGTCACCCTGGACACCTACAACTATGAAGAAAATGTCCTGAACACTTAAAGCTATGATATTGTCAACCTGGACACTGAAAACTATAGATCGATCCATTTGGACGCTGAAAACCATCGAACGGTCAACATGGACACCGAAAATTATAAAGGAGTTGACCTGGACACTGAAAGTCATGATATATTCAACCTGGACACCTACAACTATGAATAAGATGACCTTGACACTGGAAGCTATGATATTGTCAACCTGGATACCGAAAACTATGGAGCAATCCAGCTGAACACTGAGAACCATTGAACGGTGAACATGGACACCGAAAATTATAAGGGAGTTGACCTGGGCACTGAAAGTTATGAGATATTTAACCTGGACACCGAAAACTATGAAGAAGTTGACCGGAAAATTAAAAGCTATGATATTGTCAACCTGGATATCTCAAACTATGGAGCGAGCCATCTGGATACTGAGTACCATCGAGCGGTCAACATGGCTGAAATCCATGCAGAAGTTGACCTGGACACTGGAAGTCATGATGTGATCAACGTGGACACCGCAAACTATGAAGAAGTTGACCGAGAAATTGAAAGCTATAATATTGTCAACACATGGACATGTCAAACTATGGAGCGATCCATCTGGATACTGAGAACCATCGAGCAGTCAACATGGATACTGAAATCTATGCAGAAGTTGACCTGGACACTGAAAGTTATGATATAGCCAACCTGGACACTGAGAACTATAAAGAAGTTGACCTGGCCACTTAAAGTTATGATATAGTCAACCTGAAAACCGAAAACTTTGAAGAAGTTGACCTGGACACTAAATGATGTGATATAGTCAACTTGGACACCGAAAACTATAGAGAAGTTGATCTGGACACTTAAAGCTATGATATAATCAACCTGGACCATGAAAACTATGGAAAAGTAGATCTCGATGCTTAAAGCTTTGAAAAGTCAACCCGGACACTGGAAACTATGAAGAAGTCGCTATGGACACTTAAAATCTATGAAATGATTAGCAGAAACTATGAAGAAGTTGACCTGTAAATTGGAAGCTGTGGAATAGTTAACCTGTACATCTCAGACTATGGATCGATCCATCTGGACACTGAGAACCATCGAGCGGTCAACCTGGACACAGAAAATTACGGAACAGTCCATCTCAACACTGAAAACTGTCAAGTGGTTAACCTGGACACGGAAAACCATGAAAAGATTGACCTTGACAACAAAAACCGTCAAGCGGTCAACCTGGACACCAAAAATTATAAAGCGGTCGACTTAAACAATGAAAATTATGGAGCGATCCGCCTGAGCGCCGAAAACTATGAAGAAGTTGATCTGGACACCATTGAAAGCTATCCACCGAAAACTATGAAGAAGTTGACCTGGATACTAGAAGCTATGATATTATCAACCAAGACACCGAAAACTATGGAGCAATCGACCTGGGCACCGAAAACTATCGAGCGGTCAACCAAGATACCGAAACTCGTCTTGGCGCGAAAGCGTCAAATACGAATGCGTTCTGAATACGACGTGAAACATATACATGATACACCATGTATATATTTCATGTCAGTTTCACGTCGTTTCGCGTCTGTTTGCTCTTGGCCTTACAACGCAGTTGACATTTGTGTTAATTGGGCTATTTTATTTAAATATTTCATTAGCCGTGAGGATTTCTTCATTGTGCGGAATTTGTGATAAAGAAATTTCAGGAATTGTGTTTCTGGAATTTCGTCGAGGTGAGATACAAGAAGAAAAAAAATCGAAACGATTTGGATAAAAAATAGGACGAAATTCGGATTTTCAAATCAGGTAATGTCACATTCCAAGAAATCTTTCAATATTTTTCGAAACACCAAATTTTATAATCGTAATGAATTTTATGATTATAATTTTTGTACTTCTTTATAAATGTCTATTCTTTTTTTTAAATATTTATTTATTCCTACATAATACAAGAGCATCTTGCGCCAATTAGGATCTTTTATTTATTTAGATCCCCCGACACCATGCTGGTCACGATCTTTATGAACAGAACCTTTTTCCGACTCATATTTGATTCTATATGAAAAATTCATCATCATATACAAAAATCGAGGCAAAGTGTAGTCGACCACAGATTAAAAGGAATGAAATTTACACCATATCAAGCAGCATGAATCGGATTACGTAGAAGATGAAGGTGGTATTAAAATGGTTTTTATTTTTATTTGAAATAAAATTTTATTTTAATATGAACCTTTGCGATGGGAGGGCGCGTAGTGCCCGAGCCGCACGAACCCTAGTACACTGCGACCTCGATAATCGGAATCCCTTGTACCTTGTTGTACCTTGTTTGACCCTAAATTGCTATATTTTATTGTACTTTTCGTTGCGCGAAAAACCAAATAGTGCAATAAAATTTCTTTCACTGTATCATTTCTAGAAACGTTTGACGAATGCATAAGAATATATTCCAATAAACGGAATAAAAAATGTCTGTACTCAACAATGGCTAACTTAGTGCTGTGAAACGTACAATATATACATATAATATACATATATATATATATATATATATATAGATATTTAAACGTGGTCAAAACGTTGATAGAGCAATTAGTTTATCGCAAGTGACGTCGATACCTTGAATAATCTCGCGCTCTTATGCGATCGAGCACGTCGAGTTATTTGATAGAGCAATTACAAGCATCACTGAGAAGCAATAATTACGACGGATCCCTTGCGGCAATGGCAAGAATCGAGACACAAGGTACGAAGACACGAGTGAGAGAGATTCAACCTGAAGATAACGGTTGATGAATAAAAGCTAAGAAAAAATCTAAAATATTCAAGTAAAAAAAGATTTAAAAAATAGCAATAATCAACGAGTATCAGTCACGAGAGGTGAGCTCGCGGTGGCTGTGTCATTTTAGTTTGTATCTATATCCTTCTCTTTTTCTCTCTCGTCTCTCTCTCTCCATGCATCACGATGTTGGATTCTCAAGAAAACATCGTAAATACATAGTACACTGAGGGAGAGAGAAGATTACAAAGGAGCAAAATCACTGCTATAATCGACGAATAAATCCTCTCGTTGAGGGAGCATAATCATTGAATAATGAAAGTGCGCGATCTCAACAGTCGCGGAATCGACGATGATCTAAACTTGGCCTTGCCTATTATATTTCCCTCAGAGCAGAGGGATCGGCTATGCACGTCAATATGTTGATGGGGATCTTTCGAACGCAAGGAACAGACAATCTCACATAATCGGAAAATCCTATGGAAAATAACGCACAGTTATATAAATAATTTTTTCAATCCGTCGTCGTAAAATCTTGCTTGAGATAAAATAGGGGTGGAGGAAATTTTGCTAGAAAAAAATCACAGGAAGGGCAATAACCCGTGCAGAAATTTGTTGGGGTATCCCAGTTTCCAGTAAAATCCCGACCGGGATTTCTTAGGGATGCCCTTGCTAGATCCCCAGTGAATCCCCAGCGGTGTCCATATTAACGCTAACCGGCAATCTAAAAATTCATATTTCGATTAAATCTTGATCAGGATTTATTGGGGCAATCCCGAAATAAGTATTTCTGTGCAAACATTTGCTGGGATCTTCCAGTTTCCTGTAAAATCTCGATCGGGATTTCTTGGGGATACCCTTATAAGGGAGTTCTTACTGGATCCCTGGCTGGCCCCAGGTTGATTCCTTATTAGAACGCTAAAACTATATGTTTCTGATTTCATATTTTTTGTGATTACATTAATTGCGACTACTTATAGGGTGCGCTTCAGCAAGTCATTTAGGCAACACATGTTCACACAATGTTTTAGTCATTCATAAAGACAATGTGCATAGTGCAGGTACCTTCCTGAAAAGTGCCTATTTTAATAAATGTAATTTATTTAACGAGCCTATCCCACACGGAACCGAGTGTCCATTGGACGTCCATCTATTATCCATAGATCCTTAACACGTCTACATCCACGATGGACGTAATGCGGACATCCATTGAACATCCATGGTATACTTTTGATTGGACAAAACGCAATGGATCACACAGGACGTATATTGTATGTCCACGACACGTACTATTTCTTGAGCTACAAATATACACAACACGGCCATCCATGGTATGTCCATAGGTAGACATTAAATAGCTTTTAATTCAGGATAGTAATTGAACATCCATTGGACGTTCCAGGTTCGTAAACGAAAATCACATTCGGAGGACGTCAATTGAACGTCTATCGGATGTTCCATGTAGGATTTCATATAGACGTGAACCTGGAACGTCCAATAGATGTCCAATTACTATACTGAATTAAGAGCTATTGAATGTCTACCTATGGGCATACCATAGATAGCCGTGTTGTGTATATTTGTAGCTTAAGAAATAGTACGCGTGTGAACATAGAATATACGTCCTGTGTGATCCATCGCGTGTTGTCCAATCAAAAGCATTCGTCCTTTAGATGTACATTTAAGTATTTCGGGCAGCTTTGATATGGGTACGCCGATTGACCGTCGTATGTACGTACAAATTACGTCTATCGAAGGATAACGCGGAAGTTTATCCGACGTCCACGACACATATTTTTGGAGCCATAAATATATTCCGCGCGTAACTTAACAGCCAGGGGACGTCCAATAATCATTTAAGTTGGATGAAAATTTCATTCCGGGGAAGTCCATGGGACATTCCTTAAACCACTATCGGAGATGCGAAACGACAGCGATTCTATGTGCTGAAAACGTTTCGTATACGTACCATTAGATATTTTTTAGAGGTGCCTATAGACCACATAAAGTGACATTTAATGTACGTATTTAAGACGAATGCCAATATTGCAAAAGATATCTAATGATCATCTATTATACGTCCCTTAATTTAAACGCTATTGATTACACATTATCCATTAATTATGAATTTCATTACGATTATACATTATTCAAGGCCTGTGAAACAAAGATATATAAGTATATCAGCAAACTACATCGTATAAGGTTTTTACATGCATAAGTTTCTCATAAGTCAAGTTAGTGTAGGTAGGTAGGTAGGTAGGTGGGAGATTAGAAAAGTTAAGCAGCACCCCTTGAATCCAATACTTGGATGGGTGACCGCAGTGTGAAAAATCGAAAACTATTTTTTTTTTCTTTTTTTTCTGTAAAATATGGATATCTCGTAGGCCCCGAATATTATATAATCAGTAACAAAGTTTATAATTAATTAATAATGAGTAGTTAATAACGATTAAATTATTTAAATAAAGGGACGTATAATGGATGATCATTGGACATCTTTCGGATCACTGGTTTATTCGTCTTAAATACGTAAATCAGACGTCATTTTTTGGGGTCTAGTCCGTCTAAAAACCGTCTCAAGGTACGTATAAGGGATGTTCCCAGTACATAGAACAGGTGCCGTTTCGCACTTCTTTTAGCAGTGATAGGGATACTCATAGACGTCCCTGGGATGGAGCATTCATCCACCATGTATGGATATTGGACGTCCCATGGCCCTAATGTTCCGTGTGGGATAGGATTCTTCAATAATTCGCGATGGATTATTCAAGCATCAAATAAGATCTGCCCTGGACACAGTCACGGACAAACGTTCCATTCCGGTCATGGAATCTGGTCTGATATCTCGAAGGATCCTGATCCGTGGTTAGGATGAATTACGGAAATCTAGCTCGATCCCTACCACAATTTGTGCATGGGAAGGGGCAATAAGGGATATGGTGGGCCAGGCCAGGTGGGTTCCAAAAAATAACAAGAATGAAAATTGTTACCAAGGGCTCGTCGTCTTCCAAATTTTTTGCAAATCCATGATAAACTGAGCTCAGCATCCGAAGCCCCGAGGCTTCTGGCTCGGTGGATGTAAGAATGTTCACATAAATGTTTATGGGACATTCCACCAATTCTTGACTAAAGTTGTGCCGGGGGGTCTGAATTCTGGATAACAAAGTTTTTTATTGAAAAGGGAGCTTTCATGATTTTTTTCAATTTTTTTCGTCCAACCGTTTCGAAGATACAGTAGATCGAAAATTGCAAGATTTGCAATTATTGACTTTAGATATTAAAAATATCAATCCCTTGAAAAATTTCTAAAAATATATAAAATATTGTTTTTTGTGTAGAAAAAGCTCAGCTTTCTGAAAAAAATATTTTCAATTTTCTCCAGTATCAGGAAAACCTCAAAAAATGAGGTCAAAAAATAAAATACGCTTTTTCGACCAATGTATCATTTTTAATATTTTTTTAAATATTTTTTTCGAAAAGCTGAGACTTTTTTACATGGGATAGGTATGTTTTGATTTTGAGAATATTCAAAAATAAACCATAGCAAAATAAAGTTGAAACTTTTGTGATGAATTGCCGATAAGTATTGTGCTGCCGTCACGGTCGATACACGAACTATCGAATCAAGTTTGAAAATTTCTGTACATAGCATTATATTCAGCGATTATGTAGTGAATATATATGTTCAAAGTGTGAAGTGGGTAAGAAATTAAAATTATTATACAAAAGCGATATGGCAAGGATCAAATCTTCATTATTTGTACTCTTCTTGTCACTGTTGACAGAGAAACATTTCTTACAATAGCAGAACTCTTATCAGCCTTGGCATTGTATGACTGGGCACGTGAGTCATTTAAAAATGTTGATTTTACTTTCATTTCAAATGAGAAATACGAAGTACGCGCAGCACAGCTAAAGTCCAGATTTGCTAATGCTGTGGCTGTAAAAAAAGACGCAATCTATGCATTGTATTATCCCTGATGCCGAGAATCATGGTTCTGCTATTGTAAGAAATGTTTCTCTGTCAACAGTGACAAGAAGAGTACAAATAATAAAGATTTGATCCTTGTCATATCGCTTTTGTATAATAATTTCAATTTCTTACCAACTTCACACTTTGAACATATATATTCACTACATAATTGCTGAATATAATACTATGAATTGCCGCAATACTTATCGGCAATTCATCACAAAAGTTTCAACTTTATTTTGCTATGGTTTATTTTTAAATATTCCCAAAATCAAGACATATCTTCCCCATGTAAAAAAGTCTCAGCTGTTCGAATTTTTTTTTTTTTTAAATATCAAAAATGATACATTGGTCGAAAAAGCGTATTTTACTTTTTGACCTCATTTTTCGGGGTTTTCCTGATACTGGAGGAAATTGAAAATATTTTTTTCAGAATGCTGAGCTTTTTTTACAAAAAACCCAATATTTAATATATTTTTAGAAATTTTACAAGGGATTGATATTTTTAATATCTTAAGTCAATAATTGCAAATCTTGCAATTTTCGATCTATTGTATCTTCAAAAGGGTTGGACGAAAAAAATTGAAAAAAATCATGGGAGCTCTCTTTGTTATGTACTTTTCAATAAAAAATTTTGTTACCCAGAATTCAGACCCCCCGGCACAACTTTAGTCAAGAATTGGTGGAATGACCCTTATATACAACTTCAATGTTTTTAAACGTTATTTCCATGCCCAGACTCAGCGTCTCGTAAGTCCCTCCCCCTCTCTCTCTCTCTCTCTCTCTCTCTCTCTCTGTCGTCATCTCTTTCCCTAGTTTTGTTACGCTATTCCTGGCAATATACATGTACAAGCGTACATACGAACGTATGTACCACAGTGCGAACAACGTCGACCGTGACACCTTAACCTTACACAACGGTTGATTACCTGGCTGCTGGAGAGACGAAGCGGGGAGACCAGCGGCTGAACGAGAGGCTTATACCGTCGAGGAGAGCGAACGACGGATCATTAGCCATTCGCGTGTCATTAGACTTCATTGTCCCGTGAATTTAGTCGCCAGGACACACGATCGATGATGGCATTCACCACGGGTATAAACCAAGTTATATATTTTGCATAATTACCAGCGATTTATTTATCTGGAGTATGCGCGATACGTCGTTGAGCAGTAAGACTCTCGAGTACGGATTCTTAACCTCACGCTCTCTTGGATTTTTCCCGCTCCTTTGTTTAGTCATGTATTACAATTAGTCGTTGCGAAGGAGGAATTATCGAGAGACTCCTTCGTCAATGTTTCATCATCATTACCCTTCATTACGCGGCTGATGATTGTTATTCAGCCGGATCGGGTGATTAAAAAAAAACGGCAAAATTGATTAATGAATCAGCGCTTATTCTTTCTCTTTGGCGCATTTATAGTTCCAACTAGTATATATGGAGGAAAATCGTGGAGGCCTTGCATACGATCAGAATTTTCAAAAAATGGTTTTTTCATACTTAGATTATTGTTCACTATCAGAGCTGGGCAAAGTACCGGAAAGTACTTCAAGTACAAAATACGAAATACCGTAAGTACTTAAAGTATCAAGGACCAGCAGTACTTCAAGTACTTAAGATTTAAGGTACTTTGAGTACAATACTTGAAAAATCAAGTACTTTCAAGCTTTCAGGTAAGGTGAGTGTAGCGAATACTGGGGACCTAAGCTTCGCTCGCCATTAACAGAAGAAAATCTTTATTTAAAATAGTCTCAGGGTAAAAAGTATTAGTATTGTTTGAAAGCGTGGAATCTCAGCTAACGAATGCCCACCTCATTTTTGTTATTATTTATATTATTGAATTGTATTTTTGAAAATGCGTACATGGTCAAATGTCCCGAATACTGTTCTACACTTTTGACAGATGTCCCTATTACTGGGGTATACATGGCCCGAATACTGTTGTACACTTTAACATGCGTTTGACATTCGTTTGTCATTCGTAAGACAAACAGCCCTATTACTGCTGTATGCATGTCCCGAATATTGTTGTGGTCGTTTGACGTCCGAAGAGAGGTTATACATGGGCCACAGTATTCGGTGCACACGATTCTTACTGTGTACCGAATTATGAGGTATGTATTTTCGGCCAAATATTTAACTTGCTTGTCTATTTCCGCACTCTACTACTTCAATGACTCGTTTATAATACATTGAAACTTATTTTGACTGATTCGATACTTTTTTTTATTATCAACTATGCTTTTTTGCAAGACCACTTCCTTCACCAAATCGATAAGGAAATGACCGTTTTTTACCTCGCTCGGTAGCTTCCCAGTAAACACAGTTCGGTAGCCGCAATGTAACGGCAATGGAACTGAGTGTAACCGAATGTAACAAGTAATGTTGACTAGATGTTACATGTAAGTTCCACGTTAGTTCTGATTTCCCACTCATAACTACAGGTTACGTAACGTCGAATGCAACCGTTATATTGCAGTTATGTGTTGCTGTCCGAAACATAATCCGGTACCAGCAATGTAACGGCAATGTAACTGAATCTAACACAAGTAATGTTAATTAGATGTTACATGTAAGTTCTACGCTAGTTATGATTTCCCACTCATAAGTACTACAGGTTATGTAACGTCGAATGCAACCGTTATATTGCAGTTATGTGTTGCTGTCCGAAACACAGTCCTGTACCGGCAATGTAATAGTAATGTAACTGAATCTAACACAAGTAATGTTGACTAGATGTTACATGTTAGTTACATGTAAGTTACGATTTCCTACTCACAATCTGTAATGTATATTATATTGCAGTTATATTACTGCAATATTGCAGTGGTTGCGTCACCGAAGTGACATATTTTGACCAGCTCACCAATGGTGAGTTTAGTATTTAGTCTATAGCAATCTATAGGACTGCGTAACCATAGGACGCGGGTAATGTTCCACTAATTGTATGTTAATCGAGGACGCCGACATCGATAATACACCGGACTTTATCGGTTCCCGGTGGCCGTTTCGCTGGCACGAGAGCTCGGCGACGGATCTCGCCACCTGGCGGATCTCGGACAAAGTACCGTGTTTCATAACATTTACATTACCTGCCTATTACCAATGTTATGCGTACATTGTTATAGGGATGTTACATGACGGATACACGTTTTGGTAACGTTACTGTAACGTCACTACGGTCCATAGCACATATATGATGTGAAGATAACAAATGTGACGAATATGTTACTTTCATGTTATAGTACCCTGTTAAAAAGGACTGATAGAAATGTTAGAATCTGTTAGAATCCGTTCGAAACAGGGACAATCGCACACGAAGTTCCGATAGAGATTTAGGAGGATTTATGAGGATTTATAGTATTCTATCGGTTTATATCGGTCCTTTTCAAAAGGGTACATAGTGGTTACGCAACATAAATGTAACATTGGTTACGTCACTTGTAACTTCCAGGTTACATTGCTGTAATGAAACGTGTGTACTACGAATTATGTATCTGCAATACTTAACGTTGCATAACATTTGTAGAACCTGCACATAACTATTGTTACGTATATTACGCTACATGTATGTTGCGTAATCGCGACAAATAGTAGTTATGCAACTGCAATATAGTAAGGTTTCATAACATTTACATTACCTGCCTGTTTCCAATGTTATACGCACATTGTTATAGCCATGTTACATGACGGTTTCACGTTTTGGCAGGACCGCGTTTCTACAGAGGCAAAACTGTCACTAATAAATTAACACGAGTGGACCGGCACGAGCTTATGAAAATTTTATATTATTGTCATGACAGGCCCGTCTTCAATAGAAACTGTATGGACAGAAATTGGCGACAAAGCGACCGGTCGTTTTGTGACAAAAATTGACCGCTGAAGCGACCGGAACAGCGACCAATCAAATTTTTTCGAGGCTCGGTCGTTTTTTTTGTTACTCAGTTGTTTGCATTTTTGGATTGTTCAAACTCCCTAGCAGATTGACTGACCATGATTTTAACAAAAAAAAAAACGCCCAAAAAACCGTCAAATGACCGATGGTCATTCTTGGCCACGATAGTGACCCTAAGAACTATCCGAAGTGACCGAAGTCAGTTCGTCGGAGCCGAAATTTTTCTTATTTATCCTCGCTCCCATAAAGAACACGAACGCCACCGAAGTGCAATGGTTATCTTATTAAAATATGTAGTCTTTAGTCCAAAGGACTGCGTGACCACAGAGCGTGGGTAATGTTCTAATAATTTAAACTTAATTGAGGTCTCCGATGCTGATAATACACCGGACATTATCGGTTCTCGGTTACTTTCTCGCTTGCGCGAGAGCGCGCGCCAGCCGACGCCATCTAACGAATGTCGGGCGAAGTGCCCGAATACCCTTCTTCTCGGTCTAGGTATATACCGTTAGAAACGTGATCGCGAATGACCGTGAAAACCGTCTTGCAAAATGGTTGACCCGAGATCCGCTGGGTGGCGTTGGCAGGAGCGCGGTCGTGCAAGCGAGAGAGTCACCAAGCACCGATAAAGTCCGGTGTATTACCAGCATCGGAGTCCTCAATTAAAGCCCGGTGTACACGGTGCAAGTTTTCGTGCTGGTTTCTCGGCTGGATTTCACTGATTGGTTAGCTCCTAGCCCCCACCAAGCTTTCCACCAATCAGTGAAATCCGGCAGAGAAAACAGTACGAAAACTTGCACCGTGTACACTGGGCTTAAGTTTAAATTGTTGGAACATTACACGCGCTCTGTGGTCGCGCAGTCCTCTGGACTAAAGACTACATATTTTAATGAGAGAACTATTGCATTTCGGGGTCGTACATACTCTTTATGGGAGCGAGGATAAATAAGAAAAGTTTCGGCTCCGACGAATTGACTTCGGCCACTTCGGTTTTTTGGGCGTTTTTTTGGTTAAAATCATGGTCACTCAATCCGCTAGGAAGTTTAAAAAATGCAAAAACGCAAAAAACTGAGTAACAAAAAAAAATGATCGGTCGTTTTACGGTTTTGCAACCGTGAAACGATCGAACCTCGAAAAAATTTGATTGGTTGCTGTTCCGGTCGCTTTAGCGGTCAGTTTTATCACAAAGCAACCGGTCGCTTTATTGGTCGCCTTAGCGGTTTTTTTTCTAGAAAGCGACGGTCGCACTGCTTGCTAGGGATATCTTCAAGATATTCCGTAAAAGTCATCAAATACAAAGCCAGAAATACTTCCTCGCGAATTCTTTTTCAAGACTACTTCTAGAGCAACACAAATGATATCTCGCAGACGTTAGTCCGAAGAAGTCTGAAATAAGAATTACTTAAGAAGAGTGTGTAAAAAGGTCAACATAACCTCAAAATTTTGTTAACGCATTTTTCTCGAAGATGGCTTGATGAAATGAAAAAAGATTAGTGGGGTTGCCTGCGTAATTAATGTGTACAGGTGGCCCCACTATATTCTTTTTTTATTCCATCAAGTCATCTACGAGAAAAATATGTTAAAAGTTTTAGCTCTATCTCTCTCGCACTCACGAGAGCGGAAAGGCGGGGGAGAGGGTTTACCCTCCCCTTAAGAGATCTTTGGAATGAATATTAAAAAGTTATTAGAAATCGCATATCCAGATGAACGACGTGATAATATTTGTTTGGATACATATCGGAACCGTTTAAATTCTGGGATTTCACCACTGATATATCATATAAGTGAAGAGAATTCATAAGTACTCGATAGCGTAGTAGGTAGCGTGTTAGGTTCGCAAGTAGGATAGATAGGCAGGTCGCAGGTTCGAATCCCAGTGGAGGCGGATGAAATTGAAATGATGAAATTGTTTTTTTCTAATTTTTTTTTAATACTATTGTTTTTTCGGTCCAGTAACTGTGTAAACAAATAAAAATACGTATTAAATTTTTTTGCAAACGATAGAAATAAGAAAAAAATTAATTTTCAATAATTTCAAAGGAACTCTCAAAAAGTTATCTTGACGATGTCTTGTGAAGAAATCTCGAATAGTAGTCTTTACGATATCTTTTTTGAGAAGTCTGAAAAAGTTTTCTTCAAGACAACTTTTCACAGATATCAAAATCATTCCTCAAAGTGGCGCATTCGACTACTTTCGGAACTCATTAAGATGTCTTCCGGAAAATGTATTCGGATGTCCACATCTTACATAAGAAATCTACAGCGATTCTTTCAGACGTCATATTGCTGTGTGAGATAAGTGTAACATCGGTTATGTCACTGGTAACTTCGTGGTTACATTGCTGTAATGAAACGTGTTTACTGGGTTGTCACGAATTACGGGAAATATGAATTGAATACGATTCACTCATACTCGATATTTATTTCGAGTGACAATACGTTAAATGAAGATTATTCAAAAAAATACATTACATTTATTGAACGTAAACTGAATTTATTCTAATAAGAAATAGACTGGACGAACAGTATTCGGTACTAGCAGAATATTCGGTATACTCATCTTATATCTAGTAAGTTCTAGTACTTACATTTGATTTCTTATTTTCATTCGATTTGTATTCAAGTACTTTTTGTATTAAAACATATTTTCACCCTGTGCACCCTAATGTAAGATTAGTCTTTAGGCAGATTGGAACAGAAGTATTTATACAAAAAATTATAAATAATTCAATAATAGCATTGGCGATTGTCACTACAGTTTATTTTTATCCAGGTTTGAAAAAGAAGAAAAAAAATATAATACATGTATCAAGAGTCGCTGTAGCGACTCAAGCCAAGTACATTTACCTAACCTTACCGACTCGAGGAACTTCCAGCGGACTCTCTATACAGCAAAGATCTTGCTTATATACAGTATATCTATATAAAATAATTCATTTTTTCGATTATACTCGGAATATACGGTGTAGAAAATTAAAAAAAATTCACGTATTGTTCGTTATTTTTTTCTCTTTGCAGAAATATCCAAATGAATCGTATAGGTGTTGCATATGGAAGATATCGAATTTATTGCTTTATATTCCAAATTTTACGACGATCACGACGATCGTGATTTTTCGCACAACGAATTCCCACTGCCACGAGCCAATCCCTATCGTCGACACAATTCCCATGCTCAGTGATTGGCTCGTGGTCAGACGATAAAGCGAATCACACAGAAATATATCTTCACACCATCTAACAACAGATCAAACAACTAAAGTTCGGCTGCTAGGCTAAGCGCCAATTTCACGAAACGATGAAACAAACCCACGGTCGGTATGTACGACCGTAAACGAACCAAACAGAAACTTACGCATCATCATGTATAACCTACAAAATAAATATCGGTGCAGCATCTTCCTGAGTAACTTTTTATTTACTAATTGCAGTGTCGATTTTATTTATTTGATTATGAAACGTGCATCGAGGTAATATACATGCCGTCGCATTTGTTTCAGTTTATTTTTATTTATTAATTTGAAAAATATTTTTATTTTAACGGTGGTTTGACAACATTCATTTTAAATAGAAATTATTTGTTTACAAAACGTGCATCGAGTTAATGTGTATACATCACTTTTGTTTTAGCTTATCTTAAATATTTGAAAAACAAAAAAAATGATATATGTGCTCAATAAAAACTCAACAACCATATTTACAGTTTGTATAGAAAAAATTGGTGTAGTGACTTGTGCTGCCGGAATATAATAATTTATTTACTTGAAGATTCGAACGTTCCATTGAACAAAAAAAATGATAAATTTATTCTTTCAACGCAAAATTGAAAGGCTTTGCAAGTGTTGCTTTGGGTATGCGGCCGTATAGAGACAATAGTAAAGGAAGAATCGGCTGCGATTCGGCCAGTGGGTCCAAATGACAGTGGACAATTTTTTTGGTATAACGTTTCGATCCTTATTCGGATCCTCTTCAGATTTATTATTTCTAAAATTACATTCATTATTGTCTTATTTTGTATAATATATTTTACATTATAAGCTTAAGTGTTATTATGTGTCATGACTGACCTGAATTTGTATCGGTAATTTTTAATTATTTGGTGAATCTTGGATAATATTCATTATGATATTATTGTATCAAGACGGGCCATTTTTTTGTGATCCTTGGTGTCTGCGAGAGGGAGGATTTTAATATTTTAATGCCTAGTTAATGTTTTTTGTGATACCTTTGTGTACGTGTTATTTACCTATGAATTTTATGTTTGATATTTTCCAAGATTCATTTTTGATCAAAATTAACAATTTTCATTACGTGGTGTTTCGAGAGCTGAGTAGCGACTGAGTATTGCCGATTGCCGTTAGTTGTTTTTCTTGTCGGACTAGATGTGTTATATATAAATATCAAAAAAATTGTCCACTGTCATTTGGACCCACCGGCCGAATCGCAGCCGATTCTTCCTTCACTATTGAAAGGCTTTGCCAATGCTTGGTAAATAATTCTTGTAAATTATGGTGGAAAGCGGTCTAAGAATAATTTGCCAAATATTTCCAAAGACTTTCCATTTTTCATTAATGTAGCATGCTTTGCAAAAAGTAGACAAATCACCCCCAAAAACACCAAAAATGGTGTACAAAAATTGGAGACAAGTTCATTTATGAAAATATCTCTAGTTCAGTCTTCTTACAAAAAGTTGTGAGATAAATAGACATGAAACTCACAACACGTATTGCCAAGCACATGTAGTTCCCCAATGTAACGTTAACTGTGCAATCATGATTTTTAGGGTCGGAATCGAAATAAAAAAATTCGAATAAATCTTAACGGTAAAAATTTAAACAATAGTGAAATGGAGTGAAAATTGTCAACAAAGAGAAATTATCAATGAAAAAATAATCAAAAAAATTAAAAGTACTTGGCGAGTTCTTTCTTAACGGACGATTAGTCAAAACAGCTTTTTAGTGAACAGGTAAATACCAGAATGTCACTACGTTCTCAGTGAAAATACTCGCCAAGTACTTTTTTTAAATTATTTTTATAATTTCTCTTTGTTAACAACTTTCACTTAATTTCACTATTTTTTAAATTTTTAGCGTCAAGATTTTTTCGAATTTTTTTATTTCGATTCCGTCCCTAAAAACGATGATTGCACAGTTAACGTTACATTGGGAAACTACATGTGCTTGGCAATGCATGGTGTGAGTTTCATGTCTATTTATTTCACAACTTTTTGTAAGAAGACTGAACTAGAGATATTTCCGTAAATGTACTTGTCTCCAATTTTTGTACACCATTTTTGGTGTTTTTGGGGGTGTTGTTAAAACTACTCCAACTTCGCGTTCGTCTTCAAAAAACTGTCGTAGGCGTATAAGAAAGTATATGAAATTTTAAGTACAATACTTGACGTACTTTTTAAGTACTTTTAAGTACTCCAAGTACGTCACAAGTAACGAGTAGGCTCACTTCATTAAAAGCAGATTGAACAAATATCACGTGGTTTCGGAGTTATAAGAGAAAATGGGACCATTCGATAGAGGCCCGGTAGCACGCAGGAGGGCTTCGTTTGTTTCAGCCAAACGACCGCTATTTTGATTGGAAAAAAATATATAATTATAGAGGAGGAAGTGGTACAAAACATTTCTGGAATGGGAAATTAAACCTGTCCACAGAAAATTAAAGATATTCGCAAAATCTTTGCTTTAGTTCGGCGCAACCTCGAGAAAAAAAGCACTTAAATCTTTCATAAAATTCACTTAAATCTTTTATTGGAGGGCATTTTTCTCGAATCTACTTTTAACAGACACGTTTGGAACAATAACTCATACAGTTTTGAAATTTTTTGATGGGCCTTTTTTAAAAAAATACTTGGAATCGTTTTTTCCGTTGGTGATGGAGCTGAATTTTTCATATTTTGATTAAAGCATTTCATATAAGTAATCAAATTGTAATTTTTTTAATGTAAAATGCATCTTTTTTAAATTAGACTGTAACAACAATTTTATATTACAAGAAAATTTTTGAATTTTCATATCGATCATCATTTATATCATTTACTGAAAATATGATCGTGAAGCAAATTTTTTTCAATACTATGAATGACGTTATTTGTTACCGAGTAATTGTTGTAAAAATCGAGTGGAATTAAAATTTGTCTATTCTTATATCCATAAACGATGTGAGGTATTCATTTTTATTATTTCTATTGTTATCCCCACTAAATAAATTTAGTGCTGCGGGACGTATGTAAGCCTTGAATATCGTTTTCAATAAAATTCTTTTTGAAGTGGCAAGTTTTATTTTGTCACGAATCGGAAATAAACTGTATCTATTTTATCGATGCATTTTGCACGAAGATCGATTATTAGTACATTTTTTTCAAATATTTAATTTCGCCTGGTTGTACTTCAATGCGGAAGAGCCCGCGCGTAATGAGATTGGAAAACGTTTCTCCTTCTTATATGCACCAAACCACGAGGGAGGAAGAAACGACAGCGAATAAGAGGTAAAAAAAATGTGACAGTGAGATGCGCTGGCGGGTATCTCTCGCTCGCAGGTATATATCCGCGTGTCGAGAATAGCTTTGAATACGTTTGAATGAATTTGCTCGATTTTGCTTGTTGCTTGCGCGATGCCCAAGCTTGAACACAGTCCGATGCAGTGAACCAGCCAGTATTTCACAAGGTCCATCTGGAAGCGGGCCAGAGACCTTCTCGATTCCGGATGTAAATCTCATTCAAAGCATTCGCGCACATCTATATGTATATGGGGCATTCAGAGCCAAATCAACAGATTCATAGCTTACAATTTTTCATTCATCAAATACTCTTAAACATCGTCATTTTTAAGGGGTTTCATGCAGTCATGAGGTCAAAAATATTTTCAAACATTTTTTCTGGAAAGGTATTTTAATTTATTAATGGAAAAATTTACATTCATATTTTTGTGACTTCTAAGTTTACATGGAAATTTTTGTTTAAAAAAAATAATCAATCTTGAAGCTGCTGTAGCCAATCTCCGGGAGGTCCTCTAAAAAAGGCGTTTTGCGGTGAGCACGATATCTCTGGATTGGATCATCCAAAATAGAAAAATAAGCAATATTTCGGAAATATAAGGTATAATCTAGTAGTTAACGAAGGAATGAGCAAAATATCTATTTTTAACAGAATAGCGGCTATAAAAAAAATTGATTTTGGATGAAAATGTTTGCCTTCAATTGTTTATAAGATGAAAAATTATTTATCGCTAAAAAAAACCTTCGATAAGTTACTAAAAAATATATTTATAAACTTGTGTAAAAATTTGAGACTGGTTCGTTCTGCCGTTTCTAAAAAATCTTGCTCACCCACTTTAAAGACACAGTATTGAGAAAAACGCGTTCAAAGTTTGAAAAGCACTTTACACATAGTTTACAAGAGTTTACAAATATGCCAATAATTTCGAAAATATTTGTTGGATTGACATGAACTTTTCTGTGTAAATACTTAAATGTATGTACATTACGAAAATGAAATTAAAAAAAAATCGATTCGTTTTAAATCCTGACTGCGTATAACCCCTTAAGAAACTTCGTTCAAGCGTTATAGATGATGATCAATTGAGAAACTCCTGCTTTTAAAATATGGGATAAGTACGAGCTTCATCTAAAATTAGTTGGAGCTATAATTTTTACGGTGTCCAGTGAAATTTATTAGTTGTGTCTACCATTCGAGGGGTGTTAATAATCATTCTGTTGCAAAGCTATTACATTGTGTTTTTTTCTTTGCAGAATTCGCTGTTCTTCAGTGGGATTTATCATATTCTAATAAAATTCACTTACATTATTATTGGTTATACTGTAAAATATCATTTACCGAATTCAGTATTTTTTTCTATATGGGGCACTTTTTCTATGCACTGTTTAATATTACTGATTTTTCCTAATTTTCAAAAATTATTTGCTATATAATATTGTAACGCGAAAAAACAATGAAAGATGGGAGCAAGGACACTAATCATAGTTTATTTGTAAAAACAGTTTATTTGTAGTAAAGAAATATATTTAGTTGGTACTTTTACTTAAATATTCCTTAACTGTTACAAAATGTGTTAGTCGTTAAAGAATATTTTATTTGTCTGAGTAATTTATTAACTGTTAATAAATCCTGATACATTATTTTCTCAGTATACGTATAAAAATCTTAATTAATCATTTTTTATGGCAACAAATGAAAAAAATATTGACTCCTCCATTAGGAAAGTGAAATCATTTGAACACAACATCCAGCATAAAATTTGGCGGAAAACAAATTTTAATATCTCGAGATTCGCAGGTCCGTCATTTCGTCTTGAAACACCCCATACATGCAACAACTGTGTGTTCTCGGAGGATTTCACCATCTCCGAGATTGCATCGTCCGACAAAGTAAGAAAAAAAAAGCATAAAGAGAAGACGATCAACGGATTCTAAGGTCGAAAGAATATGCTAGACAAATCTTCCTGCTCCGTTCCGCATGCAAGACATTTCAGCTGGAAAAAAATCCCTTTGGATTGAATTTCAATGGTAAATTGGAACGATTTTGCGACATGCAAATCGTTGAGCTTGAGTCGAATAAATTGAATCAGTTCGGAAATACAAAGAAAAAAAACTATATCCAAAAAGAATTCAGAGAATGCTGTACTCGAACATTTTCATGGACATCGCATAAAGTTCCCCTTCGATCAACTGTTCATGAATCAAACATTTTTTAATCTCTCAAATTAACACACTTCCAATTCGTCATATCATTTTCCGGAGTTCAAATCGCGAAACTTCATCATCTGCATTCAACACGTCTATATTGAAACGTTGCGAAGGGTTTGACGATGAACGAGACAAAAATCAAAATTGTATCGTCATCATCCGCTTGTCCGCTGACTTCGCATTAACGGGGATCGATCGGGGGTGTCTCGAGAGGATTTCGCTGGCAGGTAGGATTGATTTAAAAACGTCAGGAGAGTGAACAGAGAGAAGGAGAGAGAGAGAGAGAGAGAGAGAGGGAGAGAGAGAGAGAGAGAGAGAGAGAGAGAGAGGAGTTGAAAGAAAAGATCGAGGAAGAGGTCCCTAACCCCCGAGGACTAGGAGCACAAATAAAGAATTAAAGATCGCAGGGCTGCTCCGCGAGCTTGATGCGCTCACTCACACGCACGAAACCTTTGTACTTTTGCTCTTCGCTTTCTCGCTATACTATGGACACGTCGTAGAATGAAACAGAGAGAGAGAGCGAGCGAGAGAGAGAGAGTAGGAGAACTTTAAGGGGGTTTGAGTGTAGTTTAAAAAAAAGTCTTCGGATGGGGTCTCATGTGGGCTGAGAGACCTGGCCGTTTCTCCGGGTACACGACGTTCAGGTTAGTCAACAGGTGGCTAACCTGCGCCAGAGGGTTGAGAGGCCGAGAGGGGGGGGGGGGGGAGAAAGATCCAAAACCTACACAAACAATACGTCCAATGCACAAATACAAATCTCTACTCGCAATTCCCTTTTTGCCTTCTCTCTCGCGCTATCTTTTTTATCTCCTTTTTTTCTTTCCTGTCTCTCTCGAATATATAACTTAGGAAGTCGGGTTGAAGGCTCGTATATCTCAACTCACACTGTGATAGAACAGCAAGAGAGAAAAGAGAGAGAGAGAACTTTGTGCAGAAGTACTAGTGGAGAAAAAAGTGTTACACCGTGCTGCAAAGGGGGGTATATGTATATATCTCGTTTGCAAGAGATTCACAGACTTGAGCCAACACAAGCGTGAGCAACGGCAATATATATATATGTCTGAAGAAAAAAAAAGTAAAAAAACGAGAGAATCGAGGCAAAAGAGCCCAGCAGCAAGCGAGGAGAGTTCCGTCCGAACGCGAACACGTTTACAGCACGGCGGCGAGGGATAGGAAGGGGACCCTGGACCGTTCCGAGACTGCACGTGTTCCTAACGTATCCAAACCCCTGCCTTCGTGAAAAAGGTTCTCAAAGCTCCAACGATATTCTTCCATGCTCTTTAGGTACGATATATACATATATATGCTTATATGTACGGGCGGACGTGAATCTTTCGTATTTCCTACTGGTCGAAAAGCCAATTACTAGGCACTAAAAGTGGATATATGTATATATGTGTATATTCTCGATAAATTATGCCACGAATGACCGGCCATTATACAACGTAAAATTTTAAACATTTATTTTTTTCAATGCATCTCAGAGAGATTCGGAATTGGCATCATTTTGAAGCACGAATATTCTTAGTATACGTCTTATTATACCGAAGCTTCATCATTGTTCGTCCTTAAGAGAGGCTGTGACATTTGGCTGCAAGAAAAGGATGTTTGTGGGTCTTCAAATCTGACTAGTCAATAAAATTTGATTTCAAGTAAATGGAGAGGATACCTTTGATTGCAGATTTTCTGAACAAAAAACATCAAGCTCATTAATTCCATTGTTTCACGCTTTTATCGTTTACATTGAAGATCATTCTTGCAGGTTTACATTTTCATTAGGCTGTAAGAAAGTGATGTTCGTTTTTTTTTTTATTTTACTAATGAAGAAACATTTTATTTCAAGTAAATGGAGAGTTTATCTTTAATAGCAGATTCTGTAAGAAAAATATCAAGCTTCTAAATTCAATTTTTGAACACTTTGATCGTTTACGTTGAAGGTCATTCTTGCAAGTTTCCATTTACATTGAACTGCAAGATAGGGATGTTTGTAGTTTTTTTTTCAAATCTTACTAATGAAAAAAAATTTGATTCCACGTGAATGGAGGGGATACCTTTAATTGCAGATTTTTGAAGAAAAACATCAAGCTTACAAATACAATTTTTGATCACCTTGATTCTTTACATTGAAGGTCATTCTGCAGGTTTACATTTACATTGGGCTCCAAGAAAGGGATGTTTGTGGGTTTTTTTTCAAATATCACTAATGAAGAAAAATTTGATTTCAAGTAAATCGAGAGGATACATTTGATGGCAGATTTTGCAAGGAAAACATCGAGCTTATAAATTCAATTTTTTAACACTTTCATCGTTTAAATTGAAGGTCATTTTTCCACGCTTACATTGGCTGCAAGAAACGGATGTTTGTGGGTTTTTTTTCAAACCTTACTAATGAAGAAAAATTTAATTTCAAGTAAATCGAGAGGATACCTTTCCTTGCAGATTTTGTGAGAAAAACAACAAGCTTATAAATTCAATTTTTGAACCCTTTGATCGTTTACATTGAAGTAATATTCTTGCAGTCTTGCTAATTTTTTGGGCCAATTTCAAGCCGATTGTGGTCGGGGAAAAATTGCCAATTTCTTAGAATATTAGTCCGCCAGCATTTTCTATACAGCGAAGATTGATTTCGTGTTTCCATAAATGGTTGATTTTTTTGAGAAAGATTTTTTGAAAGTAACAATTTCATGGGTGCTATTTGCAGAGAGATTTAGGTTCGATCGTTAAATATGGATATGTGGGATCAGCATGGCCACAAGAAGTACAGGATATTGGCGCGATGGGAGCCACTGGTCCCTGCGCCGCGGGGCACCGTCCGTGACTCATCAGGCCCCTCGATTCTCTCTCTTGTACGGGAGCAGGGCCCAAAAACGAACAGAACACCGAGAGATCCAACACACTCTCATGAACACACGAACACGTATTCACGCAAAGATGAATATATATATTGTGTGTGTGTGTGTGTGTGTGTGTGCGTGTGTGTGTTTATTTATATTCGGGCAAACAGGGCTAAAAAGAGGCAGAGTGTCTGATCGATTTACATCCCACACGCGCTTTTGGGAGAAAGTTTCAACAACGGAAAACGCAACGTGATCTGACTATCCGCCCCTTCCTCCCAAGCCGCGCAAATACTACAATATCGATCAACGATCTCTCGACGCCATTTTTTAAATTTTTTATTTCTTTCTTTCCACTTTCTCGTCTGCTTTTTGTTAACTATATTCTCAGCGGTCATGTCGTCCCTCCGCCCGTTCGCGAATAGAGAAGGAGCAAGGGAGAGGGTTCAGATCGCGTACAAACGTGGTCAGCATCGTGGTCTTGACCCTTTCAAGGTTAAGGATCTTTCTCCTTTCGAGAATCGCTCGAATCGCTCGAATCACCCTCTATAACTCTTTTTCCTTCTTCTCTTTCACTCTTATACACATATATCTTACATGTCTCTCGCGAGGAAAGAGAGAGCGGACGAGAGAGAAGAAAAAGATAGAGAGGGGGAAGATTTTGCCTGCTGGCACTCAAGAAAAGAGTGTGGTCAAGGTCGAGGATCGCAGAGAGGACAAAACTATCGAAGAGAGGAACACGTGTGTGCCTGCTCGAAACCGGTTGCAATATCGTCCCGAAGATCGATCCCCGATCGATCACGGCGACGCCGAAAAAAATAAGAAGAAAAAAAGCGCGTAATTTGTATTTGACAAATTTTTGCTTCTTTTTCTTCGTCTACTGGCGAGTCGACGATAAAATCGGCCCAACACCAAAACAGCAAAGGCTAGAGTGAAAAAGACAGATTAATCCTCGTTTTTCCCTCACCCCTTTTTTTTCCTTCCTCGCACAGAGCGCGTTCAGTGACCCGCACAAACGAATGATTCGAAATTTGTGTTTCGTAAAGGTTTCTTGTCTCCCCTTTCGGATCGAAACGGTGAAAACCGTTTTTCTTACACGAGCAAGAATAACACACCTGTAATCCACGGGGATTTGAACGAAAGGCGGGAAAGAGGGTACGGGACGCATATGTGGATACATTGATCGACAAGTTGAGTGACAGAAAGGCACGATGAGCACATCCATTCACGTGACGATTCATGCCGATTGCGCCAGTTTCGTTGACAGCGGGGTCGACTTGTAGTATGTATGTGTGAATTAGTAAAAAAGGAAAAAAAATGATCGAAGCGGGATCAATCTCTTGGGAATATGGCGTACAAAAAAAATAGATCGATCAACTTCTCACTCACCCTCGCCTATTTGAGAGCGAGAAAAAAGAGAGAAGAGGGATAAACGCATTCAAGGTACAGAGGGACTCCTGTTTCACGACGACGATCTCGAGGAGCGTGATCCCTGTGCTTGCTACGACCCGTGGGATTTTAACATGCGTATTAAACATACACATAGACATATATAATATATATGCGTATATATATATATGTATATCCTACTACGGTTACACTCGGTGACCCGAGGGCTTCTTCGGGGTCGGTTCAGGATATCAAATTCCCATGCACGTGCATTCTAGCAGTGTCATCACCTCAAAAAACGCGCGTAGTTTTTCTATCTCGTGTCTGTCACGTGTGTACCTCACCCTGCCATGTATGAAAAAAAGTGTTTAAGTATTATAGATGTATGAAGCATTCGCCACCAATTCGATCATTTTTTCCACTATACGTGTGAAATTTTATTTAAATTTGAAAGATTTCATTAACCCTAAAATAATGAGCCATTTTTTTGCCTTCCTATCCACTAATAGGATCGATTTGGATCCTATTGACCTTCCTAACCGTAAGACTGATTCTACACAGATACAGGACCTTATTATGACATTTTCTTTTATTTTTTAATGAGTAGAATGGTATCCCGTACAAAAATTATGGGAGTGGACCAGGTGGATTCCTATAATTAATCCTAGTCATGGATCAGGATCCTTCTGGAGACCAGACCAGATTCCATGACCAGAAACGTTTGTAAAATGAAATCTAGCAGGGACTCCCGAACAGATTCGGGACGGTGTTCAGGGGTGGATCTTGTTTTATGCTTGCATGATCCATAGCGGATTATTGAAGAATCCTATATGATCGTTAAATAAATTATATTTATTAAAATAGGTACTTTTCAGGAAGGCACCTGAACAACACACTTTGTCTTTATTAATGACTAAAACATTGTGCGATAGTATGTTGCTCAAATGACTTGCTAAAGCGCGCCCTATAATTAATCACAATCAATGCAATCGCAAAATATATGAAATAAAAAATATATAGTTTCAACGTTATAATAAGGAATCGACCTGGGACCAGCCAAGGAACCAGTAAGGACTCTTATTAGGGTATCCCTAGGAAATCCTAATCGAGATTTTACAGGAAACTGGAAGATCCCAGCAAATTTTACAAGAGAAATACACATTTCGGGGTTGCCCCAACAAATCCTGGTCGAGATTAAATCAAAATATGAATTTCTAGATTGCCGGTTACCGTTGATAAGGACATCGCTGGGTACCCGCCAGGGATCTATTAAGGAATCCTTTTTAGGGCATCTCTACACTGATCGTGAAAAGTACTGGATAGCAGCAACGTTATTTTGTATAGTTGTGTATTTTGTATTTTGTACGATATCTCTTGCTTCACAGCAAGAAATATAAATCCTGGGCCAATACGAGATGGTTCGGCCCAAAATACTGCTAATGTGGGGACCATAAACTTAAAGCATGCGGAGGCTAAGCAGTATATGGCGACTGCAGTCATTCATTTTTTTTCATTGTAAGAAATCTTAATCGGGATTTGACTGGAAACTGGGATACCTGCTCCAAGAAATTTCTACACGAGATCGGGTCGATTTCGATACTATTGATCTTCCTAACCACTAAACTGATTCTTCACGGATACAGGACCTTATTATAATATTAATTTTTTTTATTTTTTAATAAGGAATAGAATGGTATGTGATAAATTTCGCTGAATTCGCATTTTATCATCGTAACATCCACTTAAAGACTGAACATTTTTAACACTCAGCAGAAACCATATATTTTGAACAGAATTTTTTATTTTTTTTTCTCATTCATAATACTGAAATATCAACAAAATTGACGACAGAGCTGTAAGAAATTATATTTCCAGTATATATTTTTTTTCGAACTAAATAATTAAAACTGTGAGAATATAATAAAATTCTGTTTACTTAGTTCACGACAGACTTCTTTAGAGAGAGAGATTAACTTATTGTAGATGATGTTCCAGATTCTGTGTTAATTATGTCCTGCGTCGGAATCCATATTAGTTGTGAGTCCTAGCTTTTAAAAATGTATACCTTTCCATTGTAATATTTTCGTTCGGTGCGAGCTATATCTTCAAAAGCACGGGTACTCGAAAAATATAAAGCATTCCTTGAAACGGTGAATTCGGATAATTGTAACAATTGAAAACAATGTCTCCAAACGGTAGTGTTGAAATTTGAGATCATTTGAGAGCTCAGCATCAAAGCAGCAAGATTTTAGAAGAACGCTTGATATATGTGTACATTGTACAAGTATGAAGCCACCCAATATTTTCATCCCTTTTATGCTTATATATTGTGTTTTAATATCGTCACCGCTAACACTACCACCGAGAAATGGAAGTTTTTGCTCCCTTCATTCCCGCCTCCGATCTGGCAACGATTCAAGAATACCACGATAGGGGCGGGGCAGGGTGGGGTAGGGGGGGAGAGATTTATGAACGTTATAGAGCACACACAGTCTGTTACATACATCATATTATATACGGAGTGTGTGCAGTAGAGCACTGGACGAGTAAAAGGGAACTTTTCTCTCGATCTCTTTCTCCCTCCCTCTCTTTTGGAAAGCCGTGCACCTGTGAGATTCCCATACACACCGTACTCGCATCGGAGTTTTTCTCCTCCATGTGTATATTCATCCACTAGCCTGACGATCCCCCTCCTCACCCCCGCTGTTCTTCTTGATCTGCTGTAGCCCCTGTAAGAGCATAAAGCAGCTCCGAAGAGCACAGGAACTCTTGCTCCCTCTCCCTCCCTCATGCTGAAGCGAATGATGCGAAAAAAAAGTGAGAGGCAAACATATACACAGGGGAGAAATATTAAAAAGGCGAGTGTGGCGTGGTAGTGAGCGAAAGGGATGAAAGGAACGTGAGAGTGCGAGGGAGAGCAAGGGAGGAAAAGGAAAAAATCATGGTGTAACCGTCCATCCGAGGAGAAACCGGCAAGCACTTCGTAACAACACACTTGTCCTACCGGCCTTCCTCCACTGGCTTCGATACCTATTACACACACACAAACACACACAAGCATGCATATAATACACACTATGCAACCTGAATACGGGGTTGTACACCTGCGAACTTTTATAGGGTGAAGGCATCACCAGGGACATCTATTGATATGCAGATATATATACTCTGAGTTACGTTACACCCCTGTTGGCGCGTTTCTACACACAAACATAGGCGGTTCGATGAGAATTAACGAGGGAGAGAAATAAAGAAGAGTGGACAATAAAAAAAGCGAGTATAAAAAGGGTTAAGAGTTTATGGAGAGAAGGAAAGTGAAGAGTTTCTTTTTGTAGAACGGGGGAGGAAGGGAAGAACGATTCACATAACCCGCTAGATATGGATATCCGAGAGATATATCGCATGTAATGATACACGTGGAAGGGTTGAAATATGTATCACGTTTCCTGGAAAGCCACATATATTTGGGTAATTTGTTTTTTCTATTTTTTTTCCACGTGTCTTTCAATGCAATATATTCATGGAGAAGAACTTATACCTTTTATTCGACCGCCAGCAATTATGGAAAGGTCCAAGGATGACGGTACGCGAGTTTCAACTCAAACAAAAAAAAAGTTGCGATATTTTGTATTGGTGATGAGGAAGGATAATATGAAAAAAGAGAGGCATATGGAGGCGAAAGGTAGGTGAGTAACTCAAGTGGTGTAACCTCGAAGATCTCTTCTGAGTGTGTATAATTATGTCATAGTATACAGTCACCGGTTTTTGCTCCGATGGGACCACAAAAAAGCCGCAATTTGTATAAGCAAGAAACGGTCGAAGCTGAGCAACAGTGGATGAAGGAGCGACAATCTCGGAGAAGTAGAAAAGATGAGAGGATCAGGTTGAGAAAGAGACAGAGAAAGAAGGACAGATGCTGAAAGACATTGAACAGACGATGTGGAAGAGGAAGCAAGACGATGAAGAAGTAGAAAACGTGAACTCAAGATGGTGGAGCGGACTCATCGTTCTCGGCTCTGCAAATACCGTGAATCACACCAAGGTGCTCTTTCTCGTCGCGCCAGAGGTTGTTAATAAGAGAGAGAAAGAGAGGCAGAGGGGAAGGTTGAGAGAATTAAATCTCCTTCGTAATCCAACACCGTTCGACACACACGTTCGCCTCATCGTTGCCATCTCTAATACGCGCGGGGTAAACAAGAAGAGCAAGGGAAGAGGGATAGAGCACAGAAAAAACGAGCGAAAAAGGGGAAGATAATGAGAAGATCGATGGAAAAAAAGAAATGTGAAGAGACGAAATTAAGATGGGGAAGTAAGAAGAGAGGCTTCTTTGCACCCTTCGAGGGTAAGGAAAGACACGAGATAGGAACAAAGGCCAATTTCAGTATGTTTGCTTAAAACAATCTTTGCGGTTTTATCCATTAATTAGTCGAAGAATTAATGAACATGGAATTTTTGAATCATTATAAATTTTGAAAAAGCACGATTGAAAAAAATACTAATCACACATTATTGAAGTTTGAACCCTTCGCCGTCAGATTCTTTTGTTGGCACGAAATCCCGTGTAGAAATGTGATAGGGCAATCATTAGTTGATTCTTGCCCTTGATCCGCCCTGCCTGATCCGATTTCCCTGGCAGGGCCCTGACATGGAACATAACGACCTGGCCCCTAGTTATTACATTGAAATAATCACTTATTTATCACTGCACTGCACGATCAGAATACAAACAGTTTCCGGCGATATTATTTTTACACTTTTAAGCAACATATTTTTGTTATTATCCTGACAGGGCTCTGATGTGGAAACTATTGGATTTCCCTAAGTATTTATTAAATTAAAATTATTTCCATATCAGCTTTCAGTTCATGCATTGGCTGGCCTGAAAATGAGCGGGTCCTGAACATGTTTTGTGAATTTCGTATTTTCGTAATATGGAAATACGATTCAATAATAGTAATAACAATAATAATAAATTAGCCATCATTGCCTCGTTTATTATTATTATTATTATTATTATTATTATTATTCAATTATTATTAACATTATCATTTTTATCCCGCGAAAACACCAATCGTGCGCCTGTTACATGTTCCTAACGTAGGAAAAGGATTATTATTATTATCACCACCAACCGCGTCGCGTTAGTTCCGAGACTTGGCGCGAGATGTTGCAGGACGGCAACCATTGAACTCCCATACGGATAATGTGAAGAGTATGCTTATTTAGACGGGTGCGAGCACGGATGTTAGCAGAAGTCGCTGGCGAAAAAATCCAGATAAGGAGTTCTTGCCGGTTCAAATAATTGTACTTATTTATTCAATTCTCGTAGAGAATTTCCGTTCACTAGGAAACTAATACTCTCTTCGAGGATTGCCAAACGAGAAGTGTACCCTAAGAAAGGGTTGCCTTGAAATAAATAATAATAAGATGCATACATCGAAAAAGGAGTACCTCGTAAAAACTAATTGATCAAAAAGCCCTTCGGTGTGTAATTAGGAATTTCATGGCCATGAACAGGGCCTTCAAGGGCATTAATCTAAAGATCTTAGGGGCCTGATCAGGATCCGCAAGAGCCGGATCATATCGTCATCGGGGCCTGCTCATGACCACCGGATCCGAAAATGGCCAGCTAGGTGTTACATGGCATAACAGGGCCAGTTAGAATGGCGGATCATTTCCCTACATTAGTTAGGAAGGGCAAGTCAGGGGCAGAAGCTTTTCCCTACCGAAATTTCTACACGGGATGTATACAGTTTCGCTTATTTCGGAACACTTCGAGCCTACTTGAAATAATCCGTTCAGCAATTGTGGTAGGGGTCCAGCTGGATTCCCGTAATTCATCCTAGTAACAGATCAGGATCCTTCTGGAGATCAGACCAGAATCTATAACTGAAGTGAAACTGTTAAATGGAACCCAGCAGGGATTCCTGAATGGATCCGAGACTGTGTCCAGGGCGAATCTTATTTGATGCCTGAATGATCCATAGCGGATTATTAAAGAATCCCATAGGATCCTTGAATAAATTATATTCGTTAAAATGGGCACTTTTCAGGAAGGCACCCGCACTGTACACGCATTGTCTTCATTAATGACTAAAACACTGTGTGGACGTATGTTGCCCAAATGACTTACTGAAGGGCACCCTATAATTAGTCGCAATTAATGTAATCACAAAAAATATAGAAACAAAAATATATGGTTTTAGCGTTATAAATAACGCAAGGGTCTTCAAACTGCAGCCAGTGGGCCAAATCCGGCCCGCCAGTATCATCAATCCGGCCCGCGGGGGTTAATGACCAGTATCATTTTGTGCCTTTTTGTTGTCAAATTTAAACGGTTTTGGCTCTTGGTACTTACTGGAGTAATCAGTATAGCCCCAAGGCTGAAAAGTTTGGAGACCCCTGTAATAAGGAATCAACCTGGCATCAACCAGAAAACCAGCAAGGACGTCCTTATCAGGGTATCCCTGAGAAATCCCGATCGAGTTTTTACAGGGAATCGGAAGATCGCCGCAAATTTTTGCACATGAATACTCATTCCAGGGTTGCCCCAACAAATCCTGAATAAGATTCAATCGAAATATGAATTAGTATTTTGTCGGTTAGCGTTTATAAGGTCACCATTGGGGACCCACCAGTGATCTAGCAAGGAATCCTCTTTTAGGGCATCCCTAAGAAATCCTGATTGGGATTTTACTGGAAACTGAGATACCCCTACAAATGTCTGCATGGGCCGTGCAGAAATTGTGGGAGGGGTCCAGCTGGATTCCCGTAATTTATCCTGGTGACAGATCAGGATCCTTCTGGAGATCAGACCAAATTCCATGACCAGAATGAAACGTTTGTAAAATGGGATCTAGCAGGGACTCTCGAACGACTCCGCGATTGTGTCCAGGGTGGACCTTGTTTGATGCTTAAATGATCCATAGCTGATTATGTAAGAATCCTATAGGATCGTTAAATAAATTATATTTATTAAAGTGGGCACTTTTCGGGAAGGCATCTGAACTACACAGATTGCCTTTATTAATGACTGAAACATTGTGTGAACGTGTGTTGCTCAAATGACTTGCTGAAGACCGCCCTATAATTAGTCACAATTAATGTAATCACAAAAAATGTGAAATTAAAAAAAAATAGTTTCAGCATGACAATAAGGAATCAATCTGGGGTTAACCAGGGATACAGCAAGGACTCCCTTATCAGGGCATCCCTAAGAAACAGGAAACGTCATTTTCTGATCGAGATTCGATCGAAATAGGTATTTTTAGATTGCCCGTTAGCATAAAGACACCACTGGGGATCCACCAGGGATCTAGCAAGGATTGCCCTTTCAGGGCGTTCCAAAAAATCCCGATCGGGATTTTACTGAAAACTGGGATACCCCAACAAATTTCTGCACGGAAACAGCTGTGGTTTTTTCGTTGAGGGTTATAGTCCTCGACGGAGAAAAGGATGTATCATAATTTCCTCGAGAAATGATTCGGCACCGCGACACCTGTGACGATATATATCCTCGAAATAGCACGACTCAGTCCGCGGGAATGAGGCCAAAGACAAACATTCCACCATTGTACTAATCGCTGTATACACACGTGGTATTTTCTCTATTGAAAAATCCACGAGGGAGAAAAGAGAATGGAGACTGTTGCGAGAAAAGGCGATTGAGTGCGCGGGAGACCCTTCTTGCTCTCTCGTAATATCTATCACACGTTTTTCTTCACGACCCTAATCCACGCGATTGATGCGCGAGCACATGAGCGTGTGTGTGGCTGTATCGCGCAAGGCGATTCTTCCCTCGCTCTTAATGCCCGTTTCAATTCGTACGGCTCCGAAGATATTGAAGAAGAGGATGAAGTGTAGAAGGCTCTGATAACCATTTTTATGACGTGTCTAATGCAGCGAGGATAGTTTTACAGATATATTACGCACACTTTTTTTAAAAATCTAATTCCTTCGTTACACTCGAGTGGGATCTTCGTCATCTCCGTCTTTTGATATCTGGAAGAATAAATGCTCATACATACGTATAGGTATATATTATATAGTATTTGCTTGCACTCGTGAGTCCCGTCCCGTTTATGTTTACTGTAATTATCAGCCACTTCAGATCTGGGTCAGAGGCATTGGTGTCGTTGAATATCGAAAGGAATGACTATATAGTGATAATATAACATATAAATATCTACATATATATATGTATATATATACGTATTTGTTCAGGGAGAACGAGAGCGATACAAGAAGAAGTGTAAACCACGCGACAACTCGATTTAGTTTTTTTATACGAGTAAAGACGAGAAGATATTCTCGTCTATCCAACCGAGATCGTATAATCGGTTGTGTGTTACATTATATTGGTACGTGGATTGAAAACTAAACGTGTTCGATTGCCAATGCTTTGCCGTTCGCCTCCGTTGTGATGGAGAAAGAAACGATCGCGATGCGAGAAAAACGGATGGAGAAGTGTAGATTCCCATCCGATACGAGTAAGGAGCGATGAGTGCGAGAATTACGATGTCGTCAGTTTATGTACGTGAACCCGGATTAAACAATGTTGCCATGCAAGCTTTTCAGGGACTTCTATGAGACGACAAGACCGGGTCTTTCTCGCACGTGCAAAAGCGAGAGATCCGGAAACTCCTTAAGCCTTTTGGAATTTTTCAGCGTTCACGCTCTTACCACGATCATTGTTAATCAAGATCATTTATTCAACTGTAAAATTCACGGCAAGCGCTTGAGCATTGTAATTGAACGTCTCTTTGTATCACGAACATAAACCTACAAGCTTTAATCCCATTTAAGGTATTCCTTTCACGAACCCAATCACTTAACAATTGACTGATTTTTTTCTCAAATGAAGTACAGATACATCCCATTATACTGTCAAAATTTCAAGCCAAGTTGTCGAACACTTATTCACAAATTATGACTTTGAAAATTGTTCAATTTATACAGTTCTAATGGAGGTTACATGGTCGCCACATTTGTATCTGATAATTTATATACCAAACATCTCCAGATGTCCGATACAAACTGTTTTACTCGTCTAGAAGGCTCTGAAGAATCTAAAATGACGATAAAAACTGTACGTAATCCAACGTTATGCCATAGAATTAAGAACCGAGCGGGGTGAAGTTGGCCATGGAATCGAGGCACGAGCAGGGTGAAGTTGGCCATGGAATCGAGAATCGAGCAGAGGTTTGGGACGGTGGGGAAGGGGCAGGGGAGGGTGGGGAGATAGTGGGGGAAGGCGGTGGGTCGAGGTTTGGGTTAGAATTGAACATTTACGACGCCCGAGCCGCACGGACCCTAGTATATATATATACACATCACAAAGCACAGCCCCTTCATTGTCATATCGTTTTTTCAGCCAATATACGGAAAAATGTTAAAATTTTTTAATGGACGTAATTTATAAGACATTTTCGATTCGAGGTTGTCATTACATATGCTAATTGATTACAACGCATTTTCGTTATGAGCCAGTATAATTTACGAATGATTGAATGGAGCCCTCCTTACGCCCCCACAAAATACGGCCCACCGCGAAAGGAATAACTTAAAAAATGTTTCAGTATCATCGTGAGTCATAGCAATATTATAATTGTTATAATTTAGAATTCTGTGGGTAGTTTCAATTTCAACGATTATCATTTTTCTTAAACACACGATTGCTAATAATTTTCATCTCTACCGGTTAAAATTGTTTACAGTCCTGACACTATATAACTATTGTCTTATATTTTTGCCTAATATAGACAAAGATTTCCGGGAGAAAACAAACTTTTTTGAAATATAGCTCAATGATGTTTAGATTTCTTCACCAGTAAAACTTGGACATCTCAGAGAAACTAAATATGTAGTCCGTTTTTCGTGTTCCTCGACCAATTTCGATTTCATAACCACTCAATGTTCTATTTGCATAGAAAACAACGTCTGCGAATTTTTTCAAGGTCATTTTTTTTAATTTTCGTTTTCGTTACCATTTCCAAAATCTCTAGCACTGCAAAAAATTCAGATATCGTTCGCGATGAACCAAACACTAATCTATAAATCAGTGCATACTGTATCGATTGGAAAGTGGAGACCTTATTTCGAATGTAGAGCTCGAGTTGTTTGCCCTCAAAATATCGATTTTTCAGGGGACGAACGGTTTTTTTTATCATTCAGTAGAATTATCTTCTTTTAATGAAATAACTTTATTATAGAGGTATAACATTTGGTTCTGTTGGTAGCGTTAAAAAATTGTGTAGATTTATCGGTAGCGTTGTATTTTATTAGTAGAGTTCGAATCGATAGAGACGTAGAGGAGGGTGGGGCACGACGCCCCCGCCCCAAGCCGGTAAAAACTTTTTGTGGCTTTCAACCATCAAATCAATTTACTTTCCGTTTGTCCATGTGCGTATGTCCGTTTTACCTCCGATGTAGTGCATCAGCCTTAAAATGGATGAGTAGATCGAGTTCATCATAATTTGGGAGAAAAATTGTTCTGAGCTAATTTTTCAAGGTGGTCTATTATGCCCCAGGTTTCGCGAAGTGGCCTAAAAATAAGTCGAAACATCAAATTTATAATAATTTGACAAGAAACCAAACATTTTTTGTTACCAAATTTTTTAGGGGGGCCGGTGTGCCCCAGGAGGGCCATCGTGCCCCACCCTCCCCTGAGTGTATAGCGATTGCCTCAAATTTAAAAAAATCACGAATTCGTCATCCGTCATTAAAACGGATACGTGAATAAAAAAGTGTGCTCCAAAAGAGAAGTTTGCTTGCACAAGTGTCTATGAATGCCAGGCGAAAAGTACAGACGGAGAAGAGAGGAAAGAGAGTCGGGTTCTTTGTGGCGCGTTGCGATGCATAACTCACCTATATCCCGTGTGGTATTCTATGACTATTTTATGCTTGCTCCAGTGAGTCATACGCGGATAGGAGAGACGGAGACAAATATACAGACGGCGAGAGGTGCGTTAAAGCCCTTCATCACGAGAGCGCGCAGGGCTCGCGGTGCTTGCCAGAGGCATGTATGAGTCCGTTCTCGAGTATTCGTATCCGTGTATGCGGAGTCATACACATGTTACATGTAGTACGTGTTACATGTGCATGAGAGAGTACGAGTGGATGGTTTAGGTACTTGGTTACGTGCGCAGGGCGGTCCCAATGGTCGTTTTCAATCGCGTGTACCTGTTGAGCTCACTCCACGAGGCTGACAGAGACACACGCACATTTATACATCTCGACTCAACGTGCGAGATAGCGTATAACACGAGGTACCGAAAGCCCACAACGGATTGCTAATACCGCGGATGCATATGGCGTGCCCGCAGTTGGTATACAATCTGATCTGCCGTATGTACCGGTGCCTAAACTATGACAACAACGCCTCCGATGATTCATGTCAAACAAAAGGCCAAACATTGCAGGTGACTCTGGGTTCGAGCACATATTCACATGTCTATATATACATATGTCGGTTGTTTTACATTACGATACTGGAATTTCAGAGATACCCTTTTTTGTCACGAGAAATATCAGTATTTACACAGATTGCTGAGAATTCATTTAGAGAGTTTGGAACGTTCCGTACTAGTCGATTCAGGGCTATATTTTAGAAATCGTTTCTACAAATATTCATGGATGAATCATCCGCGACGAATCGTGTTTTCCACTTCAGCAACGTAAGTATGTAAAATGATGCTAGGTAATTAATGTGTTGCATTTTCATAAATGTCGACGGTTTTACGACTCCTTCCAGTGTGATCTATTTTCGCCCAGTTTATTCCAGAGATGGGTAAAGCACCGAAAAGTACTTCGAGTACAAAGTACAAAGTGCCGTAAATACTTGAAATATCAAGTACCGGCAGTACTTGAAATACTACGTACTTATTACTTGAAGTACTTGCGATTTGAAGTACTTGAAAAATCAAGTACCAAGGGCGTCGCCAACCACTAGGCCAGGGGAAGGGGCAAGATGATAGGTGATGCAAGGTGTAATTCCGAAAATGCAAGGTGTAATTCCGAAAAGCTCATACCTCGGATTAATTTAAATCTTAATTGGTATAGAGTGGAACCTGTACTTATATATTTTCACTCGCTCATCACGAACATGACAGTGAAGATACCGGCAAATTTGATTTACAATGTCAAGACTTAAACAAGCACGCTTCGCATACTCGTTGGGGGGCTTCACCCCCCAAACCCCCCGCGCTCCGCGCGTCGCAACATTGTCGCGCGAAAAAACTGATTTTTGCGACATTTTTAGGCACTCACTCATTTATGACAGGAAGTGCCTATTGCAATCACCTCGAAATCTGTGTCGGATGTCCGTCCAGACCCAGATCTCAGAAACCGGTGTACGGAATTCAATTTTCTTTGGAGGGTAGTGGTGTATAGTTGTAATCTCTATGCCCAAGGAGTTTAAATGCAAACGGATATTGTAAAACAAAGATTTTCGAAAAAAATAGCCATTTTGGAGCAGAAAAAAATACGTTTTATGACCATGTGTAGTTGAAACTTGGAATTTCTCTAACGAACTTTTCTCTAACTCACAGAATGTGTGTATATGATTTTAAACAAATATCTGACGAAGTATGAATCCAATCAGACACCATTGAGGTTGCAATTTTGGCAAAAGACACCATTTTAACCAAAAAATGCTATTTCTATCTATATGCACTTGGATCTCCGAAGTTCACGGACAAATTTTTCTCTAACTTACACAATGTCTGTATATGATTGTAAACAAATGTAGCACGAAGTATGAATCCAATCAGACACTATTAAGCTTACAATTTTTGCAAAGAAAACACAATTTTCAACGAAAAAACAGCTATTTCTGTCCATATGCACTTGGATCTCCGAAGTTCACGGACGAATTTTTCTCTAACTCACACAATGTCTGTATATGATTGTAATCAAATGTCCCACGGAGTATCAACCCAATCAGACACCATTAAGTTTACAATTTTGCAAAAAAAAAAAATAGAATTTTTAACGAAAAAACTGTCATTTCTGTCCATGTACACTTGGATCTCCGAAGTTCACGGACGATTTTTTTCTAACATATAGAATTTCTATACATGATTATGAACAAATGTCCCATGAAGTTTCAATCCAATTAGACACTGCTAACACTTCTGTCACTGACAGAATTTCTATGTGACTGTAAACAAGCACATATCACTCTCACCGCTTTTACGTAAAGCATAGACCGGCGCACGCGACGTCGCCACGTACGTCACGACATCGCTACGCCACGTGCAGAGTAAAAGAGGAACTAAACACGGCCTGAGCGCACCAAATTCAAAACCCATATTTCGCTTTTATAAAAAGTACATGGTTCTTTTGTGTGCCTGTGCTCCATTGGCAATATGGCGATCACCCATGCGTTTCAAACGTGAAAAAACAGAATCTGAGCATTGATTTATAACCGAAAGCTTTTTTTACTTATTATAAATGGACTAATAATCATAAATGATTAAAGTGTTATGATAAATGTGCCCATCTCAAATGTCACTAATGTTCTTCATTACTGCCTAATATTATAACAATTCTGTGAATATAATCTATCAAGACATTTAAATGATATGATTGTTTAGATACTTTTATATCATATTGATTATATTCAAATCTCTTTTTAATTATGATTAATAGAATTTATACGACTACTCGATGTTCATATTAAATCAAAGAGTTTAAATAACAGTGTGAGTGCCTATTAAAACGTCCCTAAGCGACATGTTAACCAACATTCAAAATATATCACAAAAACAAAATATATGATCATTATTTTATGAAATTGTGAGTGCCTACTAATATAATTCTTGAAATTCGGTCATTAACTTTATGAATCCTTGCCCCCATTGAGAATATAAAATGTCACTCAATATTATCGAAAACAATGTTCAATAACATAAAAACAATATAGTACCTACATACCGAATAAATGAAGATAATGTTCAAGAATACGGAGCGCAAAGCCCCCCAACAAAACGTTAAGGGGGGGTTGGGGGCGGAGCCCCCCGACAAAGCGTGAGCGCTCCGCGCGACGCAACGTTGTGGCGCGAAGCGGAGCGTGGGGGGGGGGGGTTGGGGGGAGGAGCCCCCCAACGAGTACGCGAAGCGTACTTGTTCCATTTTCTTTCAATAAGTATTGATCTTAGAGAGAAATATTCTCTGCAAAAGTTGTACCTAATCTATGAAAAAATGCCTTTTTTGTTTCATACATTATTCATGTAAGAGTATTCTGTTTCGCGAAAAATAAGATAATGCACCAATACATCCTTAAGAGGGAGTGGGAGGGTTCGGCAACCCATTTTGGCTACAGGACGCATACACCCCGCAATTCCACGCACCTCATCCGTTTCGTTACAATAACCACCTAGCGTTAGTTTTATCTACTATTCATAGTTTGTTGACGCAACTAGTCAACACAATTGACCTGATGAGTCAGTCTAACTAATGAAATAGTATTCAAGAGGATTAAGGATGAACTTTAAAATGTATAGGCATTGTAGTCAACTATACGATCATGTCTGCAGATTGATCAGTACCCAAAAATCCGCCAGAGGCGGCTTCTTCTTGCACAAACTAACTTTTCCCTCGACGCTTATACCCTTCCCAGGTTCGTCTATATATGTGATATCCTTATTTTTAAGTATGGACGTTTAACACTTTACGACAAAACGCAAGTTATTCGAATTCATAATGCATTCCAATAAAAAGAGCCTATTTTCTTTTGTCTTCTTTTAAAGAAAAGATAGTGCCTTACGAAATTAAAAACTTGATATGTGCAGCGACATTCAACGATTGAAATGTTTAAAAATATTGTGTAGATATAACAAAAAATTATGATAAACCACGAACAAAATAGTCGAAACAACGATTTCATCCGTGGTTGGCTGACCTAACAAGTTGCCTGGTCTGGCATTTAGGAACCCACCACGTAAGAATCCTTGATCCAACCAACTTCTCGACTGGCGCTCACAACAGAGCCATGACATAGTTGGGTGAGTCAATTATTCTATTGTTACCACAGCTAAGTTGTTTTTTTCGTGCAGATCCACGTATCATACGAACGCATGTACACCTCATGATCCCCTCACATCACACCCGATGACCAAATCCTTCCCACGATTCAATGCAATCTACAAATCCACTTATTCTATGGATGTGCGTAGTTCACGAAATATCCAGGACGATTCGTGTGGGGTGCGTGCACTGAAACGTTCCGGCGTTGAAACGTCCTGGCGCTTAAACATCATGATGTCAAAACGTCCTGCAGGCAAAACGGTCGCGTCGAATAGGTTGCTGAAACGTCCTGCTCCCTCTTGGGGATGTATTGGTGCATTATCCTATTTTTCTCGAAACTGAATAGTTTTGGACGAAAAATATATGGGGGAAGGTCAAGCAGCCCCGAACACATAAGTGAATTGCAAATAAAAATACATTAAACAAATTTTTCGTCTTTATCTCAAAATCAAAGTAGGAACTTCTATACTCTTATTAATTCAAAGTTAGTAATCATAATAGTATTTTTTATCGAAATATACTAAAAATACTTTGTGCTTAATTTTTCAGCAGCACAGAAGATGACGGATAGCCCCGGACATAGTAATCAATAAAAAGGCCCAATCGTTTTTTGGCCTTCCAAACATAACAATAATAATGAACATTTGAACAATCTCTATGGACGTAATCTTCATGGGCCCAGTCTCCGCATTCAAAGCACTGAATCCAGTCTTCTTCAAAAGTTTCTCCACATATGATGCATTCGGTCTCTTTTTCTCGATTTTCTTTGGAAAGACTTTGGGTTTTTTCCTTTTTTATCGACTTTCTAGCGCCTTGACCTTTTTGTTTTTTCGCTTCGTCTTTTTTATTTCCGTTACGTTCCTGTCTGTCCTTTAATTTCTTCTATATGGTGAAGATGTTGAAATCTCGCTTTTTTGGGTTTTTTGAGCCCGCGTCACTGAGCGTTTTTTTATGCATCTGGAAATGTAGATAGTTGTTCTAATAAATCTGACGTGCTAGTTGAGGACACCGGTTCAATTGCAAGCAATGCACGACCAGTAGAGAACACTGATGATAAAGAATCTGCTGCTAAAGACTAATGGGGAATATTTTCTTTAGAAGCAACATCATGCACAAAGTCTGTCATCATTGATGGTAAAAAGTCAATCTCAGTAAAGATGTAAGGATTGAAAATGTAAGGAAAAAATTTCGAGACAAAAAACGAAAATTAAATTATGGCTGCATGAACAAAGAAGACGTTTTTCGGTTTTTTCCATAATTTTTAATTTTTTTACAATAGCAAAAAAAAATGTTGATAAAAAAGTGGTAGGGGCGATAAAGAGTCATACATTAAAGATTGGTAAGAAATTTGAAGTAAATCGGTGGAGTAGAATTTGAGATATCATATTAGCCGTGTTGAGAAAAGCAGTTTTGAGAAAAACGTTTAAGCCCGATTTGCTTCGTCGCGACGTAAAGAGCGTAGTTGCTGCTTAATAATAAAATAGCTATAACTCCATAAATTATTGGAATTCAAAAATTTCCTTTCGAATGACATATATTCTTCAAAAGACTAAACTTTAAGAATATGCAAAAAAAATTGATTTTTTCAAAATACTCCCTTTTTCAAAATACTCATTGAATGGTCAGTTGGGAGTAAGTAGTGGGAGTAGAGGGTCCCAAGTAAAAAGAGGACTTCCTGCAGAGGTGTTCATGGAAAATGAGAAGGGAAAATATAAAAGATTACAGGCTGCTTCAGACAATCCCTAACCAAGTTTGGTAATCAATTTTCAACTTCTTTTTCACTTATGTATTATATCATGAAAATTTATTTTTCATTTTCCATATGAATCAAATGTAACAAAACAAAATATCACATTTTTTTCAAATTCGTCAAAATATCGAATTTCGATTAAAGTCATTTTTGTAAAGATTTAACGTTGATGCTGCAGTAAAAAAATTTCGCACCTTCCCTAGTGCGAGAACTAATTTTCAATAAAAAGGTAAAAGAAAATCGCAATGCAGCACGCGATTGCAAAAGAACGTGATTTTTCGGACCAGCAACATTTATGTACTGAATTTTTATAGGAAATCATTTTTTTCGAATATCCTGTTATTGTCGCACACAAGCGATGCTCCAAATTCTAGCGTGTGGCAAATTGACCCTACCGACTTCATACCTCTCTGTAATTAATACTAACGATGCATTTGCGAATCTGAATTATCATAAAACGAACAACTCGTTCAGTGTAATCTTCGCATTACATGATTCTTCCCGAACGATCCCGAGATTTTGCGAGAGTATACACGGAGATGAAAATCTGTTAAAAATACCGTGCTGTACTATGATCGTGATGTAAAAGACACGTAATATAGTATTTATAGATGCATGTTACAAAAATTATGGGTTTTTATGAAAAAAATTAAAATGTGATGACGAATTTTTCTGATGCAGCACTGTAAGAATTACGTGTCGTGTCTTTTACATCACGATTGTAGTAACAGCACGGTAATTTTTAACAGATCTTTCTCTCTGTGTAAATTTCGCCGCAGGAGTACGTGGAATCCGCGATATTAGCTCGCGGTTATTGTATAACGTTTATGCACGGATGCGATTACGAAGCTGTTAATATCGCGTTGTAACAAGTCCTATGAATAAACCAGAAGTGATGTAGAGACAGAGAAAGGGTGGTTTCGAGAGGTTGAAGGAAGAAGACAAAAATTGAAAGAGAGCACGTTGGGAGAGGAAGGGATACAGAAAGAGAAAGAAGCGAAAAATCAGCCCAACGTATCTGGTATGAACAGAGACTTAAAGGTAGTTGCTCCGCGACAACCTCAACAAAAAGTTACACAGCATGCTCATATTTACAGGGTTGATGATTTTTTCGATTGACAAGGTCGTCCGATAAATCACGATTACCCGACTGTTAACAGGCGTAGCAATTTTTTTTTTGTAAACCACGTGTGAAACAATCGTCACGATGATTTCGAGTATATTTTACTGTCGTAAAATTTGTTCCATTGAGTGTTCTAAACCTACCGCGAGAAAAAGTTTTGGTAAAGTGAAAAAAATTTGGCTTGAATTAACTAAACTCGGCGGTTACGGGTGGTGAACAGAATGTGGAATTCAGTTGACTCAAAACGTGTATCAAAATTGCATTCCCATAAATACATATATCCTTGACTTAACAGAGTAGAGAATCCGTTCAATTGACAGTTACATTGTTTTGATTCTGTATTTGGTAAAATGTACTCAATATGCGATTGCATAACCAAATGGTTTAGTCGATTGAACAGTTTATATTTTCTATGCAATTCAGATGTTGTTCAATGGAAAAAAATGCATTCAATATAAAGCTAGAAAATTTCACTTGAATTAACAAATCATTTGATGATACGCATTATTTGCTTAAGCTACGAGGGCTTTTACTTAACTAATTAATCGTGAGATTAAACAGTTGAGTGAAAAATTAACTTATTTATCATTGCGCCTATAAAGAGCATGAGCGCCATCAAAATGCAATGGTGGTCTCATTCAAATATGTAGTCTTTAGGCCATAGAACTGCGCGACCACAGAGCGCGGGTAATGTTCCATCAATTTAAAGTTAATTGAGGACTCCGATGCTGGTAATACACTGGTACTTATCGGTGCTCAATGGCTGTCTCGCTGGCGCGAGAGCGCGCGCCGATCGTCGCCACCTTACGGATCTCGGGCGAAGTGCCGAGATCGTGGTAGTTACTGAACGTACTATCGACTAAATGTGTTGTGGCCGCATTGAAATATTTAGTCAAATTTATCAAAAAATTTGATCGACGTGAAAGCATTTACTATCCTTTTTAAATGGATGAATAGCTCAAATAAAAACTAGATTTTGTTAATGGGTCGAAACATAGGGTTGAAACAATTTTATTGACTTCCAGTAAATGACTAAATATTCGATTGAATGAGGAAACAAGTTGTTGAATCAATCTCGTTTGAAATCATTTTGATCCAATGTTGTAATTGCGGTGAATGCAGTACACATTCGAAACAACGACACCAGTTTTATTATTTTAACAACGGGGCAATCAAATCAAATATGTGACGATTGATTCAAACGAATTTTTCGTGATCGCAGCTGGGTAGTTGACATTACTAAGCCTTTTTTTCGGTGTACAACTGCTTTTTCTCTGCGAGTCAACTTTTTTCCGGAACTGCCCTGGCTCTGCCCCAATACACAAAAGAGCTACATATGCAGACAATGCATTCTTCTGTGTATGTGGGCACGACAATCGTGGTGACGTTTTGAGTGGTTCCGATCGCAGTTCCATTTCACCTCCACGCCGCTTGCAGAATTTATGTTATAATACCAAAACCGTCGGCTTCTAATAGTTATTTCTTTGAAACTAGATGGTGAATCATCCTAGTTTTTTTACATAATTCGTGACATCCCTTTCGAGCTTTCCTCAGTTTTTCATCAACTCCGTGATTTTCGTTTCGATGGTAGAATTAATAACGTGCCTTTGCAGCATGCGTGTCCGATGCCTTACGTGTAAATTGAGCCAACTTTGAGTGTGAATATCTCGGATCCGGGACGGTCAAACTTATTTAAACTGCACCGATGTTTGGATTGCATATTAAATAACCTGTATGCCAAATTTCAACCGTTTCTTAATTAAACGACCTCAAGGAGGAACTACCGTAAAATAATACCTTTTCCTTTGAGGACCAGAAACGTTGTGTATATAGAAGGCGAAAACTTTACGTCCCGACGTCGCCAATAATTTTCACTTTACCGTGTGTGGTGGGGAGTCGTGATGCGGATCAAAAGCAAATGAACCGGGACGCGAAAGGGCGAGGTGAATAAGAAGAAAAAAAAGACAAGCGAGCCGGAAAAGGAGCGAGAAGCAAGATGAGGATGGCGCGGGAGAGGGTATCGAAATTTTTACGACTTATTTGCACGCGATGCAACTTGGTCGACGGGGCACCTCGCGCGCGATTTCATACAAGTGACTTGCGCTCGTTTTACCCACCTTGTATCTCGAGTATAATCGTTCGTTGGATACTACGACAACGATTGTTCATGTGTATGTACAATTTTATTGAAGTTTTAATTCAAAAATCGCGACAATATGGAGAAAAAAACATGCTATACGTCATAAACATCCGAGAATATAAACGTCGTCAATAATTGGTCGGTTCGTCCTCCTCGTTTTTCTCATCTATACCCGCGCCTACTCAACTTGTATGTATATTCATGCCATGCTTGTACACATGGTACGTTTGTTCGGACTATATATGAAATGTATATATATGGTACGAAGAATATACTCGGATGGATACCGGGGCGTTTCATTACGAGTAATTACCATGGTTCTGATGCTGTTGCGGTCTCTTCTCTCTGTCTCTCTCTCTCTCTCTCTCTCTCTCTCTCTCTCTCTCTCTCTCTCTCTCTCTCTCTCTCTCTCTCTCTCTCTCTCTTTCTCTCGTTGTCCCCTACGCCCTGAAGGTATATAACCAGGGATTTATACACACAGTATCATTTTCATAATGACTCCTCCTTCTTCCTCCCTCGACTCGATTGCGAACGAGAAGTCAAAGGGAGAGCCAAAGAGAGAGAAAGAGAGACAGAGCGAGAGAGGGAGAAATCGAGATTGTGGCAGAGAAAAAAGATAAGGGAAAAAAAACCGTTGCAGAGAAGCGGAGGAGAAAGAAGAAAAAACAAGGTATCATCCGTACGGTTCCTTCTGCGTCGTAGGACCCAGTTCCAGAGGCCCGATGGACGTTGAAGAGCGAGAGGGAGAGGAGGACGGAGAAGAAAAAACGAAGCCAGAGGTGATGGCCCCCCGAGCCAGTTTTTACTTACACGCGGTATTGGGGCATACGCTGTTGCTGCTGCCAGTAGCCTGAACGTCACCACATGCACTCTTGTGCGCATGCAATCATCAGTTTATGTTTCGTGTACAGTTTCGTCGCTGTATGGGTTACCCACCAGTTTCGGAGAGGCGCGGGTGAAGCGGATAAGAAAATAAATTTAAAAACACACACGCATATACAATCAAACACTTCGCTCTGTGACCCACTTCAGTGGAGGGGATGACGGACAATGACGATGTTCAGGGATACTATCTCCTCGGTAGATATAATATATGGGCTATTCCGAGTCAACTAAGGAAACTGTTGACACTTACGCTTTCTGATTCGATCATATTTTTCCTACGATTGTACTGCAACGATAGAGCGGTTCAAAATCATCCGATTTTTCCATCAGTCTTTAATTTTTTATAATTTTTTTCTATCAACAAAAATGGCTTAATACACTGAGAAAACAATGTACCAGGATTCGTCAACTGTTCATAAATGTAAAGTTGAATATGCCGAAATCAATTATTTTTAACAGTTAATAAATCGAATATTTTTTAACAGTTAATGAATCATTTTCGTAGTAGTAGTAGTAACGTAGTAATTAAAATATATGGCGCTGACGATTTTTTAATAATAAATTGAGATTATAATCTTAAAATTATCTTCAAAACTCTTCTATTTGTGAAACACAAGAGATACAATTATTAACTTTTATAAAGATTTCGAAATTTCTAGTGTCATCATTGAAGTAATCAACGATATACAGAGTATGAGACAACATAGTTTTTTAACTCTTCGCAATTTCTTTAACGTGGTTGTATCAGAAAATCGTGCAATCTAGCTGAGAAATAAAATTTTCCCACTATCATTCATGGCTTCTTAATTATCCTACAAAACACGATTTTTTGAATAACTATTTAGAACATTTTTTAATAAAAAAATAAAAACAAATCGGAATTGATTTCCAGCCTTAGGGGAATATTGGTAGATTGTTAAACAAGGTGGGTCAACATTTTCTCTTATTTTTAAGAATATATTCTGAGTAATTCTATAGCGATAGCATGAAATTTCTCAGAATAGCTTCCCAATATTATGATATCAGTGTGGGACTTCGAAAATTGTTGTGGAATTACAATGTGAGCATTTGCATTCAACAAAACATGAATATATAAATATACGGAAAAAACGTCTTAGGTGGTTAAACCAAACCTGCTCTAAGCGCTAATCAAAAAATTGGTCGGATCAACTAGATAGTTAGTTGGGTCAACTAACGAACCGTATTTCTTAGTTACCACAATTAAATCGTTTAAAACGATTTAGTCGTGCTAACTAAAAAATAGGGTTGGTTAGTTAGCCCAACTATTTGTCTAGTTGATCCAACCAATTACTAACCACAACTAAGTCGTTTAAAACGACTTAGTCGTGCTAACTAAAAAATAGGGTTGGCTCGTTGACTCAACCATCTATCTAGTTGATCCAACCAATTTTTCATCTGGTGCTCAGAGCACTAAGCTGTTTGGTTGAACCACCTAAGTCGTTTTTTCCGTGTAAACAATGATCTTTGGTTTTAATCTGAAAAAAACGTTGAACGACAACGGTGTGCAGCATCAATGCAATTGTGGACAAAAATTATAAACCAAAATAGAAAAGTTGAGGGTTAACTTTGATTGAATCAACTCTGAATGTCCCATACATACGAATGAAAAGAGTCTACAAGTCGAACAAGCTACCGTGTTCCTCATATTTTGTCGAGGTACCCTGCAGGCACTGAGTTCGAAAAACGTGATGCGCACACCATAGGCAACGCCGGTGCATCTTAGGAGGTTCATCTACGGGAAAGAGTCATGTGTATGCATGGGGAAAGAAAGAACGAGATGAGCGACAACCTCAAGAAGGTGTGTTCCATTGAAAATTGACTTGCGACCCGGTGCACAATGGCACCTTCGCGCGCTCGTTCAACACGTTTTGGCGTCATAGGTGCAGATATCACAGGTAGGCAAAGAAAGGGAAAGAGGAAGAGAGAGAAAAAAGAGACGGAGAGTTGAAAACGACCGTCACTTACAAAAGCCCTGCCTACTTCAAACCGCTAGAGAAAAAAAAGAAACCCAGGGTCTACACTCGTTTTCTTTTTCGTTCTCCTGTTGTGTATATAGACCATTTCTTTTTTCTACCCGCACTCTGGCAAATGATGTTCTTACGAAAAGGTAGAAAGGGAATAGCGTTCATTGTGGGAGCTGAACTGATTTTACGACACGATGACCTCGTTCCACAGGTGGGTAAACGAAAAAAACCTCTTACGAAGCTCCCTTTTTTATAATTCTGTTCATGAAAACGAAAAAAAATGTAACACTTTTTAATGGATCCTGCAGAACAGTATCATTTTTATTGGGTTGTTCGTTGTCTATTGGGTTGAAGAAGAAAAAAAAGGATTATGATGTGTGCATATGATTCGGGAGAAAATAATATACAATTCCGGGTGCAAGAACCCGTTTATCGGTCACACTTGGGGATCTGGGGGGGTTCGCGTGTATTCGCATACACCGACACTGGATAGCTCGAAGCCAGCAGCGAAAATATCAGCTGAGCCGAGTTGGTCGTCTCCGAGACCTTGCTCTCAGCATCGACATGCATATTGCATGAACATTCGGGTGGTTCATAAAAGCACGATGCCTTTTATTTCGCTCCTTATCGAAATTTTTTTCCTTCTTCCACAAAAAATATATCCTCGAAGCGAAGACATGTTGGACTATTTTCACTACTGCCGCATCAATTTTGAAATAGAGCACGAATGTATTTTTTGGAATTTGAAAATTCATGAGTTAGGAATTTCCTCGGTGCATGTATCGGTTGTGAGAAAAAAAAGAGGTTTCGAAAATTTTGAATCGCAAAAATTTGATAAAACCTTTGGTTTGGTTGAAAAAAATTCACTGAACGATTCAGAGATGTCAAAGTTTTAAAGGTTGCACAAACTCTATTTTCGTCGAATTTCAACGTTGGTGTGGCAGTGATAAAAAAAATCATGAAAGCTTCCGCTACTGTGAGATCCAATTCCAAAAGAAAAGGTTTTAAAACGTCGATGAGGTGTAGAATTGAAAAATCGTTTTTTTTCTTCACCGCCCTAATATAGGACTGAACATTGAAAGCCAACCGTATAGCGCTGAAGGGGCCTCACGTAGCCCTAAGGGGTCCTACGCTACTGCGAGAAAAGACGCGACCAGAGAGCTGCTCTCAGCTGCACTTTGCTTCCCTCTGCCCTCTCTCTCTCTCTCTCTCTCTCTCTCTCTCTCCCTCCCTGTTCACTCCACGCAGCCCTGTTGTACGTTTTTCACTTTGCTCCCTCTCCGTTGCCCCCTCTCTCTCACTTCTTCTTTCTCTCTGGTCTTTTCGTTTGTATATATCTACGGAGCTCTCTGGTTGAGCCACTTTTCAACGTCTCTCTCCTTACCGCCTCGTCCGCCATTTCGTGTCTCTTCTTCTGTCGCGGACCGACTCTCCACAACACACGGAGTTTCTTTGCTCCGTTCAGCGGCTCCCTACCTACTTTTCTTCACCTCTCTCTCGTCCAGGTTTTCTTCATTCGTAGTCCGAGAGAGAAGGAACCAGAAAAATGGGAGAAACAGAAAGGGAGAGGAGAGAGAGGAGCGAGAGAGGGAAATCTATGTGGCTATCGGGCCCCCCGTCTGCGGGGCCCCACGGCTATCAGCCACCCGTGTTTACATCGAAGAGGCAGCAAATGCAGTGGCGGAGGTGCAGAAGGGAAAAAGAACTGGACTGCTTTCGGCCACAGAAGCACAGAAACGAAATAGGCGGGAAGCAGTCCCTTTTGACAAAACACGAGAAATTCTGGTGGATGAGATGCGATGGAGCAAGAAAAATGTACGTACCAGCATCTACGAAAGATAGATGCAAGTGTCTCCAATATACACAATGAGACACAACGACACTCACACAAAACGCAGATATATGTATATATATATATATATATATATATATGGTTGACAGAACATTATAGATCTAGGAGGAGTTCTAGGGGGAATCCCATCTATCCCAATGGTGTCTTCTCTTAAATAGACATCAGATTCGAACGGGGCAACGGTGTACTATCGGAGAAACCCTGCTAAGATTTGTCAAAACAAAACTGGGCCCCTCGCTTTCGTCGAGTCACGTTTTAAGGGCAGAGCAGAAGAAAAAAATCATTGAGAAAGGTGGGGGACACAGAAAAGATCAAAACGATGAGGGACCGAAATAAAAGGGTGTTGTGGTTCCACAGTGCAAAGCCTACGCAGAAGATTGACCAGCTGGACGGATGGCCACAGTCCTCCGATCGAGCTCTCTCCCCCGTTTCTCTTTCTCTCTCATTCTCATAGATTTCTCTTCGTCTTCCCAGAAATAAATTAGAAAAAACCAGCTAGAGGGGAGAGCTGCGATAGCTACCAGCTCTCCCCCGGTCCTTTTCATTCCCCCGGACGGTCGAGGAAAGGATCAAAATACAAAGTAATTACGACCCAGGAGATTTCTGACACCACAGTGTAAGAGAGAGAGAGAAGCTCGGCAGTTCTCGATGGAGGATGCGAATTGAGAGTCTGTTTGCGTGTATATCCCGGATCCGCTATTCTGGATTACTCGTTATCCTTGAGAAATCCTCCGGGGTTGGGTAATATGGTGTAGAAGAAAAGACGAAGAAGCTAGAGTGCCCTGGAGATGAGACTCAGGAGATATTAGCATTAGGAGAGTAATACAGATAATTTTCAATAAGTTGAATTTTGGCGCTTGAACTGAAAATGTTTTTTTGGTATACTAAATTGCATCAGTTCAAGGACTCCTCATTTTTCCACAATGAAGAGAGAACAAATCTCAAAAACGTCAATGCAGTAGAAACATTTTTGATCTGACAGAAAACACGAAAATGATACTTCACTAGAGCTTCCGGAGAACTTTGAATATATAAATGAATGTCTAATGTCGACTGGCTCGACGATTAATTTTTCAATGTCATGGCAGAACCTGCTACAGAGATCGAGAGAGAGAGAGATCAGAGGTTTACGCTGGAGGTAAATGGAATATGGCGTTAATCGATCATTCAGGGTGAAAAGGTCGAGGAGGTAATAAATGTCCACAACGTCTGAGCCATACGAATAATGATTTTCCGGGCTAAAGACGCCCATCGAATCAGCAACCAACTTTTTTTTCACTCCCTGAAGATTTCTCACTTGCACGATGGTCAAAGTTCAAGAGCCCGTGTCTAAATTCGTTAGGGTATCCCAGTTTCCAGTAAAATCCTGATCAGGAGTTCTTAGGAATGCCCTAAAAGGGGATTCCTTGCGAGATCCATGGTGGGTCCCCAAAGGTGTCCTTATTAACGCTAACCAGCCATCTGAAAATTCATATTTCGATTAAACCTCGATGAGGATTTGTTAGGAAAGTCCCGAAATGAGTTTTTCTGTGCAAAAACTTGCTGGGAACTTCCAGTTTCCGGTAAAATCTCGATCGAGATTTCTTAGGGATGACGATCAAGATTTCTTAGGGATAAGGGAGTCCTTACCTGATCCCTATATAAAAAAAATTGAACCAAAAATTTAATGTTGATCGTAGATTTTCACGATTTTAAAAAATTCAAAATACTCCAAATTCATGATTTCTCAGCAAAAAAATCGGAATATTTTTTTTTCGTAGCCGCAAGTATACTCTTCAAGACGAACTCAGAGGGATTTTTTCGTAGCCATAATAGTTTTCGAAATATTAAAAAAATAATCTTGATTTTGGAGTGTTATTTTTTGTGTTTATAGCCAAACCCTGACGTGCTGGGGTTGAACCAACCTTGAATTCGGATTCAACGACCCCAAAAATATACAGTATAAGGTAAACGGCCCAGTTACTGACCCTTCTAGCGCGGCAGCGTCGGATTTCGACTATTTATTCATGTGTGATATAGCCAAACCGGAAACTAATGGTTTCAACGTGTGCATTAAAGCCCCCCAAAGGAGATTCGCCGGTTATGAAAGTGAAATAATCAAGATTTATTAATGAAATCATTGTTTTAATAATGCTTCTCTGCTGTCCGAGTTACTGACCCTGTACATAAGCCCCATCTTTGTTTGTGAACCCTACGTGTACCGATTTTGATTCACTGGTCTATTTCTATTTTTAATATCTCCTTTAGAAAGGTCCCTCTCTCCAATAATAATAAGTGAAAAATTCTCTTCAATTAGCCGGTAATTGGATTATTATTCGACAAAAACTGTATTTATGGCAATCAAAATGGTGCCGTTAGGGTCACTATCTGGGACAGGGTCAGTAACTGGGCCGTTTACCTTACATGGTCAAACCCCCGGGCCGAAATTTTTTTTAAATTTTGTGTGGCTGTGTAATCCCTTATGGATCATTTAAGCATGAAATAAGATCCACCCTGGGATACAGTCACCCATCCATTCGGGAGTCCCTGCTAGATTCCATTTTACAAGCGTTTCATTCTGGTCATGGAATATGGTCCGATCTCTTTAAGAATCCTGATCCATGACTAGGATGAATTACAGGAATTCAGCTGGGTCCTTACCATAATTTCTGCACGGAAGCATGCAATCGCTGTACGAATCCTGCTCTGGTATATTATTCTGATAACATCCTAAAAATTGCAAGCTATATGATGACATGAATAAAACCGGATATTCGGAAGGCATATAAAATCTTTACTTCTTGGCCGTGCGCAAAATATTTTTTCCTTCCGCGCTGTATACGCAGTTCAAGGCACTCGCGATTGCCACAGCGCGGACAACAAACACGCGTTTTCCTCGTTTTACGCGCACAGTCGAAATATAAAGTGCAATAATGCCTCTCGGGAGTGACTGACCGCAAGTCTCGTGGTAAAAAGCAAAATGGTGAAACGAAAGAACGAAAAAAGGCACAACGCGGTAGCAACAACGCGAGAAACAGCAAACGTTTGCCTCGCCTCGTAACTCGGGGGGAAAACCGTAGACACTAATGGTAATAACCTTCCAGGACCAAAGTTATACCATTTGCACGAAGATTAACCAGTCCAAGAGGGGAGAGGGGAGCGAGGCTAAAAAAGTAAACGACGACGATCAGATAGAGTGATAAAAGAACTACCGAACGAAGAAACTGTTGAGAGTTAAATGAAGAAAAAACCAAATCTGCGGTCAGCAGCTCCAAAACCGCAGAGGATATAGATTCTATATAGTATTTCAGAGACTCCACAACGTGATTGGTTTTTAGAGTGAAAAAAATTGTCCCAGGTCGTAGCGAACCTTTTCGCAATGATACGAGAATGTTTGTTCAAGCCTCTCGCGTTTAAGGGCCATGGGAAACTTGAAATACGATTAAGCGAGTCACAAAAAAAATTAAGCATCGATGGGCAGTTATTTCGTTGATTTTGTCATTGGGATTAAACTTTTTGTTGTTTAAGCAAAAATTATTTTTCTCGCAAAATCTGGTATATCTCGAGGAAACTCAAACTGATGACAGAATATAAGAGGATCACAACCGTGCGGTGATAAAACTCCAATTATAAATAATCCGAGATGCGATTAAGAAACGCCTCGCAAACAAATTGATCAGCAAGCAAGTTCCTTCAATGTGGAATAACGCAAAAGAGACTCGATATCTCGCTGACTGTTGTGTAGTTTCGAGTTCAAGTTCAAGAAAGTGGTAGAGAAATTCTCTGTTGCGCCATGGCCCCTGGCAGTAAGAGGCCAAGGGCACACGATGCCACGCGAAACGAGTGAGAGCACATGCTGGTTTCAAAGCTGTTTTTTTTTTTAATTCAAACGGTTACGGCTTATCAAACTTTTCGAAGCCTCTTATTTTAGTATTTTTAGGATCCAGCAGAATATTAGATTACGAGAACTCTTTATCGCCAAATGTTGAATTCATCTGATCAAAATCGACGGGGTTATGCGATTTGAAAGCTAATTAAGCAGATACGTGAGCAGCTAATTGAGCAGTACTTAAAGTACCCGTACTTGTGACGTACTTGAAGTACTTCAAGTATTGTACTTAAAAGTTCAAATACTTTTCTGTACTTCAAGTACTTTTTTAAGTACAAGTATCAAGTACTTTTGAATGTGTCTTACTGATGGTTGCATGTACAAAGTCTTTGAATATGTAATTGAAAAAAATATTTCGTGACGTATGGACATACTGACCCTCAACTGTCGTCTACGATAGTTTTTAGAAGACGACCACGAAATTTTAACAATAGTAGTGAGCGTCAAACCAGCAGGTCAAAAAAATCGATGTCTCCGATCATACTCTCGATTTTTTTTGTGTTCTCTATCATGAGAAAACATTACTGTTAAATCGCTAGCCCAAAATAAAATTATTTATACGAGTTATGATTTTTTGAAATTTGCACACTTTTAACGACTCGAAAAACATTTTTTTTGCTTTTGTGTATAACTCGGCCGGATTTTGGAATTCAAGAATTTCACTTTGAGAAATCGAAACTGTCTTCAGAACCCTTCAAAAATGAGCAAAATTTAACCTCATTAGGTACATTCATGACGGCAAAATCGTGAAACTACATTTTTTCGAAAATCAAGAATATCTGAAAAACCTCATTTTTTTTAAATTAAAAAAAAAATCATATTAAATTTTTACGACAAAAAATCTATATTTCTGTGTAGTTTGACTTAGTTCTGACCAATCGATTTTGACTTATCAATGAATTTATATTTGTCAAAATCCAGTTTTGGAAATATTCGTCAATTAATACCTGATACGTCATTTTAGAGTATTTTTTGCTTAAGAACTCATGTTCTATGATTCTAATAATATTAGTATAGCATAGTCATATTATGATCGAGTGGACTTAGATTTACATACTAATAAAAAAAACCGCTGCTAAGACCCCGCGGAAGGAAAGAAAACGAGAGTGCTATTCACTCCGTGCACACCTACATACACTCCCAAAACGAGAATGTATAGTCATTTACTTAAACTACGATGGCCCGTGTAGAATTTTCGGTAGGGAAAAACTTCTGCCCCTGACTTGCCCCTCCTTAACTAATGTAGGGAAAGGATCCGCCCATCCTAACGGGCCCTGTTATGCCATGTAACACCGGGCTGGCCATTTTCGGATCCGGCGGTCATTAGCAGGCCCCTATGACGATATGATCCAGCCCTGGCAGATCCTGATCAGGACCCTAAGATCTTTAGAATAATGCCCTTGAAGGCCCCAACCACGGCCATGAAGTTCCCAATCATACACCAAAGCGCTTTTTGATCAATTAGTTTTTACGAGGTACTCCTTTTTCGATGTATGCATATTATTATTTATTTAGAGGCGACCCCTTCTCAGGGTACACTTCTTGTTTGGCAATCTTCGAAGAGAATATTAGTTTCCGAGTGAACGGAAATTCTCTACGAGAATTAAATAAATAAGTACAATTACAAAAGCCCGCAAGAACTCCTTGTATGGGTTCTTTCGACACCGACTTCTGCTAACATCCGTGCTCGCACCCGTCTATATAAGCATACTCTTTACATTATCCGTATGGGAGTTTAACGGTTGCCGTCCTGCGACATCTCGCGTCAAGTCTCGGAACTGACGCGATGCGGTTCGTGGCGATAATAATAATAATAATAATAATAATAATAATAATAATAATAATAATAATAATAATAATAATAATAATAATAATAATAATAATAATAATAATAATAATAATAAACGAGGCAATGATGGTTTATTTATTATTATTATTATTATTGTTATTACTATTATTGTATCGTATTTTCATGTTACGAAAATACGATTTTTATAAGTTCACAAAATATGTTCAGGATCTGCTCACTTCGGCCATGCGATGCATGAACTAAAAGCCGATAAAGAAATGATTTGATTTTAATAAATACTTAGTGGAATCCAATAGTTTCCACATCAGAGCCCTGTCAGGGTAATAACGAAAATATGTTGCTTAAAAGTGTAAAAATAACATCGTCGGAAACTGTTCATATTGTGATCATGCAGGGCACTGTTAAATAAATGATTATTTCAATGTAATAACTAGGGGCCAGGTCGTTAAGTTCCATGTCAGAGCCCTGGCAGGAAAATCGGATCAGGCAGGACGGATCAGGGGCAGGAATCAACTAATGGTTGCCCTATCACATTTCTACACAGGGCATTCTTTCAATTTACTGACACAAGTCGACACAAAGCGTGAGTGCGAGAGAGAAGTCCGCTCGGATGTCTCTCTGGCACTCACGCTTTGTGTCGACTTGTGTCAGTAAATGGGAAGCACCCTATAGCGCTCTCGTTTTCTTTCCTTCCGCAGGGTCTTAGTAGTGGGTATTTTGATTAGTATGTAGACCCCCGCTCAAAAGTTTGGATACACCTGTCGATATTTCTTGCCGCACTAAAAGTTGCATAACTCCTCCAAAAAAAAAAAAACAATAAGCGAACTTTTGAAAAAGCGTTTTGACGGGAAGGAATTCAGCTTTATTTCCTTTATTTTCAATTTTTTTTTACGATTCTTTTTCGACCTTGTATGTATTTTTGAAAGTGAGCGTTTTTCGGCATTTTTTCGACCATCGCAAATCGGGCACATAACTTAAAGACATTTTTTTTGTACTTTTTTATCTACGGTAAATTTGAAAGGGTTAGAGGCCGCTTTATTTTCATCCTTTAAAGATTTTCGTACGATTTTTTCTCGCAAAATTATTTCACTTTTGGCTAAAAAAGGCAAATTTTGAAAGATGCAACGTAACTCAAAGACTATAGCGTTTAAGAGAAAATGTCAAATACGAAAAAAGTAGCGTAAGTATACACGGAATTGCCTGGACTGATTTCAGAATTTTCCCATGGATTTTTTTTTTTACTATTTTCGCTCCAGCGAAAAATTTCATGTTTGAAATTTCCGTACTTCGTGATAAAATAAAAATCTGAAAAAATTCAGCAACATTTGGCATGCTATAAACAATAACTATCAATAATAATATTGCCCAAAAGTCTTAAAAAAATTGTTGAAACAATTGCTTAAGCAATTTATTAAACAATGATGAACAATGATCAATAATTATTGTTGATAATTGTTGTTTAAAGCATGCCAAATATTACTGAATTTTTTCAGATTTTTATTTTATCACGAAGTACGGACATTTCAAACAGATTAAATTTTTTGCTGGAGCAAAAATAGTAAAAAAAATAAATTTCATGGGAAAATTCTGAAATTTCATACTTGACATTTTCGCTTAAACTCTAGAGTTTTTGAGTTACGTTGCATCTTTCAGGTTTGTGTTTTTTAGCCAAAAGTAAAATAATTTTGCAAGAAAAAATCCAACGGAAATCTTCGAACGATGAAAATGGAGCGGCTTCTAACCCTTTTACATGTACCGTAGATATAAATGACAAAAAAAAATGTCCTTCAGTTATGTGCCTGATTTACGATGGTCGATAAAATGCCGAAAAACGGTAACTTTCAAAAATGCATACCAGGTCGAAAAAAAATCATTTAAAAAAATTAAAAAGGGGGAACAAAGCTGAATTCCTCCCCGTCAGAACACTTTTTTAAAAATTCGATTACCATTTTTCTTTTTGACGGAGTTATGCATCTTTTAGTGCAGTAAGAAATATCGACTGGTGTATCCAAACTTTTGAGCGGGGGTGTATATCTAAATCCACTCTATCATAATATTACTATACTATACTCATATTATTAGAATCATAAGACATGATTCCTCAAGCACGAAATACTCTAAAATTACGTATCAGGTATTAATTGACGAATATTTCCAAAACTGGATTTTGTCAAATATAAATTCATTGATAAATCAAAATCTATTGGTCAGAACTGAGTCAAACTCCACAGAAATATAGATTTTTTGTCGTAAAACTTTCCATAAGTTTTCCTTCAGATTTTTCCGAACTCGTGACAGCAAAATCTTAAAAACTACCCGAGCGGAAATTTGATTCCGGCTAGGATCAGGGCTACATCAGGCTGGCCTTAAAATATCATCCGGCCTGGATCAGGATACGGATCGAGAAAAGATCAGGATCGTCACGCTACTTCCGTTCCGGCCGCGATCACGACTCTGATCCTAGCCTGATCAGACGCCTTATCCAGTTCTGATCGCCCACACGAGTCCTAGCCTGATCACATTTATTTGATCTAGAATAATATATTAATAATATTAAAATGCATATTAAGTTATCATTATTTCTGTTTATTATTATTATTGCATCAAAATGTGTGCAGGTACAGCTTTTATAGCCTAATAGTTTAATAATTTATAAAAATCAACGATTTCACGCATCAATTGAGTATTTAATTCTTTGGTCTATTCATAAGTATAAAAGGTATACAATACAGTTTCTTACATTTTCTTATATAATTTAGAATAGTCTTGTTCTAAATTATAAATATAAGAAAATGTAATATGAGAAGAAAAATAAATGTATAGCTTTATAATTGTATATTTATATTATTTTTTCACCGCCGTGTATACTGACTCCTGCCCCATTTTGGATCAAGGAAATATCAGGCTAGCGACATTTATAATAACAAATTTCTCGTCTAAATTTGCCTGATAAACCTTATCAGCACCTGATACGTCCCTGACATCGATGATGTAAGGGTAGCTGGATCTACTAATATATGATTTTTAAAATACATAATACTGGATCGAATAATATATGATTTTTAAAATACATAATCAACCTTAAACGAAGGATTTTTTTGATCAATAATAATTTTTTTTGAAGGGAAGACAAATACGGCGAAAGAAACACATTGCCGAATATAAATAATACACTGAGAAGAAAAAATGGTTGAATATGCAAAATCGTTAGTTGAATACGGGCAACTAAATATTTAGTTGTACAAACCAAATTTTTGTTGTCTGAACAATATTTTGCTCAATCGAAGCGCAAAATTATTCAAGAAACTAATTATTTAGTTAGACCAAAATTAACTAACTGAATAATTAGTTTCTTGAATAATTCCGCGCTTCGATTGAGCAAAATATTGTTCAGGCAACAAAAATTTGGTTTGTACAACTAAATATTTAGTTGCACGTATTCAACTAAACGATTTTGCATATTCAACCATTTTTTTTCTCAGTGTAACGACAACAACAAATAATAACACGACGATGGCAGGAATTCTGATTGATATGAAATAAAGCATGATGAGATTTTGTATGAGCGTAAAATATATTTCGGTCAATCACACATACATATTCAATGCTATTCCTTCTCTAGAAATCCAATATTTTTCTCTCTCCTTTCAAATTAATATATTCCTCGCTCTATTTATAAATTCATACCTTTTTCACTCTTCTTATGAATTGATGTCTTTCTTGTGTTTCTTATCTTCGTATAATTATTTTCTTACTTATCTCTTTTAGTTATCAATCAAAGAATGACCCGTTAATTTAACGCCTGGCAGATTTTTCCCTGAATGAAAGATGATTGTTCTCTCGGTGAAGGATACTCCAAAACGGAAGCAACCACTTTTTTATATTAGAAGACTAGTGAAAAACAGCAATGACGAGCTTACAGTATATAAAATGGGAGAAAGAGAGAGATGCAGAGACACGTCTTGACTGTGCCGACGTCAAGAGACTAATATTGAATAATTCTACGCACTCAAATAAAACATGGATGGATACAATTTGACGGATCATACACTAAATCTACTTACTATCCGTATCAAATTATGATCAATCGTCGTATTCGTCTAGCAACTGGGGCCATCTTTCGTTTCACGCGCTTTCCGTGTAGATTTTGGTTAGGAAGAAGTTCTGCCCCTGACTTCCCCCACCCTCTCATGTAGGGTTGATCAGGCCATTCTGAGAGGGCTTGTTATAACATCTAAAACCGTCTAGCCAATAGCTTATCTTATCAATTATTAAACACGAAGCGTTCTTGTACGCTAGCACATACAATGCATTTAGTTCATCAAATCGAAGTGAACATAGTTTTTGATACCAATACGTCACTATACTAATTTATGTGTATGGGTAATTCTCACGAAATCTCGAAATTAGGTAGAAATAAATTATTAACAAATATTTGAATTAATTTGTTTTTTTTCTGTCAATTTTGTAGTAATTATATCACTAGATTTTACTAATATTGTCGTCCCCAGAATAAACGTGTTTTACTATTTTTTTTCCAATTTTTTCTTTTCGGTCTTCTTTCTCTGGAATTTATAATAGATACAGATTTGACTTGGCCTTTTTCCTTCTATTTTTAGGTATTCGACTCTTTTTTCGCGAAGTTTTTCTAAACATTCAGACTTAGATTTTATTTTTTCTCGGCGCTTCCTATCGTATTCCTTCTTTTTCAATTTAGCTTCTGCATCACACAACTTCTTTATTCTTGTCATTGTTTGGCCCTAAAACAAAGAAGAAACAGTAAAGTCAAGGTTTACATAAGCAAAGAAATAAAAAAGCCACGTTGGGCTAGTCTAAAAGTCATTACCTCCATAAATCGTCATTCCTTCATTTCGAATGGAAATGAGAGATTGACGGTGAGGAAATAACGAATTAAAATATAACTTAAAAAATCTTTCAGCATAACCATTTGTTACATCTGGATTTTTGTGTACGATTACTAAATACCTACTTCACAGTGTATTTAATATTTAGATATAGTAATTACCTAATTTTTTCTTGGATGTGAGGTAATGACGGCTAAAAATGTAAATTTAAAATAATTTTAATAAAATCTTTCCGCAACGGATAATCCAAGGCGCATAAGGTTAATTCACCATTTCCCCTACAGCGCATAACATTGCTGCAATGTTGCAGCAATGTTGCACTGAAAAAAAAAATAGTTGAATATGCAAAATCGTTAGTTGAATACGGGCAACTAAACATTTATTTGGTCTAACTAAATAATTAGTTTCTTGAATAATTCCGCGCTTCGGTTGACCAAAATATTGTTCAGGCAACAAAAATTTGGATTGTACAACTAAATATTTAGTTGCACGTATTCAACTAAACGATTTTGCACATTCAACCATTTTTTTTCAGTGTGTCATATTGCACGTGCAATGTTGCAGATATGTTGTGGCAACATTTCTACGCAACATTGCACTGAAACCTGTCAGCAATGTTTCGGGAATGTTCCTAAGCAACGTACTTGCAATATTTTATTGGAACGTTGCGAGTAAATTGCAGCAATATCGGTGAGATCGAACTTCAAATCTTACAACTACACGAGCGTAATAAATATGGAAAAGATCAATTGAAAAAGATCTATTCATTTATTCCTCATAAAATATCAATAACGATTGATTTCGAGTCATTTTCTTTTTCTTTTTTCATATTTATTTTCAAAATTTTGTTGTGCTTTTGACATTAATAGGACATGTGATGTTAATAATATTAATTCATTGTGATGTTCGTTTTGAAAAGTGTTTAATATCAAAAAAGCTCTAAAACCAAAATATATTTTGTTTCTGAATGATTCTTATTCGTAAAATATGACTATATATTGAAACGGGTCGACCTGGGGCCTGGCACGATCTCGGCACTTCGCCTGACATCCGCTAGGTGGTGGCGGTCGGTGGGCGCTCTCGCGCTGGCGAGAGAGCCACTGAGCACCAATAAAGGTCCGGTGGATTACCAGCATCGAGGTCCTCAATTAAGAATCAATTGTTGGAATATTTACCCGTGCTCTGTGGTCGCGCAGTCCTATGGACTTAAAACTATATATTTTTATTTTATGCACTGATTCAAATGATAAAGTTTCCATTGCAGGTAATATTCCTGAAATATTGAATATGCAATACGAGTTATATTGCTGGAATATTGTATATTGATTGGATGCAATATTTCTGGAATATTGCGGAACATTGCAGAAATATTTCAATCGGCGGACATAGCAACATTGCAGCAAGATTGCAACAATGTTTTTTGGAATATTACAATGTTGTCGTGCAACATTTCAGCAACATTGTAGGAATATTGTGTGCTGCTGGGGTTGGAACAATTAAACTGACAGTGCTGTCAACTATCAAAAACGAATGGGAGCGTTCATAAATAATTAGAAATGCGTTCATGTATCGACTGTCAGTGAAGATGTGAGGGAATAAGGTTATTTTATGGACACACGTAAAAATTATATTTGACAGCTTGTTCATTATTTTTTACTCCAAATGGAAAAAAAAATTGAAAACATATTGTATTCTGAATCGATTTGTTAAACTTGCAAACAAATTTTTTAATAAATTTTTTATTAAAAAATACGGAAGTGTTTCAATCTGGGGTTTGGGACATAGTGAGGGAATGATTTTCAGGGTACGATATATTAGTTATTCATTGAAGATACCCATCTGGTGCAGAAATTATAACCAACAATATCAGCTTCAATAATTTTCTTTTCAAGGAAAAAATAGTTACCACCATATGTCGGTTAGATTTTTGTAAAAATTGAAAGGACAGGAATTTCGAGATTTCGTAAGAATCACCTGTATATCGTATATTAATAAAAAATAATACTTAGATTTGTATGAAAGTGTAGACTTGTTCAGAAAAGAAATGTTCTTGTCTTTCAATATTCAATATTCGACATTCGATAATTTTTGGTTATATCTATGTCTCAAGTTTATAAAAAACTATAATTAATCGAGTTTTGTGATAAAATGTTATTCCCAAAAATGTTTGTGAAAATTACTATAAAATTGATTATTGATAACTAACCGGACTAATTTTTGACTTTGGAGTTAATACCGGCCCCAAAACATATTAAAAATTTACATCAATCGGTTCAGTCCATCCTGAGAATTTTTTTTCTGTTTTTTACATATTTTGCTTTTCTCAATAACCAAATTAGTTAAAAATGTGAAACTTCAATCATCTTATTATTTTATTAATCCCTACATATGCTCTAAGTATAATTTAAAAATCTTTCGGGGGCAGATCCACCTTACTTTTGGTCATAATTTCAGAATCTTGTCTTCGGAGTTGAGTTTCTATTGAGAGTTTTTTTTTCAAATCTCTTCGCCATGCTGCGTTTTTCTGAAAGAATTAAAAAAAATTCTGTGCATAAGCCCAAGTTTGAAATTGGTGAAAAAACTGACTTGATCAAAATGACTCACTTCATCTTCAGGTAATTGTACCTACCCACAAATATAACTTACCAATTCTACAACAAATAAATATTTTCAAACATGTATTTCGGAAATAATTAAAATGAAATTAGCTTGTGGCTACAGGAAAGCACAAATGAGGCGATCCATGTCACTTCCGCCAGTAAAAAAAAATTCCACAAATCATTTTGAAAAATCGATTTACTTTATTGAAAAATATTCACCAAGTGTCAAATATTTTTAAACATTTTCTGACGTTTTTCTCGTAGATTACCATTTTTTAACATTTTTCCATTCAAATGGCTGCATCTTCGATAGGATTTAAGGTATTTACATTTTTAAAAAACTAAAATGTGCGTCTTTTATGGCTTTCCAAAAAAAATTTAATTTAGAGTTTATTGAGCAAGTCGAACGTCCGTTTCAGGGCAAAATATACACAAATATTTTTTTTTCTCAAGGAAAGACACTCGCTATTTTATTTTTTTCAATTTTCCCGAGTTGTGAATATGGAATACGAATTTTTGGTATTTATGTATTATGGGACCCTTAACACCGTGAAGTAACAACTATTTATTTTTATTTCTAATTAATACATTAATAAATACTTCCATTTCGGAAATTTGCACATCGCTTCCTCAGTATTTTTTCGTATTTACAAATTCTCCTCTATGAGGAAATGTTAGCAAATTTTGGCTTCCCCACAGAGAAAGCTTTGTAAATACAGAAAAATACTCTGGAAACGATGTTCAAATTTCCGATTTGCAAGTTTTTTTTTACTACCTCTGGTTATCGAAGTAATAAAACGGCAGCTTTGTATCGTACAATTTTCGATCAAGCTTTTTTTTTTAATTTCAAAATTGCATAAAATTTGTGCGGTTCAAGCGATTTTCGCAAAATTGAATACCAAGTAACTTTTTAATTAAACTACCATTATAGAAATTTTGAGCCTGATATAACGAAATATGTACAACCTCATTTAGAGCGATCATGCGCTTTTCCAAAAAATTAGAAATTTTCTAAATCACGTACCCCTTGAGCAATTTTCACGAAATTCAATACCAAGAATATCGATCACTCAGACTATCAGTATACTTTTTTTTTTAAACCTGATATCGCAAAATTTTCGAACGCTAGAGCGATGAACCTTTTTCTTTGAAATTTTTAACATCGCATAAAATTTGCACAGCTCAAGCGATTTTTGCAAAATTAAATACCAAGTTACTTCTTTCATTAAACTACCATTATAAAAATTTTGAACGTGGTATCACGAGATATATGCAAGCTAGAGCGATCACGCGCTTTTTGCGAAAAAATCAAAATTCTGTAAATCACGAACCCCTTGAGCGATTTTCGCGAAATTCAATAGCAATAATCTTTAACACTCAAACTATCTGTATAATATTTTTTAACCCGATATCGCGAAATTTGCGAACGCTAGAGCAGCCACGCCCTTTTTTTGAAAATTTAAAAGTCGCATAAAATTCGCACACGTCAATGAATTTTTGCAAAATTCATGACAAACAACGGGGCTGTGGAGCTTATCTTATGTGCAAAATTTCGGCTCGCTACTCCAATGTGGTCTTGACATATAGATCTTCGAATTTTTTGAGGCAGCGACACACATACACACACATACATACATACATACATCTGGAAATTTTTAAAAAATATTATTTCTCGATGTTTTAGGACATTTTGAACAAACTGACGTGAAAATCTAGAAATAATTTTTTTTTTCACGAAAGGAATCCCATAATATAAAAAATACCAAAAACTCGTTTTTCATATTCACAATTCGAGGAAATTAAAAAAAAAAACGAGTATTTTTCCTTGAGAAAAAAACAATATTTTTGCATATTTTGCCCTGAAACGTACGTTCAACATGCTCAATGAAATCTAAATTTTTTCTGGAAAGCCATAAAAAGACGCAGATTTTCGTTTTTTACAAATGTAAATACATCAAATCCTGCCAAAGATACAGCCGTTTGAATAGAAAAATGTTAAAAAATGGTAATCAACGAGAAAAAGCGTCAGATTTTTTTTTTTTAATTTCGACACGGGGTGAATATTTTTCAATAAAGTAACTCGATTTTGCAAAATGATTTGTGGAATTTTTTTTTTTACTGGCGGAAGTGACATATATTCCCTCAAATACGCATGGTCCAAGCTCTTTACTTTCTCCTTATTTTTATCGCTCTTCACCTTCGATTGGCGGTGTGTGATCGTCATCGATGATACATAGTTCCGTCATAAATATGCAACTTTGCGAGGACTTTTACTCACTTAACGCATCGAATACGCATGCATATGGGCGCCCTGAAGATGAACCAAATAAAACCGGTGCTCGTCAGTGCGAGAGAAATGGATGAAAAGGGAGAGAAGGAGAGAGAGAGAGATAGAGAGAGAGAGAGAGAGAGAGAGAAGGAGGGGGCTTGAGATAACGAATGGAAGAAGAAAAGGAACGAATGAAAAGGAACGATACGAGTGACGTGCTCGAGTGTGCGATAAAGGAGGAAAAGGAGCGCGGATAGAAGAGAGCGGAGAGATAGAGGGAAGAGTGAAGCAGAGAGCAACAAACCCACCTCCAACTCCAGCCGATACAGGCGCAAATCTCTTTGCAATGTGTACTCGACTGCGTGCACACTTGTGGGATAGTGGGGCTAGCACCGATAAACGGGAGAGAAGAGAATACGAGAGAGGGGAAAGAGAAAAGAAGAAAAAAGAGTGAAGAAAGATGGAGAGTAGTTTTGCCTCTTCGTTCTCTCTTGCTCGTGCGCCACACTCTCCCTTTCTCGATCTCTCTTCCCATTCCAAAATCGTCAAACGCGCGTGTATATCTACAAACGTGATAAATTCACGTTTGTGCGCGCACACACACAGACGTATCGTTTTCCCCGACACACAGAAGGAAAGATACACGAAAGTGTCTTTAGCGCACATACAAGCGCATTCGGGAGTTTCGCGAGAAACGTTCAATGCGCTATAAACTGTGTGTGTGTGTGTGTGTATATTCATCACGAGAACTGGTCTTGCAGTCTTTAACCCACACACACATACTCGCACGCACGCACACACGCAGCGCACGCACGTACACTTATATATGAGGCATTCCACACGATTCAACCTGGGTCTGAACCTTCACCTCTCCGATTTTGTCGGCATTTTTTTATGATTTTGTAGTACCTCTGAAAAGCACTCAGAATTTTTTTCAGATTTTTTTGGAACGATTTGACTTAATTATAATTTTAGGTAATTATTTTTAGCCCAAATTCAAAAATCTGAAAATAATCAGAAAATTCCCTTTTTTCATATGAAAAATTTCAAGCTTTGAGCCAACGTGGGCAGGGATTTCCTTCTGTTTATAACAAGCTTTTTTTTTTAATAGAAAGAGGATCCTGAATTGAATTAGCCCTTATCCAAACATTTTCTTAACACCTTCAATTTATACAAAAATGTTTAGATAAAGGACCACTCAATTCAGGTTTCTTCTTCTATTTAAAAAAAAAATCGAAAAAGCTTATTATAAACAGAAGAAAACTCCTGCCCACTTTGGCTCAATGCTTGAAATTTTTCATATAAAAAACGGAATTTTTTTCAGATTTTTAAATTGGTACTAAAAACAATTTGTTTATAAAATAATATTTAAGTCAAATCACTCCAAAAAAAAACTGAGAAAATGCGTGAGTACTCTTTAGAGATACAATAAAACCATAAAAAATTGTGGACAGAATTAGAGAGGTGAAGGGTCAGACCCAGGTCGAATCGGTGTGGAATACCCCATATGCTCGTATGTATCAGTGTTGGGAAGAGCAGTCCGTTGTCGCTGCTGGCAAAACGACGAAATGGAAAACAATTTTATTCCATCGCTGGGTTAAAATTCGTCGATTAAATAAAAAACCGGACAAGTGCGATTCGGACTCGCCCACCGCGGGTTTCGTACAAATGATTGATTACGTACTTTAAATAAAGACTATATTTTTTATGATTCAATTAGAAATTTATAGTTTTCAGATTTTCCCCTATACTTGTAGTATAAATTTTGATCCCCCTGAGTGTCGAAATATACGTTTTTTGTGGCATAAACGGCCATATCTTTTTTTTACGTTAACTGAGAACTTTAATTTTTCACAGCTTCAAGGGACTATAGACCTGAGTATATGGTTTTAATTTCAACTCGATACCTCCATGCGTTCTCAAGATAAAGGGCTGTGACAGACAGACGGACGGACAGACGGACGGACAACAAAGTGATCCAATAAGGGTTTCGTTTTTTCCTTTTGAGGTACGGAACCCTAAACACGGTGACAATAATAGTTAAATGCAATGACCAATGACCAATGACCAATGACCAATTCGTCAAATTGATTCAGGAATAATAGTACGGAGGGTGGGAGGGCTCGACGTGTAAAATTACAAATCCCCAACTGGGGAAAATTGAAAAATTGTCAAGAACAAGAACAAGACACGCGAATCGCCAGTGCGGTACCAAAAATCGTCCCGTGTCGCCTCTCGAATCCGAAAAAGAAATACAAGATTCAACATCACCGAGCAAGAGCGAAAGAGACAGGGAGAGAGGAGAGAATGACGGAGAAGATGGAGGAGTAACGGGGAAAAAAGAGGTTTGAAAAAAGAAAACGATAAAGCAAGCCGAGGTCTCTCCCCTCGTGGCGCGATGCAGTTCGACGCGCGATGCAACGGCGGCGGCTGAAAGGGAGAGGGGAGAGAGAAAAGACGCAAGAAAAGTCTCGTGGTGGCGCGGAGGAGTGAGGAGGAGGAGGAGGAGGAGGAGGGAGAAGGAAAGGAGCAGAGGGTATGGAAGAGAGTAAAAGAGCAAGTGAGCAAGAGAGAAAACAAGCAAATGTGACGATTGTGAGGGAGAGGAGGATCGAAAATGTGCGAGGAGGAAAAAGAGGCGGGGGAGGAGAGGGGAGCTGCGAGTTTCACGCACACGCGTGCCCAAACCGGTTTAACCACCTCATCACGAACAATCTCCTCGCATTACTCTTTTTTTCTCTTCCCCTCCCCCTCTCCGCGGTCCCCCCCTCCCTCCCGCTCTTGTCGCCGCACAGCTTCTCCTCCGCGTCTCGCCGTGAATTCACTACCATCTCGCTCTTACTTCGGCGATATCACTCGCTCGGTCCTCATCTTTTTCCTCTGTCCACGACGAACGCGGAGAGAGAGTTCACTCTCTTTGTTCGCGAAGAGCGCGGGTAATCAGCGCGGGGCCTTACCGATGATAACGGGCCTCGCTACTGCTCTTTCCTAAGGCTTCCTCTAACTCTCTTCCTCTGTCTCATGTAACACGCGAATAAGCAAGATTGATAGTATTTTTATGAAAGGTCAAAGAAAAAAATAATGTCAGTTTAAATTACATTTGAAACTCGGGTAAATAATAGTATGGCAAATTTGATCTTCACTGTCAGCCTGTTTAGATGATTGAGCGTTAATCAATGCAAGATCAATCGATGGCAGTTGCGAATCTGCTAATTACGGAATATTGAAAAATTAAGTCGGTTGAGATTAAATTGAAAATTTATTGAGAATTTTTATTGTCCGGCTGTTTGGATTAAACTAATAATCGATGCAGAATTGATCGGTGGTTGTAAATATGCCAATTTATATGACCAACCGTGTTTTTCAGAATCCTGGGCGACAACTTAAGTCAGTTGAAATTAAATTGAAAATTGAGAAGAAAACAGCGTGACAAATTTTAATTCATTGTCTGACTATTCAGATTAGAGTGTTAATCGATGGATAATCAATTGGCGGTGGCAATAATCCTGACTGATGCGTTCTTTGGTCAATAGTTTTTCAAGAATATTGAAGGAAAAAGTTTAGCCGATAAAAATTATTTTTAAACTTGGTATTATTTCTAAACTCAAGTAGTGCACTTCATGAGTGCACTGCTCATTCGTCATTGGGAATATGTCGTAAATTAAGAGTAAAATATAATTTAGCTAAAATTATTTGTCAAACACTTGGGAAACCAAAATCATATCTCACCTACAGCAAATTAGGTGCAAATCGATCGCTCAAGATATAATTTACGTCAGAGGAAATAACATTTTATATAACCGGAAGCAAACTTTTTTTTAAAGTGTTAAACGTAGTCACAGTGTCAAAAAAATGATTTTTTTCATTTCATTATCGTAATATACATATATTCAAGTTTATACACAGAAAATTTCATGTGAATTCGAAAAATATTTTAATGTATATATCGGGCATTGGATGCCAATTTGACCTGGGTTTTACCCTCGACCCCTCAAATCAGGTTCCCGATTTTGCCTATCATTACTCTCACTCTATCAAACAATTACAACTTTTTTCAGATTTTTCGAAATAAATTTGAGCGCGTCATGAACTTTTGTATTTTTTTTAACACCTCGATGGCCGTAATCGAAAAATCTGAAAAAATTCCCAAAAATACAGTGTCAGATATAAAAAATGTTAGTGTAAAATTCATAATGTATGGGCTTTTGCTTCAACCCGGTTTTTAGCTTTTTGAGCAAAAAAAAAATGAAAACAATAAGAAGCAGAGGTCAATTTGCTGTTAACTATTGCTCGAAATTTTGTATGCATAATACGTATTATACATGGAAAATTTCGAGCAAGAGTCTACAGTAAATTTTTGGGCATTTTTTCAGATTTTTCGATTACGGCCATCGAGTTGTTCAAACAAAAAATTCAAAAATTCATGACGCGCTCAAATTTATTTTGAAAAATCTGAAAAAAATTGTCATTGTTTGATAGAGTGAGAGTAATGATAGGAAAAATTGGAAACCAGATTTGAGGGGTTGAGGGTTAAACCCCGGTCAAATTGGTATGGAATGCCCCATATGCAAGTTTATACACAGAAAATTTCATGTAAATCCGACAAATATTTTCGAAGATATAGACATATTTGTAAACCTGCAATTACTTTGTGTAAAATGCTTTTGAAACTTTGAGCACGTTTCTCTTAAAACGGTGTTTTTAAAGTCAATGAGCAAGATTAGCAAATAATTGAAGTTTTTTTTTATCGATACATGTTTTCCATTTAATAAACAATTTAAGGCCAAAATTTCCGTCAAAAATCGAAATTGTATTTTTAAGAAGCCGCCACTTTCTTAAAAATGAATATTTTGCTTATTCCGTTGATTAAATACTAGATTATCCCTTATATTAACGAAATCTTTTTATTTTTTTTATTTTGGATCATTTAATCTAGAGATATCGGGCTGGCGGCAAGATACATTTTTTTAGAGGGCCTCCTGGAGATCGGCTACAGCGGCTTCAAGAATCATTATTTTTTGAAACAATAAATTTTAGAATAAAGTTAAAAGTTACAAAAATATGTATATACATTTTTACGTTAACAAATCAAAACTTCTTTCCAGAAAATATGAAATCGATTTTTCGACCTCCTGACTTTCGCGAAAAAATATGAACGTAAAAATGAATGTAAGTAAAGAAATGTTTTTTGAAAGATTGCAGATGACTCCGGGCAAGTGCGCTGCAGTGCTACCAGTAAATCTATCGCGTGCATGACAAAATCCAGCATCTATATGTATATCACTGAGGAAACAAGATACTTCTATGTACCAGGATTTAACTATTAACAAATGTAAAGTTGGATATGGTGAAATAAATATTTTTTAACAGTCAATAAATTATTTTTGCACTAATAAAATTTTGTCATGAGAACACGAATATTCCTCAACGACTAACAAATATTGTAACAGTTGAGGAATATTTAAACAAATGAGCCAACTAAATATATTTCTTTACTATAAAATGTAAATAAACTCTTTTCTCAGTGCAGTTTGAGATGCGACGTCATGTACGTGGCTCTTGAGAATTGGCGGATTATAGCATACATTTTGTATCAGAGGCAACTATTTCTAGCGATGCGGCGACATTGCGCGTAGGCTTGACGCATTTCTAGAATACGAGAGAGAAAGGAAATCAGGACGCGTTAAAACTCTTAATAATTGGCTGAATTAATCAAGATGTGCTTTCAACTCGTCGACTTTGTCAATTTACAGCATCATTGCGCTAGCAACGGACTTCGTATTTTATTGACAAAGCTTGCCGAATGAGTTGATGAATTTCAGGAAAAAGTCTCAAAAACGAAAAACTTGTTTTAGCGTTATATTTATTGACCGCGTTAATACAAAAATCGACCAGTCTGGATCCAGACTCTGGGGCTTTGATTATCACAACAGAAAGACAAAAATGCAAGACGTTATAAATTGCTCGCAACGTTCTTATTACTTATGGTCTGGATTCAATGTTTCAATTTGCCCTAACTTACTCCGTAGGGCACATTACAAACATGGCGTGTAATGTGGTCACTGATTTGTGTATGTGGTCGAAAAACAAAGTGGACGGAGCTCGAGGCTTTGATTAATCACCAGAGATGAAAATTCAAAAAGCGCGCGTTCGTTGTCTTTTCCATTGCCTAATAATATCGGGGTGGAGTGTGTGCATAAAAGCGAGGTGTTCCCCAAGGGGGTTTTATGTTCATGCGCACAAAGATTCAGGTCGTGGCACGCATGAGTGAACACTGCGCTCGCGGAATTATTACGAAATGTCTCTCTGTTATGTATGTACATAATGTTAATGGGTATAACTATATATCTATATATGACGGTATAGAGCATTTATGTACAGTATAAAAGAGGCGTAGGTACTTATACGTAGAGAACGCCACGGAGTACAGAGACCCCTTTACTCCTCGCCGCCCCCCCCCCCTCCGCGATGGACCAGCGCAAGAGAGGGCATGCAAAGACTCGTTGCGATATAACTTTACTGTGTTGTACGGTAAATCTAGCCAGTTTTACGATTAACGCAGAGAATGGAAGAGCGAGACAGAGAGAGAGAGAGTGAGAGAGATAGAGAGGAATAGGCTTTATCGGGACCGTCTGTGCAGGACGATGCGATCGCAGAATGGCGAATTATTAATGGTAAAATGGTACTTTATCGATAATAATCGTTGCTCCAGGCTATCGCGAGCTTTGGTATGAGGGAGGTTGACCTTATTATTTCGCCAGATCACGAAAGTAGTTGACTGATGAAACGTTAGGGAGGGAGAAAAGGTTAAGTCGAATCGAAATAATGAAATAACGATACAATGAATTCCTTGAGATATATCGGTCTTCTGCATTCGTACTGTAAATTTTACCAATCTCATGCTATGTTGCATATTTTGACTGTTTTTAGGTATATCCATTCCCAAAATGGTTACAAAAAAAATATAATCAGGGACAGTAGGAAAAATTGTAAAATTGAAATTATGGTAGCCACGAAATTCTGAAGCTGAAATTCCTTGAAATGAAAATTTTCCAGTTTACCTTTTTGGGGGGGAGGTTATTGAAACACTTTTCAATTAACTGGGAATATACACCTGGCAGGATCCGAAAAATCGACTTTTCAATTTTTCCATTTTCTTAAAATTTGATAAGTTAAGAACGTCTGGCGAAAAATTCGAGTGATTATTTTTTTCACTCGATTTTCAACCAATAGGAGTTTGGCATTTGACATCACGTGGGTACAGGCAAGACGAAATTATATCGGTAATTTTTCGAAAATTTCCCGGCTGTTGCTAGGTAACAAGCGAAAAATTTTCAATAGCTTGTAACCCACGTACCTGTCAAAAACGTCAAATTCATCAAGATGAGCGAAAAAAATCGACTATGTCGAATCTAATTTTTAATAAAGCCATGCGATTTTTCCCATGAAGATGTTAAATACGAAGCTCCTATTGGTTGAAAATCGAGTGAAAAAAATAATCCGCCCAAGAACCCTCGTGCTTAGAAATTAATCGGGTATTTCCCTCAAACTTCCCTGCCTAGTGACATGCGTGTGGAGTTTGGCAACGAAGCTATCGGGAAATACCCGATAATTTCCAAGCACTCGAGGTATTATAACTGATTATTTTTCCGACCCAAATGTCGGCCAATAGAATTGCACCATTCGACGTCACGTGGTACAACCTACATGGTATTATACTGATAATTTTTTGATTATTTTCTCTGGTAGTTGCTATATATAAAAAACAAAACATGATCCAGTCAAATTAACCACACGTCAAACTGACAGGTTGAATTCAATTGTGAAAATTGGAGATTTTGCATGAAAATGAGTCGATTTGGAGTTTGTTCTCTGTCCACCATTGATAAAAAAGTCAAAGGAAATGTTCCCATTAATACGGAGAAGGCAAAAAAAACAGTTTGGAACCAATTTACTACTGTTAACTGTTCATTTCATCTCATGGTGCAATTCTATTGGCCGACATTTGGGACGGAAAAATAATCCCCCGAATACCACACGAGCTTCAAAATTATCTGGCATTTCCCTCAAGGTTCCCTGCAAACAAATAAAGTCGTCAAGTTTTTCAGGAAAAATCACTCGCGCTTCGCGCTCGTGATTTTTTAACCTGAAAAACTTGACTCCTTCATTTGTTTGCAACGAACCTATCGGGAAATACCCGATAATTTTGAAGCTCTTGTGGTATTATAAGTGAAAATTCAAAAAAATGACAAAGTCTTAGCTCGAACAGTACATGCATTCGTTGCGTACATGCACGTGAAGATGACCACCGTCTTGAAAATCACTGTACCGATCGACTTCAAATTTTTTGTGGTTATTGTATACATAATTATCTAGTCCTTGTCATAGGATTTTTTTTCGATTTTTAGTTTTTTTTCGGTCATACTATACGAACGATTTTTTTTTTGAAAAAAGCTACGTTGGGTTCAAGTGTCCGCCATTTTGTCAAAAATCGATATTTTTTAAGTCGCTCATGACAAAGACAAGATAATAGTATCTATTTTAGCGTCCTGTTTTGGTTTTTTCTTTCAAATTATTTTTGACGAAACGCGACTGGAAGAAAGATTTTTTTTACGGCACTCCATAGACGACTCGAGTACTCCGTGAATTTGCAACATTTTTAAATAAAAAAAACCCTGCAAATTGAAAGTTGCACATTGCTTCCTCATCTTCATCCATAGTTCACATAGCTTTTTTAACACACAGTATGGCGATCAAATTTGGCTTCCTCATAACCGAAGCTTTGTTAACTATTGAAAAATATTAGTAATCAATGTGCAAATTCGATCGATTTTCGCCAAATTTGATAGCGAATAATATTGATAGCTATACTGGCTCTTCGCAAAATTTCATTGCAATATCTAAAAAATTTGAAAAGTTATAGCGTTTACGCTTCTTTTATAAAAATTTAAAATTTGATAAAAATTTAAGCATTCGATCGGTTTTCGCCAAATTTAATAACGAACATCCTCGATAGCTATATTAGCTCTGTGTAAAGTTTCAGTGCAATATCGTAAAAATTGCACAAGTCAGAGCGTTTACGCTATTTTTCAAAAAATTAAAAATTTCATAAAATTTTAATCCCCCGATGGATTTTTGCCAAATTCAATAGCGAACAACCTCGATAGCTATATTAGCTCTGTATATAATTTCAGAACAATATCTTAAAAATTGCATAAGTTGGAGCGCTTAAGCTATTTTTCAAAAAATTCAAAATTCCAAAAAAATTTTATCCCTCGATGGATTTTCGCCAAATTCAATACCAAACAACTTTAATAGCTATATTACCTCAGTGCAAAGTTTCAGTGCAATATCTTAAAAATTGCACAAGTGAGAACGTTTAGGCTATTTTGCAAAAAATTCAAAATTTCATAAAATTTTAATCCCTCGATGGATTTTCGCCAAATTCAATACCGAACAACCTTAATAGCTATACTAATTCTGTACAAAATTTGAGTGCAATATCTTGAAAAATACAGAGGCTAGAGCGTTTACGCTATTCTTGCAAAAACGAAAAAAAGTCGATAAAATCTGAACACCCGTTATAATTAAAACAATTTTTTTTCATAATGAAGAGCAATTCGTGCTCGACAAGTGTGCCAAATTCAGCTTGATATCTCGAAGCGTTTTCGAGTTATTAATCATTTACATCTGAAACTCAGGATATATACACACACAAACACACACACACACACATACATCCATCCGGACATTTTTTCTAAATATGATTTCTCGATGTTTTAGGACATTTTGAACATATTGGCATAAAAATCGCGAAAAAAATTTTTTTCACGAAAACAAAGCTTCCTTTATGAGGAAGCAAAAATTGACAACATTCTTGAAAGTGTATATTTTTAACTATGAAAAACAGGGTTTTACAATAGTTTCTCTGGAAAAAAATCTTAAAAATTACCTTTTTTCTGTTTCCAGGTGTATATTCCCTCTTAAGGACAATAAAACTAAGGTCAATGATTCGAGCACTTTTCGCTCATTTCAGTGGTCCTCGAATCGTTGGCGTCACGAAATTCCAAAGTCACTACGAAAATAAGCGAGAAGTGCTTGAAGAATTGACGTTGCATGGTTATGTTGTTTCAAATTTTATTGTGTTCGGGTTTAACCCTATTTTCTCTATATATGTATAACACATTCGATTTTGTTTTATTACTATTATTTTATCTCATATAATTATTTATTATTATATGGTATGTACGGAACTATATTATTCAATGAATAATTGAATGTCATTGGAAACAATCATGGGGGAGTAGCCACAAATTGTACAGTCAGTATACCATTTCATTATTTTGTGTGGACATATGAAGGCTGAATTACAGATTGACTTTTGACACCAAATAACGAATTGCGAACGAACGATTCTAAAAGGGAAAGATATTGGGTAAGACAACATCAAAAATCATTAATTGTCCTTTCTTATAATCTTCGGTCTTTTTTATTTTTATTAAAATATATGATCTTGATTAATATTATAGTTTAACAGTAATAAAAAGTTCCAAATAAAAATATTCTGTTTCTCGAGTGACCAAAAATAACTGCAAAGAACATTTCCGGAAATTCGAAAAAATTCACTGACTTTTCGCTGACTTTTCCAGGTCTGAATTAATTCCCTGACTTTTCCCGGTTTTTCAGGTCCGTGGAAACCCTGCAAACGAAAAACGGGATTCGTCCAGTTTTTTTAAACAATTTTCCATTATTCTATCTATTGTCGGATAAATAAATATTATCCAGTAGAACCTCAATTATGTGAGGTCATATGAAAAAAGCGTGCCGTAAATAAGTAAAATCGTTAATGGTATGGAAAACATTATTTTTTATTACCGTATAAACTGTATTTTCATAATTTTTCATAACCGAAGATTTCAATATTCCGTTGTAGTCGTAGAAAATGACTTTCCTCTCGTCCCTTGTCGTCGTTCTCATCTATGACCTTTGCATGTACTCAGAAAATGGCGTTGGATTTATCCCGATGTTTCAATTATTGTCACGATGAGAAAACTCTGAAAATCACTAAAAATCGATGTGAATAAATCTTTATCAACCTCAATTTTAGCAGAATTTTGAAGGCTTTTCGTTCGACAATCCACCGAAGAAGACTAAAAACGTACTTGTTTCTTGAAATTCCTGAGCTTTGTTCGTCTGAGAGTATGTAAAGTTCGAGAAAATTACATTTATTGGTTGCTCACCCGTACTTATGCAAAGCATTTCCAATGTGAATCGACCCGTGCAGAAATTTGTTGGGGCATTCCAGTTTCCAGTAAAATCCCAACCGGGATTTTTTAGGAATGCCCTAAAAGGGGATTCTATGCCAGATCCCTGGCTGGACCCCAGTGGTATCCTTATTAACGCTAATCAGCTATCTGAAAATTCATATTTCGATTAAATCTCGATCAAGATTTGTTAGGGCAACCCCGAAATGGGTATTCCTGTTCCAAAATTTGCTGGGATCTTCAAGTTTCCTGTAAAATCTGGATCGGGATTTCTTAGGGATGCCCCAATAAGCGAGTCCTTACTGCATCCCTACACCCAGAAAAAAGATCTAGAACATTTAATTAAATCCTAGTCAAGCCAAATGAATTTTTTTAGTCGTAGGCCGGCCTAATAGAACTCTATTCATGTCAACGAAATTTTTTTTTTAATGACCTACTAGGAAAATATATTGCGATCTAATAAATTTTTATTTAATATTAATAAATATTATTTCAAACTGAACAAATGTGTATTTAAATGAAATAATTTTTTTTTTAATATTTACACAATATATATTTTTAAACATTTCAATCTTTGAATATATTGAAGTCTACAATTTCGTAAAGCATCGTATATTCTTTAACAGAAGGAAAAAGACCCTTTTTTATGGGAATCGTTTTCACGGTTCAACCATCTTGCATTTTGCCGCAATGTTCAATGACTAAAAATATCCAAACTGAGAAATAAGGATATCAAACATAGACGAGCTTGGAAAGGATATAGGTGCAAGAGGCAGGTTCGCTTGTGCGAGAGGTAGCCACCTGGCGGATTTTTGGGGTACTGACAAATCTGCAGATATGATCGGATGAGATTACGGGTGAATCGGTATCTAGTGACAACAAATAGAATTTTTCTTCAACACCTGTTTCTCAATGACAGGGAATTCAAATAAATAAATATAGTGGAAGTAAATATCGCCCAAAATTTCATGGAAAGAAAATTTTCTTTAAAGTAACTAAAAAATAATCGAATAAACGATTATAGTACCTACGACCAGATCTTTTTTCTGGGTGTAGCTGGCCCCAAGTTAATTGCTTATTATAACGCTGAAACTATATATTTTTGATTTCATATTTTTTGTGATTATATTAATTGCGACTAAATATAGGGCACGCTTCAGCAAATCATTTGGGCAACACACGTTCACACAATGTTTTATTTATTAATAATGACAATGTGTGCTGTTCAGGTGGAGAGTGCTCATTTTAATAAATATAATTTATTTAACGATCCTATAGTATTCTTCAATAATCCGCTATAGATCATTCAAGCAACAAATAATGACCACCCTGGACGCAATCATAGATCCGTTCGGGAGTCCCTGCTAAGCAACATTTTACAAACGTTTCATTCCGGTCATGAAATCTGGTCCGATCTCCAGAAGGATCCTGATCCGTGACTAGGATGAATTACAAGAATCCCTACTATAATTTCTGCATGAGGAGTTCGATTAATCAAACGTCAAATAAGCGAAGTTCACTAAATTAAGACTTGACTAATTATATTGAATTTCGTAATATATGAAAATCTTTAATTTGGCGAACTTCTTGATTCAAGGTTAATTTTTTTTTTACTTTTTCTATTCTTGAAAGTATCATTGGGCTCTTGCGCTGCCGGGTTTACGCGCGTTACTTGTGCGTGTAACATACTATGTAATGCGTAACCTAGAAATGGCGCTGCACAAGAATCTAGCAGACACAAGCGTACCTCGCGGAATTTGATGCGTGACCGAGCTACCTGTCGAATGAAAGTATACGCGTTCACCGCGCGATATTGAAGAGATATATAAATGCCAGGATAGAGATACATGAAGAGTAAAGTTGGGAAGGGGATGCAGAGGCGTTTGAGCGTTTACTACAGTGTTGCACTACTTTCGCCGTTCCTCGACGTGGGCACTCTTGTGGCGTCAATGCCGTCGCATGTATGGATTCAAATTTATACAGACATTTATCTCTATCTTTCTCGACATACAGCCGGTTTTCTTATCGACTTGGATCTCTCTAGAGATCGTTTTTCCAGTTTTCCCGCTGCATCTTGTCTCAAAGTTCAACAATTTTTTACATTTATATAGTGCGAAAAATGTTTGTGTATGTTTGATCTTAGTGACGATAATTGGAACGAAACCCAATCCTAGCCAATACATGTTTATTGACAACTGGCCAAGCGTAATTTAACTATAACCAGACTGTTATTGGGTCAGTATTGGTCGCCATAATCATTGTTTTTCTTTTCCATTATCCAACCGACATTTGGCCAATGTGCTACTGTCAATGATTGGTCAAATAAGAACTATCAATTGCGGACCATCATTGGCTGCTAATTATTTATCATAATTATTCATTTTGTTACATTTACCATTAATTTTCCAACATATGGCCAATATAAGATTGCCAATTATGCCCCAGAAACGTCGAACAATGTTGGGTCATGATTGGTTACCAATTATTAACCTGCATTGTTTTTTTTTGTATTTGCCATTGTTTAACCAACATATAAACGATTCCCAATTATTGGCGCAGAATTTCTGACGATTTTAAGCAATTATTAGTTGCCCATTATGTACCAGCATTATCTGTTATTTATATTTTATAATGTAAACATGATTCTCTGTAGCAAAATAAGCTTTATAAAATATGACCTCTTTTTATTTAGATTACTTATCTAATTCAAAGGTGAATTTTGCATTAGCACATGCAGAGGGGATCACTTTAAGGATAGTATTTTTATTAATGGGCTAATATTCCATTCATTAATGGTCTAATACTATTCGTAACTTTGAGCCAGTATTATTTTCGTTTGGTGGTCAAGACTGCCAACCATTGCTGGATACATGGCCACCAATGCTGTCCCAATATTGGGCCTGTTCTAATTTTCTACATGGGGTTGTACAAAAATTAACTTTAAACGCTGCTATAGCCTCGAAAAAATTTCTAGGTACTTGTAGTGAAAGCTTCATGAAAAAACAATGTTTTCCATAAAAACAGAGGTACAATTACAATAATTACAACAATTACTACAAATAACTCAACACGATTCTGGAATTCACCGTCTATTTGTTACATATTGGGAGAACAAAATTTCTTCATATCGTTTGCATTGATTTGCACATCTACGACGAAAATTATCATGACTATAATCAACAACATTACAAATACTATTAAAAAAATAATACTCTGGAAGGAAATGTGATACTGTGCTCAAATTATACGCTCTGAGGCCCGACCGACGAGATTGTCACTTGAAGAAACTAATCAGATACCGACGTGCGCTACTGACTTGAGCGCTCGTGAGCGTGAAGATTAAACTCTTCAATGCGCTCTGAATGCACAATCCGTACAGTCAATTGATTCGATATCTCGCAATACACCGTAGAATAATTTCACGATTACTGCTATGAAAAATATATAATCTATTTTGTCTTTAATTAACGTGTACTTGAAAACTTTGTACAATTAAAAAAATGGTTTTAAATTTATCAATATTCATTATGTATCAACTTTTAAATTGATAGTTTATTACTACGAGCATACAGTTTTAATCAATACTCGATAAAAAAAAATCGTGCGACGACGCTGTAGAAATAAATGTCATTATTTTGCCTTTTCCTTCAGGAAATAAGAAGAAACCTAATATGGAATAAAATGCGCAGTGTTTATCATTGGTTGGACTTTATTTATTAATTTCCCTCCCCGAGGATCTCCCTGATATGACGTTGGAAATTGTGTGAAGATAAAAAAAAATGGTAAGGAGGTTAAGCGTGAATAAATAAATAGAAATTATTCGTATATGGAATAAAATGAATATCGAGATTCCAGCTCTATTCTCGCGTATAAATATACGAGTTCAAGAAAAATGCTCGATCATAATGTATATGCCAAGAGTCAAGAATCCTTGCGTCAGCATGCACGAGAGTATATCGACGTGTTCGAGCGACCAGTCGTGGAAAATTGCATCGGCATATATAAGATTGTATGACGACGCTTGTTGTCATTTTTTTTAAACTCGCAAAATGGTGGAAAAATCGCGATGTAAATATCGCACGAACGATCACCTTTTCATCATTATTAACCCCGTTGGATACCGTTACGCGAGTACGATTCATTGAACTGCGTCGATATGCGTGTACAATTGACGAGGCTTTGGTCATTCAACGCACATGAACACATAGATACAAACGCACCTGACGTCACGAGACGCATTTATTATTATATACCGTCGCGACAGTGATCTCTCTTTTCCTCTCGCTCAGTAGCAAAGTATTATCGACGAGGATAAACATGGAAGTTTTATTTTTCTCGCGTGGGCGTATTCTGACGACAAGATAACTGACTATCGCTGCACCTAATTACTGAAATTCTGCTATTTCAATCTTTCTGAACCAATAGTAATGATGATGAAATAATGATAATAACAATCCACAGGAATATCATTATATTGCTAGACTCTAAATATATTTATTCAACATTTCATTTTGAAAAACATTTCTCTTCAGATCTCTGGCTGGTTTCTGGGAACGTCATCCCACAGGAACACTGAAGCTTAATTTTGAAAATGATATCCCGTGCGTGAAAATTTTAGGGAAGCCCTGACTTAAGTCGGGACCTCGTCGGGCTTGGACGTGGATGCCCTGTCAGGAATTGTCCTTACACCGCCAGGTTGGGCCCCAACAGGGCAATGCCAAGGTTGCCAGGCCTGTTTACAATATGGCTGGCCTAAAGCAAACCCGTTGAGGACCTTGTCGGGCATCAATCGGGCAACCCATATTTAAAGAAGTCAGTATAATTACAACAGAACCAAATCAGGCCCAAATAGGCCGAAAGTATCGGAGCCCTAATTATTTCAAACATGGCACTGACGAGGCAACCCATTGAGGGCCTAATGGGGCTTCAAGGGGAGTTAGTTCCGAGACTTGCCATGAGATGTCGCATACGGCGTGCGCTCTCTCGCATACGGAATATGTAAATAGTATGCTTATATAGCCGAAGTCGGAGCACGGGTTATATTCGACACCGCAGAGTCAGGCCGGTCAGGAAGTCATGCCTCGAGGAAATCATACCCGCAAGATTTCTACATAGAAATCCTCTGCTTTATACTATTTTTTGTAAAAATTCTCTTGGAGATTTATTAATAATATATTATTATTAATAATTATTAATAATAATGTATTATTATAATATATAATAATTATTAGTAATAATAATGTATTATTATGTATAATAATTATTAGTAATAATCATGTATTATTATTATATATAATAATAACTAACAATCATAATAATAATATTGTTATTATTATTGAAAAAATTTAATTTTACAATCTACACGTATAGCGATATTACGTAAGTACTAGGGCCCTGATAGGGCTTGTCCATGGGCTTGTGGATTCGACATGGCAGACATGATGCGGTTGTAAAGGTCCTCATTTGGCAACCTTCTAAGGCCCTTGTCGAAAAAGCGTGACCGTCCATTCAGGGGCTCTACTGGGCTTCCAGTCAAGGGCCCGAAGTAAGTTAGGGAAAACCGATCGTGGCCTAGTCGGGGCCTGAATCAAATTCATGCACGGGATCTGTAAATATTACTCGCAATCAGATAGAAAATATCTCTCGAAAGTATTCACCCTCACTTGATACACATCTGCAGAATAACGTACGTGACAGACTGGGGTCGTTCGTACCCCAACGATAAAAATTCTTATAACAAATATACCATTCAATATTTCGACTCGTAAAAATTTTTACAATCTCTTGTGAGGTTACTATACAAAGTTATACAGCATTTATACTAAAATATCAAAGTTGGAATGATAACAAAAATTAAATATTTAACAAATCTGAAAAAACGACAACTCTTTTACGAAAAAAAATCATAACTTTTTTATTTTTCAACATAAGTGGTTAAAAATTGAACTGAGTTTGCTTAATATATAGCACTACAAGAAAAAAATGGAAGTACAATAATAGAAGAGGAAAAAAATTCGCACGAAACTTTGGATGGCTACTACACAAAAATTGTTTTAGAGTAATGCTACAAGCTTGAAAGAGTGGAGGCATCCTCGAACCAATGACAGATGTCGCTATAGGTCCTTTTTTTAATTGAGGTAGTTGAAATTAAGGAAATTTAGGCCTGGGGCGGTTTGTACCTCATTGTATCAAGTAAGGGTTAATTATAATATTTCGTTCAAAAAGGGATTCCACATACTGTAAACTTCTCGGAATATACGTTAAATACACCCATCTAGAAATTGTCATGACCGATGACAGGCTCAAGTCCTGGCCAATATACGGTTATTGGCAATTGGTCAAGCGTAACTGGCCTATATCTGGGCCGTTATTGGGTCAGTATTAGTCGTCATTATTATTATTTTTCTGTAATTGCTATTATCTAACCGACACTAGATCAATGTACCACTGCCAACGATTGGCAAAATAAAGACTATCAATTGTGGGCTATCATTGATTGCCAATTGTTTACTATGGTAATTTATTTTGTTATAGTTACCATTGTTTCGTCAACATATGGCCAATATACAATTGCCAATCATTGGCCCAGTAACGTCTAACAATTTTAGGCCATGATTGGTTACCAATTATTAACCTTTATTGTTATTTTTTTTTATTTGCCATTGCTCAACCACCATAAAGCTAATAAACTATTACCAATCATTGGCGCAGAATGTCTAACGATTTCAGGTCATTATTAGTTGCCCATCATGTATCAGCATTATCTGTTATTTATATTTGCCATATGGCGTATATGGCAAAAATATATGCCAAATATCAAATGGCAAAAATTAACACGTGTTTCAATTTATTATTAAATTTAAACGAATCGATGTGATATAATACATAAAATAAACATAAGTTTGTGTAGCAAAATAAACTTTATAAAATGTCACCTCTTTTTATTCATATTATCATGCGGGGTTGATCACTGTAAGGATACTATTGTTACAAATGGATAAATATTGCATTTACTAATGGGCCAATACTATTTTTAGTCATGGGCTAATTAGTGGGCCAATATAATTAGTAGCTATGAGCCAATATTGTTTTCATTTGATGCCCAAGACTGCCAATCATTGCTGGGCCCAAGTTATCATCCTACTCTGAACCATGGCAGGGCGAGTCATGTCTGCCGTTATTGCGCCATTACTGGGTACATGGCCATTGGCCACCAATATTGGCCCAATATTGGGTCTGTCGTATTTTCCTAAAAGGGTATGTAGGAAGATGTATTCCAAATGTATCCAAAGTATACAGGAAATAAATTTATTATCGAGGCTCAAATTTTCATTAACGTTAATCTTGACATTAATTTCAAGATCAAACTGGAACCAAACTTAAAATCAATCTCAATGATCTTCATGCAAAACGTCGAACGCAATTCAATCTTAAGATAGTTTAGATCAGTCCAATGTCCAGAAATTCGAGCCTACGAAGTCTTCGTCCACTAAAAAGTATAATTAAAAAATATCCCGAATGTGAAGAGTGCTACAATTTGGTCCCGGCGGGAGAGTTGCACATATGAGCGTCTCTCGTCGATGTGTACATTATAATGTATATAGTATAAAACTGTGTGGCTGTGTGATGTGGACATTGTGGTGGGGGTTCGATGCAGGTGCTGGCCTTGGGCTGCCTAACACCAAGAGACCACAATCTCTCTCTGTCTCACCGTGCTTCACCAAGCACCGAGGCAGCAGGAGCAGCGTGAGTATAATACAACCTGCAATGGTTGAGTGTACGTATACACCTACGAGCCTGTATTTCATATACACGGCGTATAAGCTGGGTTAAACGTACTGGAGCCTTCGATATATTGGTTACCACCATTGCAAAGTCTCGTATACGTATTCGTTTTTTTATTCCTCCTTCCATATGCTAGAAACCTATACAAACACATTTCTATCCACGAATCTATACGACATAGACACGAGATTTTAAACCCGTTGCCAGCCGTGCACACCAATGCACTCCTTTGTTTAGGATGCATGTATTAATCATACACATACAGCCCCTTAATGCAGCGAGAACAATTGTTACTTGTAACCTCAAATTGACAGTCAATTTTAATTGCATCCTTTTTTGCTTCCTCATTAAAGTAACTCCATTTTGACCAATGGTTTTTTAAATCAAACGCCAATATATTCGAAATGTCCCGAATGATCATATATGCGCTTGCCTTGGAAAATTCAAATAGATTTATTCGAAAGACGTCTAAAGCGATTTTGTTGATTTTGCACGAAAATCGTTAATTTGGTGAAACTTTTAACTCATGCACAATGTATGTAGATGTTTCAACTTTTCTGATGTTGCAGTTATCTAAATCGAATTTTGTAGGCAGATACACTCGTTGATAAGAACCATTGACATTAGAAGGAATCGCATTATGAGTTCTCTTTTGAAGAAGAATTTGGTAATTTTTGAATACTCGTGAGCGTCTCAATTTTTGTAATTTAACAACTATTGATCTTGGTTTTTTGCTGGAAATGCACTGAATTGATGATTACGATTACTCTTGAATTTGAAACGGTTTGTTCGAAGAGTTGATCTTGAAAAAATTCTGTAGGTTTCATAAAAATAATGCTAACCAATCAGAGCTGGGCAGTACTTGAAGTATCCAATACTTGCAACGTACTTGAATATTGAAGTACTTTTTAAGTACTTCAAGTATTTAAAAAGTACGCCAAGTATTGTGTCTAAATTTTCAAGTACTTGGCCTATAATTCAAGTATTGTACTTAAAATTTCAAATACTTTTCTGCAGGACTTTTTCAAGTAAAAGTATCAAGTACTTTTGAATGTGTTTTACTGATGGTTGCATTTACAAAGCCTTTGGATATGTAATTGAAAATAATATTTTCTGACGTATGGACATGCGTCGCGAAACGTTCCCAACTGTCGTCTACATTTCCTTTTTTTTAAACCTATATCAAAATAAATCGTAATCACAATCATCAATGCTATTTTTGAATTATTTTTAATTCTTTGTTCAAATACTTCTGTTTCAATGTACCTCAGACGAGGTAAAAATATGTTTTGATACAAAAATTACTCGAATAAAAATCAAATGTAAGTACTAGAACTTACGAGATATACCTGAAAACTTGAAAAGTACTAGATACGTGGTACTTGTTTTTTTAAGTACTTTTACTTCAAGTACTTTAAATTTTAAGTACTTCAAGTGCTACCGGTACTTGATACTTCAAGTACTTTAAATGTTAAGTTCTTAAAGTGCTACCGGTACTTGATATTTCAAGTACTTATGGTAATTAATATTTCGTACTTGAAGTACTTTCCAGCTCTGCTACTAATCACTTTACTTTTCATAATTCCGCAGTGATCGGTCTAAAATTTTTCGCAAAGACGTATTACATGGATATGCCAGCTGGTATTCAATCTGGCGAAAGCCAGTTGGAGGATTCAGAATGTATAGAATCCTTAAATTTCCTAAAGGTGATGAAAAAATCGTGCAAATCGAACATTTGCGCAAAGATTCCTGATTTATTTCCATGCTTCGTTGAGTTTCTTTGATGAGCAATCCTGATTCAACTACTCATCATAAAAGAGCTCATGGGGCTGCTCACAATGGAAACTTATTGGCGAATGGTTGAACAAAAATTCGTTAGCTACGTGCAAATTTTTTAGTTACAGAAATTTTTATATTCTTCTTATCTATAATGACGCGATTTTTCTTAGATCTTTGTTGGGATGAAAATTCTATGCGAATTTCTCAGAAACGTCGGTTTTGATTTGGAACATCGTAAAATAAAATGCAGATACGAAAACGTGTGTGCGAAATGATTCGCACAAATGTCGACGATACGGCGGGATAATGATCCAAGGGTTGAGAGTTCTCGAATGATTTACGTTTCGAGAGTTTTGCGAGAGTTCGAGGCGGACAATCGGCACACATACGTATAGATCGCGCGACCAGAATCAAGGCTGTGGATATTCATGTATGTGAGCCTTTTCTCAACCTTCTCGTTTTAACACCGCACCGAGAGAACCCGATGATATACCCCAGGTGGCAATAAAAAGTAACGGGGGCCGCTCCCCGAGACCTACGACGATTACACCACACACACACACACATACACACAAACGTATACACATCTGATTTGAGATTCTATTGCCAGGTATAATATAAACTCGGTGGAGTGATGATGGCGAGAGAGGTAGGCTTGATTGTACGATAGGAGAAAACTTTTACCAGTCAAAGGTAACAGAACTAACTTCTGGAGTAAAGATGATGGATTTATAAATATTTCTTATTAATTTGAAAAAAATGCATCAGTGAAATAAAGCTTGTCAATTTGGAGGTAAGCAAATTTACAAATTCGTCATAGCTTCGTTATAGATTTTACGCATTCGCTTGGACGTGGTAAGTTTTTCAATGTTGACTGCCTCAGAGGAAAAACTTTGTGAATCCGTTAAAATTATGAGAAAGCAAGATACAAATTTTTATGTTCTCTTCAATAACTTCAAATTGCGCGTGTAAAAAGATATGGCTTGATATCCTTCGTTTGAACAAAAAATGTTACTATTTGTAAACGCCTCAAATGTTTCTCGGGAATTTGAATAATAAATCTTTCCCCTCTTAAGGGAGTATTCTGGTCTAGAAGTCTGAAAAATCCATTTTTTTTTTGCATATTCTTAAGGTTTAGACCTTTAAGAATATATATTATCCTCGAAAGGAATTTTTTGAATTCCGATAATTTACGGAGTTATAGCTATTTTAATGACGCAGCAACTGCGCCCGTCACGTCGGAGCAAATCGGACTATAGACGTTTTTCTCAAAACTTCTTTTTCAACGCGGCGGTCATGATATCTCAAGTTCTACTCGATCGATTTACATCAAATTTTTTATCAATCTTCAATATAACTCTCTATCACCCCTATCACTTTTGTATCAAAATTATTTTTTTACTATTGTAAAAAAATTAAAAACTGAAAAAAGAGTCGAAAATGCCTTTATTTGTTCAGACAGCCGCCATTTTGCAAAAATTTTTTAATGCGTTTTTTCCAAGGTAGGGACTATAACGAAATTCTTACTAATTCAGAATCTGTTTTTTAATTTTGTGTTGGATGACTAGAAATATTGCACTCGTGTCAGCCAGCACACTCCCTTTTTAGGCCTAAACTTGACCAGCTTATAACGTATTTAATTTCCATTTCTTTTTCTCGACAATTTTTTTGCTCATTGTCAAAATATTAACAAATATGTTGTAAGAAAAGAATGATAAAAATATTTCTTGTTTTTTTTTTCATGGAGCTCGACAAAACGCTCAAAACGTATGTCTCCAAACGAGAATACCGCCTTAACTTAGTTTATGAAAGCTTAGCGGAAAATCATAAGATTATTGTGAACGGTAATGAGATGTCACCTATGTTCGAAAAAAATCTAAATTTTCGAGAATCAGACCACTTCAAGGGATTCTTGCGAAATTCAACATCACGATTCCTTGATCTGTATCTTAACAAATTTTTCACCAAATAGAATGATCTCGCACTTTTCTTAATTGAAACTTTTTCAAGAAATAAGTTCCTCAAAGGATTTAACTACAATTCGACGGTATAAAATTAACTCAAATTATTGTCGCATGCCCTAGAAAATATCATAGACCGTCCCGTGCATGAAAATTCTAGGGAAGCCTTGACTTAAGTCATGACCTTGTCGGGCTTGAACGTGGATGCCCTGTCAGGAATTGCCCTTACATCGCCAGGTTGGGCCCCGACAAGGCAATGCCAAGGTTACCAGGCCTATTTACAATGTGGCTGACCTAAGGCAATCCGTTGAGGATCTTGTCCGGCTCAAACGTGGATGCCCTGTCATGAATTGCCATACACCGCCAGGTTGGGCCTCGACATGGCAGTGCCAAGGTTTCCAGGCTTACTTACAATATGGCCGACCCAAGGCAACTTGTTGAGGACCTTGTGGGGCTTCGATCGGGCAACCCATATTTAAAGAAGTCGGTATAATTACAACAGAACCAAATCGGGCCCAAATAGGGCGAAAGTATCGGAGCCCTAATTATTTCAAACATGGCACTGACGAGGCAACCCTTTGAGGGCCTAATCGACCTTCACGGGGAGTTAGTTCCGAGACTCACCATGAGATGTCACAAACGGCGTGCGCTCTCTCCCATACGGAATATGCAAATAGTATGCTTATATAGCCGAAGTGGGAGCACGGGTTGTATTCGATACCGCAGAGTCAGGCCTCTCAGGAAGTTATGCCTCGAGGATAGTCATATCCGCAAGATTTCTACGAAATCCTCTGCTTTATACTATTTTTTCGTAAAAATCCTCTTGGAGAATTATTAACAATATATTATTAATTATATATTATTATTATATAATATAATATATAATAATATATTATTAATAATTAATTATTAATAACAATATTAATAATAATATTATTATAAAAATAATTTAATTTTACAATCTACGTGCATAGCGATACTACGTACGTACTAGGGCCCTGATAAGGCTTGACCATGGGCTTATCGTGGATTCGACATGGCAGACGTGAAGTGGTTGTAAAGGCCCTCATTTGGCTACCTTCTGAGGCCCTTGTCGAAAAAGTGTGACCGTCCATTCAGGGACCCTATGGAGTTTCCAGTCAAGGGCCTGAAGTAAGTTAGGGAAAACCGATCAGGCCTATTCGGGGCCTCCATCAAATTTACGCACGGGGTACTGCGTATTGAGCCAATAATTTTTTTCCCCTTCAACCGTACAATTATCAGTATTTCGTGGTATTTTTTTCTTCTCTTCAAATTCAAGATAAATACCATACTTGTGACTAATTTTTTGCATCCAGTCGTTCTTACTCGACAAAATTTTATTCCAGGAAGTCGTATTTATATTCTCGGAGAGAAAGAAACTCTAGCGCATTTATTTCGATGCGTATGTGAATACAAGAGGATTAATGAGTATTGGTGTTTTTTGATATGTATGAGTGAGTATTTGTGAGATACCTTCGTATGCTACGAAGAGAGAGAGAGAGAAGGATATATGCATGCGCGAAAGACTCACTGGCACTCTCGGTACGTATCTCCACCGGTATAATATGAACATAAATACAGCGACATACACGCGAGAGAAGGAGGACGGCATGTAACGCACCAAGTACAAGTGTGTAAGATTCTTGGATGCATGTAGAAGAGATATATATATAACGCGGTAAATACACATACATAGGCATGCATAGATGGTAGAACGTAGGTGCTGTCTAGGGATGGCGTCAGCGAGACTGGCGTGGATTTATCCTGTGCTTTAGCTCACCGCGAGGCCACCTATTAGCGCTTTTGTACATATTATTGTTATTATCAAGAGACGCGCGAGTTTTATGCAAAGCAGGTAGACCCCGGTGCCACCTCTCGCTCGTGCATGTGGGCTGGTGTTTTCGTAATGACCAGAAAGGAAAAAAGGAGAGAGAAGAGAAAAACCGTAGACATCAAATGGAGAGCAAGAAGGAATCAAGAAAAAGCCACAGGAGCAAAAAGCAGAGATTCAAAAGAAAAATATCGAAATTACCGGTCACTTTACGATCTCAATTAAGGTATCAGTCTGGTTGGTAATTTTGAAAAAATCGATTTTTTTTAACTTTTTTCGAAAGTATATGTATTTAAAGGATTTTGTAAAAATTTTAGAACGATCGGAGCAGTCTAACTATGTTGTTCTGTGACTTTTACCGTGGTGTTACCCTTATTACCTGAGCGCGCTCGAGTAAACTTTAACGCGCTTTTCTCAAAACAACGTTTTTTCGGTCGGTGACGGTGATTTCTCCGGAAGCACTAAACCAATCCTTACGAAATCTTAACCACATATTTTACACATGAATATCTACAGCGCATTCTCTAACCATATTTAAATTTTCATTTTTACTATTTTTTTTGTTGCCAAAAACAGTGAAAAAAAACCTCATTTTTCGTTTTTTTTTTGTACAATCCCATTTTATTATTCATCAATAAATAACAATGTCCGCAGAATGCGCAAGAGCCACAGTCATACCGAATCTGAACATATTTTGCTTTTTAGTTTTAGATCAACCGTCATCTAGATATCACCGCCGCCAGCGACATATTTACTTTTAGAGGAGTTTCGTTTGCCTGTTACTTTTGTGTATCAAAAGTGTTTAAAATAGAATTAAAAAATTGTTTCATATATACCGAAGGTGTCTTAATAAAGCTCAACAAATTTTATATCGAAATCTATAATAATAGGTTCTTAAAACATTTGCAAAAAAGCCCTTTTTTGAACGTCTAAACCAGAATGATACCTTAATTCAATACTGAAAGAATTACAAAAATTATTGCAATATTAAAGTATAGTACTCCAAATATATAATTCATTGATTGAAGATTTATAGCTCATAATGTTATGAATAAGACATCAAATAAAAATGTATAAATGAAATTTTTTTTATTGCATTGTGAGCAAACCTTAAGGTTATTTCTTTCTCTTGTTCTGCGCGAGATAATCGAGAGTGGAGGCTCGTGACGTCAGCGGTGACCACGTGCATCACGTAGTACTACGACGTCGGGCCTGCTCCGTCGTCTCTCTCTATCTCTCCCTCCCCTCTCTCTCTCTCTCTCTCTCGCAATCTCTCTGGCTCTCTCTCCATAACATATATATCTCTTGTACTCTCTTGGTTCTCTCTCCTCTGCCACCGCCGCTCTCTGTATATAGTGATAAATATATACACCATGTCACTACATGCAAGTAAATCGTGCCAATGAGAGACTGTAGCAGAGAAATCAACAAAATTTCATTTAAAAACAAATTTGAAGACAAAAACGCAAATTTAAATTTTCATATTGCTTTCTCATCCTATTTTTTGTTATTTTTTCTCAAGAAGTATACTCAATTTTGGCTTTTCTATCCGAAAAAGTTGTGTGAATTGCAAAAAATACTGATAAATCAATACGTCATTTCGAATTTTCACAATTTTTCTTCCATTTTTATTACAAAATTTCAAACAGGATTTTATTTTTTTTGCTTTCAGATCGAGAACTGCAAAATTATCAAGTCAGATTAATGGTTAAGTGTTGCAATTTCATATTAATTATTTCTTGTATACATCGCACATATTTTACCTAAATAAACAAAATTTAATTTTGGGGCATACAAAAAATAGGTGAGAATTAATATAAATTTCTAATCTAAAAATTTAACATGCAAAAATAGTGAACTTCGCAATTAATTTTTAAGAATTCTACTATTTTTTATAATCAAAGTCCTTAAAAGTGATTTTTCTTCTAATTAAATAGCCGTGGCCCTCGTCATCTAGTGTAATTTTGCAAAAAAATTCTACTGGATAACGACGATATTACGAAAGTTGATCGCAAAAATGTTGACGCACACATTGAGTCATGAGTGCATGAGGCGTTTGACTCCATAAAAAAACTGAAAAGATAAAAAAATGTAATTTTTCTCCATAGACAAATCTTCAATTACTTTCAAGTGAAAAACTGGCTCAAATTGCAATTTTTCGATTTTAAAATGTAATATTTTCTCCATAGATAAATCTTCAAGTCTTTTCAAGTAAAAAACTGGCTCAAACTGCAATTTTTCAATTAAAAAATTTAATATTATCTCCAAAGACAAATCTTCAATGTCTTACAAATGAAAATGGGGCTGAAATTACAATTTTTTAGTTTTAAAATGTAGTGTTTTCTCCATAGACAAATCGTCAATTCCTTTCAAGTGAAAAAACTGCTCAAAACGCAATTTTTTATTTTTAAAATGTGATATTTTCTCCGTAGATAGTTCTTCAATTAATTACAAGTAAAAAACTGGCTTAAATTGCAATTTTTCAATTGTAAAATGTAATATTTTCTCCATAGCCAAATTTTCAATTCCTTATAAGTGGAACACTGGCTCAGATTGCAATTTTTCAATTTTGAAATGTAATATTTCCTCCATAGTCAAATCTTCAATTCCTTCCAAGTGAAAAACTAGCTCGAATTGCAATTTTCCAAAGTAAGAAGTTACGAAAAATCTTCTAGAGAAAAAAAACGACGGTGGCCAACGACTGTAAAGCTCGGTTGTATTACATATACATCGCGTGGCAGCGTGGCCCAAGGATCAAGGACGATTGTGCTCGCGTGTAAAAGCGAAAGAGGGTGATCGGCTAAGTCTTTGCAATGCATTAAGGGACGCTCAACTGTATTGAGGCCTCGGACCTAACCATGAGCGAGAGAGAGAGAGCGGGAGAGAGATAGAGAGAGACAGAGAGGGAGCGACGGTGGTGCCAATGCTGGCAGAGCCAATGAACAAGTTGGAACAAGTGAGAGAAGCGCAAGGTTTGAGGGAGCGGAGAGTCATTATTCTGAATTAAAAAGGCACAGTTATTGGTACTTTGGTTATCGAAAAAGTAGTTATTGGACGCTTTTATCGCTTTCATTCTGGTAAGACACCTTGGAGTGATTGCCAATGATTGTCACGGTGTCAATGACTGTGTGACTTGCTCCTTGGAGACAGAGAAGGAGAGGAGAGAGAGAGAGAGAGAGAGAGAGAGAGAGAGAGAGGGAGAGAGAGAGAGACGTTTATTTCATGGTGGAGTATAGCAGAGCGAGAAAAGGTTCGAGTCTCGGGATTGAACAGGGTTGTACAGAGAGGGCTCCCTCCCGAGGACGGATGGAGGGGATAGCGAAGTAGCCAAGTCGACATATCGCGACTCTACGGAAGGAGGTAGGGGAAGGGGATAAAGAGAGATAGTGAGTGCGCAGCGTTGTCGGAGTCGACGCTGAAGGAGGGAGAGGCTGGAGGAAACTAAGACAGGCTCAGGAGTGCCTCTGTGTGCGTTTCAACCTCCCTGCTGCTCGGAACATTGACGAACACACCAACACCATGAACTTAAGAGGTTAGGGCGTGTAGAGGATTGAAAAAGAAGTGGAGGGGAGTACAGAGCAAAACGGCAAAAGGCGCACACAGGATTAGAGTTATAATGCAAGGAGCGTCCGTTTCATGGCAGGGACCACAAGTTGTGGAAAGAGGGGAACCTCTGCTGCTGGCCCGTTCCCTCTCCTCCACTTAACCCTTTTTTCATCCTTTTCTCTTCCCCTCCATCGCTATCTCCCTCTCCCTCCCTATCTCTCGCCCTCTCTTTCACCGATGACTTTTTTCTCGTATTTGACATTTTATTTCTCTCTCCCTCCCTCCTTATCGTTTGATTCTCTCACTCCCACTTGCACTCTGTTCGGCCACAAACTCCTCTTTTCCCTCTTCTCTCCCTTGGTTTTTCTCTCTCCCTCCCTCTTCTACTATCTCGTTTGACTGCAGATAAAGACGGAAATCACGGCGAACGACCTCCATCTCCCTCTCCCTCTCTCCCTCTCTCTCTCTCTCTCTCTATCTATCTCTCTCTCTCTCTCTCTCTCTCTCTCTCTTTCTTTCTCGCACGCTTTCGGAGGAGGGACAGAAAGAGGTAAGGATTGTACGTGCGCGCGCGTTACGGTGGAGACGGACGGAGGGATCCGTATGAAGAGAGCTTCGGAAAACGTGTCCCAGCCTGCACACGACCCGGTACAGTCGTGACAGCAAGTTTCGATCACAACATTAGCCCAGCAGCGTGACGACACTAAGCTTCGACTCAATGCCCCAGACCTGGTTGTACTTTTACTCGAACGAGGCGTCCCAACATCAATACGAAAGCTGAAAATGCTTCTATATTGGCAGCAGGAACGCTAAGCAAGTACCTGCACGACGTGCCGAGCCTTCAAAGTCAACTGTGCGAGGAGGATAACCTGTTCTGCGTAAAATAACTCTTTTTTTTCGATGGTGCTTTTCTTGCAGTAATATTTCGGACCATCCGTAACTTTGAAGAACCACGAATGGAAACTTTGTTGAGGATATTTTTCTTATACAAGTATTTTGAAGGTCAAAGAAGGCCTACATATGTAATGGGTCTAAATATCTGATGAAATCCTCTGTTTTTTTAAAAATAAAATTGATAATGATATGCAAAAAAGTGGATTTTATTCGAACTCAGATAGTGGGAAGTCCATTTGAGGATAGAAAATGTAAGGAATAAATGGCGCCTTTATCAACCAAAAATTGCATCTTTTTATGTGATCATCCAATTCTCAGAAATTTCACGAGGTTTGATAAGAATGTATTAGAGTATTTTAAAACAATACGATAAAATAAGAAATATACTTATTGGGACTATGGAAATGAATCAAATTTAAGAGGTCGAAATTTAGATACAGCAAGTGGAAGAGGATTTACGACGTGCCGAATTTGACTCTACGTTGAGAAAGTCTAACTGGATGATAGGTCAGGTTATGATCGATAAGGTAAGTCAATAGCTATAAGGTGAAGTCCAAAGTCCACCTATATGAGATCGAAATCAACCGCAAATATGTACCGAAAATGATGTATAGTAAAAAAAGTGATAACGATACGTTTATGGGTCATACAATAACTGTGTGCGGTTATAAGCACAATTTAACGATTCTAGTTTTAGGCAGAGCTGGGCAAAGTACTGGAAAGTACTTCAAGTACAAAGTACCTGCAGTACTTGAAGTACTCAAGATTAAAAGTACTTGACGTACAATTACTTGAAAAATCAAGTACCAAGGATCGAGTACTTTTCAAGTTTTCAAATATATCTCGTAAGTTCTAGTACTTACATTTGATTTTTATTCGAGTACTTTTTATATCGAAACATATTTTCACCTTGTGCAATACCCTGAGATTCAGCTGCACATTGGAACAGAAGTATGTCAACAACGAATTTAAAATAATTTAAAAAAACGATTGAACATTGTAATTACGATTTATTCTGATACAGATTTGAAAAAGATGAAATGAAGAATATAATACATGGATTGTTGAACCTATTCTAACTTCGTGTTCGCCTTCAAAAAACTGTGGTAAGCAACAGTCGAGGGACAGTGTGTCCATACGTCACGAAATGTTATTTTCAATTACATATCCAAAGGCCTTGTACATGCAACCATCAAGAACACACATTCAAAAGCACTTGATACCTGTACTTGAAAAAGTACTTGAAGTACAGAAAAGTATTTGAAATTTTAAGTACAATACTTGAAGTACAGGCAAAATATTTGAAAATTCAAGTACAATACCCGAAGTACTTTTTAAGTACCTCAAGTACGTGGCAAGTACCGGGTATTTCAAGTACTGCCCAGCTTCGGTTTTAGGGTTAATTATCGTAACACGATATCAAGTAAAATATCAGGTATGAGATAGCAAATCATATTATCAAGTTAGGTGTTCAGTATGAGATATCAAGTAAGGTATTAGGTACGATACAAAGAAGCAAGAATAGAAAATCTGTGTTTGCAAATAAACGCATGCAGAAACATTTGCGAAAACAAAGACAAAGTTTTTTTGGCTTCATTGTCTCAGCTGTTAATTTTTCGATAGAGGGAACGGAGCTACTGCGGTTGGTTAAAAACGGGTCTCAGCTTGCACGACTCCGACGTGTACAATCTGAGCTAAAAGTCATGAATATATCGAGTCGTTAGTGGGTTTGAAAATAAAAAAAACCATTCGAACTGTCGGGAAACGAATCTCTCAACAGGAGTATAAAATCGACATAACAGTTGCGAGAATCGCGGGAGCGATATTCCAGGAATTGATACAATCTTCAGATTATTGCGAAATAAAAAAAAATATAAATCCTGTAATTTGGTGGTGGCTCGTGCGGATAACTGGATAATCCGTATTTCAAATTTTAAGGGTACTAGAATGAATTCGAAATCAAGTAGAAACATAGTAATGTAATAAAATGAAAAAGTGGAAAGAATGAATAAAGTACTTATTTAGTGTATACTTATTTTTTTCCGGACGCTGCAATGCTATGACACACAAGAAAAACTGGGTTGAAATCAGTAAAATCCCACACAGCAATATGACGTCTTAAAGAATCGCTGTAAATTTCTTATGTAAGATGTGGACATCCAAATACATTTTCCGAAAGACATCTTAATGCGTTCAGAAAGTAGTCGAGTGCGCCACTATGAGGAATGATTTTGATATCTGTGAAAAGTTGTCTTGAAGACAACTTTTTCAGACTTCTCAAAAAAGATATCGTAAAGACTACTATTTCGAGATTTCTTCACAAGACATCGTCAAGATAACTTTTTGAGGCTTTCTTTAAAATTATTAAAAATTATTTTTTTTCTCATTTCTATCGTTTGCAAAAATTTTTAATACGTATTTTTATTTATTTACATAGTTACTGGACCGACTGTATTAAAAAAAAATTCGCCATTCATCATTTCAATTTCATCTGCTTCCACGGGGATTTGAACCTGCGACCTGTCTATCTATCCTACTTACAAACCTAACACGCTACCTATTATGCTACCGACTACTTATGAGTCCTCTTTACTTATATGATATATCAGTGGCGAAATCCCAGAATTTAAACGGTTCCGGTATGTATCCGAACAAATATTATCACGTAGTTCATCTGGATATTCGATTTCTAATAACTTTTCAATATTCATTCTGAAAATCTCTTAAGGGGAGGGTAAACCCCCTCCCTCGCCTTTCCGCTCTTGTGAGCGCGAGAGAGATAGAGCTAAAACTTTTAACACATTTTTCTCGGAGATGACTTGATGGAAGAAAAAAAGAATATTGTGGGGCCACCTGTACACATTAATTACGCAGGCAACCCCACTAATCTTTTTTTCATTTCATCAAGCCATCTCCGAGAAAAATGCGTTGAAAGATTTTTGAGGTTATGTTGATCTTTTTACACTCTTCTTAAGTAATTCTTATTTCAGACTTCTTCGGACGAACGTCTGCGAGATATGATACGTGTTGCTCTAGAAGTAGTCTTGAAAAAGAGTTCGCGAGGAAGTATTTCTGACTTTTGTGCTGTGTGGGATGTAATCAAGTTACGTTTCATTCTTTATGAATTTTTATCCGACCACGAAAAAAAATTAAAGTGACGTTTTAAAATTTGCAAAATTCAATTTACAATGATCTGAGCGATTAACCACAGTCTTTGGGTAAAAAAGATCCTTAACGATAGCATAATTTTGAGAAAACGTGCGAGGTTAGAAAATACTTGCTGCAACAACGGAGAAGACGAAAAGAACGCTCTATCTATGGCAGATTGCATCGAGTCTTCGCGTTATTTCGCGATAACCTCACAGTGTATTATTATACTTTCCATTGCTATACTAAATAATACGTTCAGAGCAATTGGTATTTTTTTCACCAAGCGAAAGCTAAAAATAAAATAAAATTCATACTGAGTTCTACAGCAACTTCAAGATTCATCAACCTTCTCTCCAATGTCTTTCATCAACATAAAAGTTAATATGAAAGTGGTGAAATGTTCATTGATTTCTTATGATGGCTTATAATTTTCACGATATACGGGATTAAAGTAATAATAATTCTTGCTGATTACCAGCTGTAAATAAGAATAAAAAACGTTTTTGGTGTGAAACGGTTTTTTTTCGAATTAACCACTGAACTGTTTTATTGAAAACACGTTTTTTCACAATGTCGAAAATAAAATCTCTTATCACACTTTATACAATGTCTAAGTGTGTTGATGATTTTTCTCGTCGGAATTGGATCGACAAGTTGCGATCCCCACGTGTTCATAAGTGGTCGGATTAATTTGACAAAGGATCCCCTGGAACGATTGAAAGTTTTCGCTCAATCACTGACGTCACAACTATAGTGACGCTATGGATCCGTTTGCATCTCCAAATATATGTGTATCGTATACTATGGTCTAGCACGTAATTCGATATAAGCCATGTGCACAGATATTCTGAAATGTGCATTCAAAAATCGTGATTGAGAGGTTATGTCTCCTTGGGATCGGGAAATTAACGTGATTTACTGATTTCCAACATTTTTTTTGCCGTTTCAATAAATGTTTATTTAGATTTACAGAATACAATGAAAAAGAACATCATTCGAAGTACATGCATACATTTTTGTTATGAGAAAATATTGAAAAAAGAGGAAACGTAACTCTTCTTCTAGGACATTGGTTTTTTACAGCACTTGTGGTGTCTAAAATATCTTCACTACAAAATATTACAAATTACAATAATGTTCCGTTAGTTTATTGCTTACTAGGCCTAAACGAAGAGTTTGATAAAATTTCGATTTTTACACATATGGCAACAATTTTAGGGAAGAATCCCCCACGGAAATTTATATATTTTTAATATACGCAAAATATATGTGGATATATTTCGAATATATGTACATATATGAGAGATAGGTGTGATTTACATATATCTCTCGTATATTCTACATATATTCTTAATATATGCTACCATATATGCAACATATATGATAACATAACTAACTAACTAACATAATATTTATTTAATTATTTAAGTTTATTGTGTTCACACTTTTCATTATTATTTACATTTCAATGTTTATCCCGCGAGAACAAGCGATCGGGCGCCTGCCACATGTTCGTAACGTATAGGCAGCATCGCGATAGTTTCCAGACTCGCCGCGAGATGTCGCAGAGCGGCATCCGCTGAACCCCCATATGGAGGATGCGATGAGTATGCTTATAAAGGCGGGCACGAGAACGGAATATTAACAGAATTCCGGCGTAAATGAAGCCATATAAGGAGTTCTTGCCGGCTTCTCATGAACTCGTACTTTGTATTTGATTCTCCTAGAGAATTTCCGATTTTTCGGAAATTTCTACACGGGTATCGCATATTCAACCCATATTCGGGATGTATGCAGCCCATTTTTCAACTATATTTAGAATACATGCAACATTTATTTAATCCATATTTCAGATGTATGCATCATATATATAAAATATATATTGTATGAATGTGTTTTTATGTGTGTACACTGAAAAAAAAGATGGTTGAATCAACAAAATCTTTTGTCAAATACGTTCAACTAGATAATTTAGTTAGTACAATTCAACATTTTTTTGCCTGAATAATATTTTAGTCAACCGAAGCGCAGAATTGTTCAAAAAACTAAATATTTAGTTAGACCAAATAAATATCTAGTTGAACGTATTTGACAAAACGTTTTGTTGATTCACACAAATTTTTTTTTCAGTGTATGAATGCATTTTACATATATCTACAATATATTTTAAATATATTATATATATACAAAATATATTTTAAATACATTCATTTATATACGGTAATTATATTTTGAATATATTTCGTACGCAATTTCGCATATATTTTAAATATATAAATTCCCGTGTGGGATCCGTTCTTCTTGAGGAGCTAATGCTATTTTTTTTTACACGAAAAAAAAAAATTCTCTGCATTTTCAAATAAAAAATAAGCCCATAAGATATGAGGTTTCCTCTGTTATTTGAAGTCTATGTTTTCCATAGTTAAAACTAATCGTATTTAACTTACGTAAATTTTGAACGTGTGTTCCGATTCTTATATAATTTTTATTAAATCTACTCAAGATAAGATAAATTGAGAACCAGGATTTTAAAAAATCGATTCTTTTCGATCTGCAATAATACGCATAATTCATAAAAAGAAATAGCTTCTCGTAAGATATCTTCATAATCCTCAATTTACAGTTGATAATACAGAAAAAATGAGAATTTAATGTAAACAACCCATGTAGGTTTGCCGGAGTTCTCCCAGACCTACCGATACGGCACAAAATTGACACAACCCCAGTTGCCAAATGTCGTTTGGTAGTACTGGCACAATAAAAATGAATTATGTCACCAGTACTGTGCGAATGCTGATGACTAGTACTGACAGGTAAAGATAAATGGATCTTAGCCGAGAGTCGGTTCGGTATTGGCGATATATTGGGCCAATGTTGTATTTTATACTAGTTGCAGATTATTTCGTGAGACACCCGACAATCATCTCAGTATTGGTTATGTGTTGAGCTGACTTTCAACGGAACACACAAGTGCAAATTAATTCTGCATGAGCCCAAAAGTTGACTCAGGACTGGGCATACAGTGGGGTGATATTTGCGTTTTGTGTGTCGATCGCGCATTGCCAATACGATATCATGAGTTGTCCGAACGCTGGGCGTGTATTGGGCTGATGTATATTTTATTATTGGCATACCGACTATCTCGATATACACCCGACAGTCAGCTCATCACTGGGGACGCCCTGGAAGCGAGAGAGCAGCAAACTGTCAAGAGCCAGTACTTATACAATTCAAAATCAATATTGGGACAATGTCGGTTTGTTAACACTGGCCCAAATTATGGTGCCGTGAATCGGCTCATTACTGTTCACAAGTATTGACTTAGAACAAGTACCCAGTTTTGGGCCAGACTAATGGCGGCACTCCGAGAAGCAAGATCGAATTTTCGCCGAAAATTTTTATGCAAAAAATGATTGTTGAATTAATTTTTTATTGAATATGAAGCTTTATCGACGAGGGTTTGCTATCAATATTGGGACAATGTCGGTTTGTTAACACTGGCCCAAATTATGGTGCCGTGAATCGGCTCATTACTGTTCACAAGTATTGACTTAGAACAAGTACCCAGTTTTGGGCCAGACATTATTGCCAGACATTATTAGTTCTCCACTCGGCCGATAGATGGCGAGTGCGGAGCTGGCGTTCGCGCAAGCGAATACTCCGCGTAGAGGGTATATCCTGAAGCGCGTGGTCGGTGAAAATTAGACATTCTCTCGATTCTCGACCCGAAAGGTTGAGATGAAACTTTATTCGGGCCTGGTGACTACCTGTGTAGATTACTATAGGCATTTTACCTATCTCATTAAGCTGAGTCGAGTTTCCAGTCCATGTATGGAATGTACCGGCAAAGTATTGATTTATAGCTTGTCTCAGAACTGGCAATAATGCCTGGCCCAAAACTGGGTACTTGTTCTGAGCCAACACTTGTAAACAATGGAAAGCCGATTCACGGCAACATAAGTTGGACCGGTGTTAACAAACCGAGATTGTCCCAATATTGATTTTGACTTGTATCAGTACTGGCTCAGGACAGTTTGCGGGTATTACAGTACTGAGCCAAGACTAAGCCAATTTTCCGGTCTATGTATGGGCATGTACTGGCAAAGTATTGATTTAGGGTTTTTCTCAGGACTAGCGATAATATCTGGCCCAAAACTGGACACTTCTCAGCCAATACCCATAAAAAATGTCGGGCCGATTCATGGCACCATAACTTGGACAGGTGTTAACAAACCAAAGTTGTCCCAGCATTTATTTTGACTTGGGCAAGGGTTGGCCCTCGGTAGTCTGCCAGTATTGGCAATTCTGGCATTAGTACAGTGCCAATGCCAACCCTGTCCGCGAAACCTACATGGGAAATAGCTACATTACGGAGAAAGCTTCATATGAATATATATATAGACGATCTATAATTCGAGAGAAAGTGCCAGAAGTGTGCGGACACAATGATCGACGAATCGATCACTGGCTTAATTTAGCAGACCTCAACAATAGCTTTGAAATAATACCCGCTTCTTACATGCACCCCAACAACAGGCAAATCGAAACGCAGGATAAGAATCGATTCCTAGATACGTGGAAATGTTCAGTTCAGGAAACAGAGCACTCAATTTTCACGAAATCGTGCAATTTCATCGTTGGCCAATAAGCGAAGAAAGAGAGAGAAAAAGACAAGTCCGAGTTGTCCATCAAATGTATTGTATAAGTTACACGTGCGGAGTAATAACAAGCTATTTTATCGGCAATGCAGCGCACATGGCTGAGTTGTCTATGATAAGATCCAATATAACTCTCGTTTGTACAATCCTGTCGCCGCGAGGTGAGAAGAAAAAACACCTATAAATTTTTCTTCGACATAGATCGTGATGTGAAACATCGCCTCGACACTCCTGTCTCTATCGTCGGAGGTCAGAAAAAGTGATTGGAAAAACTGACAATGATGGTGAGTGTCGGTGACATCAAAAATTTTCCTAACGTTTATTCTTCCGTCCTTGGCTCATATCATGGGAAATATTTCCACTGTCTTGGGACAACTATCCTCGCTAGGATTACAGAAATTATGGTAAGGATCCAGCTGGATTCCCTTACTTCATCCTAGTCAAGGATCAGGATTCTTCTGAAGATCAGACCAAATTCCATGATCGGAATGAAACGTTTGTAAAATGGAATCTAGCAGGGACTCTCGAACGGATCCGTGACTGTGTCCAGGGCGGACCTTGTTTCATGCTTAAATGATTCATAGCGGATTATCGAAGAATCCTATAGGATCGTTAAATATTAGATTTATGAAAATGGGTACTTTTCGGGAAGGCACCGCAACTACACACATTGCTTTTATTAATGGCTGAAACATTGGGTGAAAGTATGTTGCCCAAATGACTCGCTGAAGCGCGCCCTATAATTAGACGCAATTAATGTAATCACAAAAAATATGAAATAAAAAATATATAGCTTTGGCATTATAATAAGGAATCAACCTGGGGATAGCCAGGGATCCAGTAAGGTCACCCTTTTGAGGGTATCCCTAAGAAATCCCGATCGAGATTTTACAGGAAACTGGAAGATCCCAGGAAACTTTCATACAGGAATACTCATTTCGGGGTTGTCCCAGCGAATTGTGATCGAGATTTAATCGAAATATGAATTTTTAGATTGCCGATTAGCGTTAATAAGGACACCGCTGGGGATCCACCGGGGATCTGGCAAGGAAGCCTCTTTTAGGGCATCCCTGAGAAATCCTGAAAAAAATAGGATACCATTTCGATTCGTTTGGGATCGTATAAGCAACGATGACATTTTCATCACGGATTTACAAAATTCGATTGATTAGAATGAAGCCTCCGTGACTCGTGCACATATCGGCCAAGACTTCATTTCCCTCGAGTGTGTCGGGAATCCCTCGACAAAGAATATAAGAGAAAAGTGATTCTCCGGCGAAGTCTCGACTGGTATAACCTGATTTTTCCTCTCTCTCTCTCTCCTTCTAGTTCTCGAAGAGCAATAACACGCAAAGTTCACAAGAGACATCGTCGGAAAATGTGTGCGAATTCAGAAGGAAACTGGGGTGTAACGTTCTCCGTTCGAGACACAATCGGAAATGAGTCTCGACGGAGTAGAATAAAATAAGTCGAAAAAAAACGGAGGGAAGGATTCAGTATATTGAGCACGTGATAAGACGTTGAGGTAGGTCAGTATCGAGAAATGCAGCGGGATCATTACAAGCGCCATTATTTTTCCTCCTACCCACTTCTCTGTTATGTCTTCTTATGTCCTTCCAGAGACAGGAAAAAACTGGTGCAAAGTGAATGATAAAAGAAACGGCGAGAGAAGCAACGATCTCGAGAAATGGAGGAGAAATAAAGGGAGATAATGAGAAGAGAACGAAGAGGAAGAGAACGAGAGAGGAGACGCTGGAACGATTGCAGAGCAGTTATCAAAAGAACAGTAACCGTGGATGCAGTAGGTCGGTGAAGCACCTCGTTCAAAACGATCGTCGACCCCTTCATGCACCAATATCTGTATGTGTGTGTGTGTGTGTGTGTGTGTGTATGTGTGTGTGTGTTTGTGTGTTTTTGTATCACACTCATGAACGACAAGTTCTTGGCCTTTTCGGATATGTTGAGCTCGGAGGTTGTTGGAAGAAGGAGAAGACCGAGAGAGAGAGAGAGAGGGGGGGGGGGCGAAATACTTTGTTCAATAGAATTTTAGCCTGTTGTCTGGCTCCGAATCGTTCTGTACTATAGAGCGAAAACGGGGTACATTGCCGTTCGGGACCTGCCCGAACATTGTCCTCGTTGAGCTGATCACGGGCGTCGCGTCGTCGCGGTGTACACGTCACATTGACACTGTACATAAACATATATCTATATATGTTTATATATTTACACAATGTTCAGAAATGTATACTCTGTAGATACTATACAGCGATTTCGTGTTCCTACACATGCTCCCGCTGGCTTTCGTTTACGTGGTAGGTTGTACAATACTTTTGTACATATGAAGGATTCCTGGCCAAACTTGTCAATGTTCAATCGTAACACCTTCCAATTTTATTGCTAAATTTTTACACCAATTGTATGACTATCTTTAAAAACCTTCCCTTTTACATTTTGAAGTGAAACTTTTTTGCTGGGGGGTATTTTGTAAGAGCGAAAATTTTGTGTTGCAATATTTCTGTTCACTTATTGTTAGTTTTTGTTCAAGTTAACGAATTTCGTGACGACTTTAAAAAGGGGATGATGATTTTATTTTTCAATTTTATAAGTTTGCGGATTTTAGAATTTGTAATTTTTCTAGATTTGAATTGAATTAGATTTGAATTTGGTCTCAAAATTTGTAAAAATTCGAACTACTCGCACACTTCTAGCTTATCTATTTAAAACATTAATTAATTGATGTAATGAATTGCGAGTTACTCAGTGAAACTTTTATCAGCGACGAAGAAAAAAAAATTGGGTGTTCATTAAGGGGAGAAATACATAGAAATGGTCGGAAATGACGAAAAATTTCGAGATTTTTTTCCAACGCAACTACTCGACCAATAGTTTCGAAATTTTTAGGGTATTTTATTGTACATTAGAAGGCATGAAAAATATTTTTTTCAATTGATAATAAGTGTTTAATCAGCAGCCTGCAGCCAATTGTAGCTGAACGAATTTCCCTGCGATGTCGAACTGTGGCAGTTGTAGTTTCGATTTTTTATCTGAAACAAGAAATTCAAAAACCATTACATTCTATATGAAAGTACACTGTCGATAAACCAAGAAAAAGTTTTTAAAATTTGAATATTATAATAATGGCGGCACTCCGAGAAGCAAGATCGAATTTTCGCCGAAAATTTTTATGCAAAAAATGATTGTTGAATTAATTTTTTATTGAATATGAAGCTTTATCGACGAGGGTTTGCTATCATGTGTCTAAAAACCTTTGGTTGAAACGAATCGGATGAAGTTTTTTTTTATCGCTGTCGCAAGTTTTGAAAATGTCGTTTGGGTTATTGGCTGCAGACTGCTGATTAACACTTATTATCGATTCAAGAAAAATGTTTCTCAAGCCTTCTAATGTAAAAAAAAACATCCTACAAATTTCGAAATGATTGGTCGAGTTAGAAAAAAATCCCGAAATTTTGCGTCGTTTTCGAACATTTCTAACCTTTTCCCCCCTTAAACCTCGTTTAAGAAACTATTGAATTCTATTTATCGTGGGCTTATGTATATTGAAAGTTTTAGCACGATTGTACTTCAGTTTTCTCGAATTTCGACGGCGATAAAATTTTTAATCCTGCAAAGATCTTGAAATTGTCCTCATTAAATTGATTGAGCATTCTTTCATCGAATAAGTTATTTTATGTATGTTTCTCAAATTCACTAAGTCCACAAAAATTGCAAATAAAAACATTCATGCCAAAAGTTTGGCTAAAAAAATAGAAAAAAATTCTGATCGCTTTTGAGAGGTGCTCAAAACGTATTAACAAAATCCAAACCAAAAAACCATAAAAATTCACAAAATCGTAAAGAGCCTAGGTCCAAAATTGATCGGTTTGGCCAGAAATTTCTCATATATTTCTAAATATATATGTATAAGTTGCATAGGAAATATGAGCGTTGTTGGTGTACGTCCTGTACGAGGACCTCAGTATTACCAAGTCAAATACGTGTGTACGGTTGAGGGAGAATGAGTGAGTGAGAAAGAGAGAGAGAGAGAAAGAGAGAGAGAGAGAGAGAGAGAGAGAGAGAGAGAGAGTGAGAGAGAGAGAGAGAGAGATGGAGTCCAGAAAAATGCAACGACAACGACACGATCGCGCACGGAGTCAAGGAACTCGTCGTCGCAATGGCAAACATATACATACAAATTTTCCACGCGTGTATTGTGTCTGTGAATTTTGCGACATTGGTGTCGCCAACCGCGTGAATTTTGCGAGTGGAAGAAGCAAAGTATTTCTCTACTACGTTACTCCGCGAGACAAAACGTGGAAAAACTCTCGAGCCCGAAAAGATTTCACATGCATAGGAAAAACAGCAAGAGGGTTTTATTTTGGCTTTTCCTTGGATCATTCGTTTTTTTTTTTCGTTTCTTTTCTCGAGCATATGAATTTAAATGGGTCTGCCGACCCGATTTTCATATCGTGCTTTCTCGCACTTGTATCATGTATTCATATTCGATGTTTATGGCCCCACACGCTTCTTTTGGCTCGACGAGACGATATAAACAGCAGGGTTGAGGGGTCCGAGGTGTATCCGCGATTGCATTTCCACCCGATGCGAAGTTCGTTTAGGTTGGCGAGAAAAGTGGAAAAGATAGTGCGCAATCAAGAATAAAGTCGATTCCTTGTTCGAAGAAAAAGTTGGGAAAACGTGTAATTCAACGACGAGGATATACGCGAGCGCGGCGAGTATGAGCTTGCGTCAGAAAGAGAGAAAGAAATCATGAAAACTGGCATCTTGTTCACGATAGTCAATTTCTGGTGATATATATTCAGGCTCGTCCTCACCTTATTACTTCGGACTCGCGTCCCGGCACTTAAAAAGTTCAGGGCCAATTTCTCGCCCCATGTGTCTTGTCTGCCGTTCTGCATACCATATTGTGTGAATTGAAAAATTTAATTACGGAATAAGAATTAAAAAAATGTCTACATTTTATAACAATTTTGGAGTTGGAAAAATGATTATCACGATTTTTGGGCTAGGGCACAACGGCCTCCCTAAGCCGGATAATACTTTTTGTGGCTTTCAACCATCAAATCAGTTTACTTTTGTTCTATCTTGAGGGAATTCACCGACATTTTGCCGAAACTACGAAAAAAAAATCTGGGGCACGACGGCCCTTCTCTAAAGAATTGGAAAAAAAATTTGATCACACAAAAGATTTTTTTAAAAATTGTTCAAAAGTTGAAAATAATGATTGCCATTGTATTTATTGTAATGGACTTTACTCAAAATCTAAGGATTCATGGATTCAGTGTAAAAATTGTAAAGGATGGTCTCAAGTTTCCTGTGCAGGCATAGACAAAGATCACTTCGACGAATATATTTGTGATTATTGTCAAAAGTAATTTATTACATTCTTCACGTAATTTGATGTTTCATTTCAAATTTAAATTTTTGTAACGTTTTCAAACAATTATCGTTAATCACAATGTTCATAATCAAGTTCATAATCATAATGTTATTGTTTATTCGTTTAACATTAAAAAATATATAGATTATCTAAAAAAAATTTAAATAATGGATAACTCCTATATTTTTCAACTATTATTTTTTTAATTGTTGGTTTTGATATGCGGCCGTGTAGAGAAATGTTAAAGGAAGGAATCGGCTGCGATTCGGCCAGTGGGTCCAAATAAAAATGGACAATTTTTCGTATAACGTTTCGATCCTTATTCGGATCCTCTTCAGATTTATTATTTCTAAAAATACATTCGTTTTTTGTCTTATTTTGTATAATAGTTTGATATGTTTTACATTATGAATTTATTGTATCAAGACGGGTCGTTTTTTTGTGATCCTTGATGTTTTCGAGAGAGAGGGTATTGATATTTTAATGTTTAGTTAATGATTTTTGTGAGACAATGTGTACGTGTTATTTATCTATGATTTTCATATTTGATATTTTCCAAGATTCATCTCTGATCAAATTTAACAATGTTCATTACATAATGTAATTAAACGGTCAAGATGTTTCGAGAGCTAAGTAGCGACTGAGTATTGAGGATGAGAGAGGAGCTATTTATGTTGTTGGGGTGATGCGATTGAGTATTGAATAGTGGGGGATGATTTTTATGGTTGGGGGAGTTGCCGTTAATATTAACGGCAACTTCCCCAACCAAGATTTTGGATCCTTCAAGCCTTCAAGAATTGGAAACGCAATAACATCGCGAAAACTCGTTACCACCAACAACTACAGTTTTTACTAAAATGCAGACAAGAAGGTCTAATACCTAAACACATCTACTCGCAAAACATAAACAACATCCTAATTTTTAACAACAGAAATAAATTCAAACTCAAAACAATCTTGCACAAAACTTAAAAATCTTTACTCAACATAGAGATTGATGACCTGAACTACAAAATTGAAATACTCAACAAAAAAATTCAAAAAAATACAGAATTAATCGCAAAAACTCCGAAACACATAAACGAAAAATTCTTCAAACTTGAACAAATCAAACTGAACAAAATATCAAAAGAATTCTTTGACAAACACCAAAAAAAATTGAATAACCTCAGATATGAAAGGACACGAAATATCCATCAACACATTTTCAATCGTGACGAATTCCTAAGAATAATTACATCACAATCGAATCAAAATCAAGGAAACATAAATGATCAAAATAAACATAGAAGGCAAAGACCGACATCACATATTAACTTTTTTAATTCTGCGACATTAAACATTACGCAACACAACACGAACAATAACATAACAAATGACCCAATGACTAACATAGAATCAACAATCTCAAACAACAAAGTTAAAGAATGGCTGATCAATCTAACAAACATAGACATTCCAACACACATATCAACCTTTTTATCATTAGGTGAAAAATTTTGCTTTCCATACATGAAACCAACAGATATTAAAACATATATCTATAAAACCATCTCAGAATTTGAATCGAAAATAGATTACTTACCAGAAAAACCAATACAAGAAGAAATTGGAAAGAAATTCACCAAATTGATTGATAAAGTCAAAACTCCAAACTCATTCTTTAACACCAATAAAATTATCAAAGATACATCTACTTTCCTCAAAAACAACCCTCAATTAATAATTATAAGAGCAGATAAAGGAAACTCGACCGTTATACTAGATAAACAAAACTACATCACCAAAACCGAAAACTTACTTGCAGACGCAACGACATATAAAATCACAAATAAGAATCCACTCAACAGACTACAAAAAGGTGTTGACCAAATTCTCGCAAGATGGAAAAATCTCAAAATAATAGATGGAACCACACAAAATCATTTAAAAGCAGAAAACTGTAACTTAGCACGACTATACTGTCTTCCAAAAATTCACAAACATAACTATCCGCTACGTCCAATAATATCCTCTATTAATAGCCCCACACATAAATTAGCTCAATTCATCCAAACAAAACTCTCACAATTAATAGACACAACAAACTCATACGTCAAAGACAGCTTCACAGTTAAAAAATTGGTATCGAACATCTTTATACCTGATAACTACCAACTAATTTCATTTGATGTCGTCTCACTTTACACTAACCTGCCGTTAGAATTGGTCATACAAAGCCTCCAAAAACGATCAAATCTTTTCTCCGAAAAATTTCTACTAAACGAAATAATAAAAACAATAGAATTCATAATGTTCTCAACCTTTTTCACCTTTAATGACAAAATATATCAGCAAATATTTGGTTTACCAATGGGTTCACCGTTAGCCCCGATATTATCAAACATAGTAATGATCGATTTAGAAACAAACTGCTTAGAAAAACTAAAATTCATAATACCAATCTATAAAAGATACGTAGACGATATTATCATAGCTCTACCGACCAACAAAATAGAGTCAACACTTAATCTCTTCAACTCATATCACACCAAATTACAGTTCACAATTGAAGTAGAAACAAACAACAAAATACCATTTCTAGACATCTTATTAATCAGAAAAAATAACTCAATAATTACAGACTGGTACAGAAAACCTACTTGGTCAGGTCGATTCATAAACTTTTTCTCTCACCACCCTCTGAATAAAAAAAAAGGAACTATAATGACGTTGGTGGATAGAGCAATAAAACTATCGGATGTTTCCTTCCATCAAAAAAACATTGAACTAATCAAAAACACAATGACACAAAACTGCTATCCAATTTCCTCCACAGAAAAGATAATAAGACAAAGACTGACAATAATTAATGAACAATCAAATACGAGCAACACATTCGACTTCTCTAGATTGATAAATTTTCCATATACTGAAAATATTCACCACCAACTAATCCGTCTCTTTCGACAATTCAATATAACATTAGTTACCAACAACCAACACAATATTCACTCTATCATCGGTTCCACCAAAGACAAAATAGACAAAATGAACAAATCAAACGTAGTTTACCAAATCGATTGTAACGATTGTGATGCATTGTACATAGGACAAACAAAACGATATCTAAAAACAAGAATCAATGAACACAAAAATAGTCTAAAACACATCAACACACAGAATACAGCGTTAGCTAAACACGGAATTGAATTAAAACACAATTTTAAATTCGATGATGTAAAATTTTTAAATAATAAACAATGGCTAAAAAAGCGATTAATTCTTGAAATGATACAGATAAAAGCATACTCCAAAGCGATCAATTTCAGAACCGACATTGACAAACTAAGCAACTTATATAATTCAATAATTTAGCAAAACTCTGAATAATAACGGAAAAACTTTAAATTAACAACCATCAGTTTAAAACTCATCACCAAACCAACAGTTACAAATTTGAAACCGGTTTAAAACCGACACCATGACGAAACCGGTACACGAAAATAATTAACGGCAACTTCCCCAACCGTAAAAATCATCCCCCACTATTCAATACTCAATCGCATCACCCCAACAACATAAATAGCTCCTCTCTCATCCTCAATACTCAGTCGCTACTTACCTCTCGAAACATCTTGACCGTTTAATTACATTATGTAATGAACATTGTTCAATTTAATCAGAGATGAATCTTGGAAAATATCAAATATGAAAATCATAGGTAAATAACACGTACACATTGTCTCACAAAAATCATTAACTAAACATTAAAATATCAAAATCCTCTCCCTCGCAGACATCAAGGATCACAAAAAAACGACCTGTCTTGATACAATAAATTCATAATGTACCCATACAAATTCAGGTCAGTCATGACACAACACTCAAGTTCATAATGTAAAACATATCAAACTATTATACACAATAAGACAAAAAACGAATGTATTTTTAGAAATAATAAATCTGAAGAGGATCCGAATAAGGATCGAAACGTTATACGAAAAATTGTCCATTTTTATTTGGACCCACTGGCCGAATCGCAGCCGATTCCTTCCTTTAACATTATTTTTTTAAACCCAAAGAGATTTTTAAAATTTGTTTCAGATAATAGATAATTTAGTTATCGTTTGAAAATTTTTCAATTTTGTTAAAAATGAATTTTTTCCAAATATTTTTTGATGGTTCATTTTACCCTGGATGTAGTGCATCAACCTAGAAATGGATGAATATATCAAATTCATCATAATTTAACGAAAAGAAAAAAAATATATCTGACCTAATTTTTTAGGGCGTTCCATTATCCCTCAGGTATCACGAATCAGCCTCAAAATGAGTCAATACATCAAATTTATGATAATTTGACAAGAAATCAGAAATTTATTTTTTTTACCAAATTTTTAAGTGGAGTTGTCCCCCAGGAGGGCCATCGTGCCCCACCCTCTCCTATACGAAAATTTGCTCTATCATAAAAAAAAACTCTTGACTTTCGCGTGCTGCGATGATTCACCTGCAATCTACGTTCCCCCCTTCGTCTCTTTCTCTCCCTCCCTCTCTCTGTTTCTCGGACACATATATTTTGTGGAGAACGAGTTCGGGGCCTCTCTCGGCGAACAATGCCAACAAACGTAACGACGTTCCATTATATTCGCGATAGTTTTTTTCACTTCGCGTCCCGCAAGATCGATCGCTCGAGGTGTGCTTCTGCGTATTATTTCAAATGTTACAGCTACTTGCATGTTTCCATATATGGGGAATTCCATCTGAACTCAATCAACATACTGATTTTTACCCTCTCGAGTTTGATCTGTGATTTTTTTATACGATTGAACTAAGAACAGTGATAACTTCAATATTTTTTTTGCATCTTTTCTGTTAGCTCTCATTCGAGTTAAAAATTGTAACTCTCAAAAATGGCCAAATGGAAATATTTAAAATTTCGGCATATTTACAACTCAACCTTTTATTTCACTAATAGAAATAAATCTCTACCGCTACAAACCCTTACCGTAATAACACTACCATTTAACAAGTTTACCGTATAACATCTCTGCCAAACAAGCATTTCAATAATCCTACAATATACCAAAGCTACCAGAATGAATCACCACCAAATAATAATTCTCTCAAATAATATCTCTACCATAAAACAAGTCTCTCAGTAAACAGTTCTTGGGTAACATCTCTACCACAAAATCTCCACCACTTGACAGCTTTCTCATTTTACAAGCCTAGTAGATTACAAGTCTGCAGGTCTTAAATCCTGCGATATCCTACTTACCGACTGCAGGGCGACTGTGTATTTGCATTGGGGCAGGCTCGAACGTCGATGAGTGTCCGGCCGAGTAACAAACCGAAGACTTGTAATCTGGTAAGCTTGTTAATTGGTATTGATATTATGGTAGTGTTTTATTGTGGTGGAGATGTATTGTATTTTTGTAGAGAAATAAGTGGTAGAGCTTTAAAAGTGCCGGAATGTTTTTGTTATAGAAGAAAATGATAATTATGCGGTTTGGGAGCTTTGCTGAGTACCCACAATTTCGGATTTTTTTTTTGTGAGGTATCCTCAATCAAAACACCATCAACAATATGTAATCCGGGACAAAAATATTCGCAAAATTCCTCAAACTGCACAATTATCGTCACTTGGAGAAAATTGTGAAAAATAAGGGAATGTTTTGGAAAGTCCTTTTTATTCACCAGTTTTTCGAAATATTTTCAACACGACCGTATCAATAAGTTCTGTAATCTCCGGAGCGAATACAATTTGCCGATAATTGTTCAGGTCTTTCTACTTGTGTTAATGAAGTTTGCATTATTGGAACGCAACAAAAAGTAGTGTTTTTTTATATTTCAGTTCTGCTCATGCTTTTCTTATGCATTTAGTGTCCCGACTCGCTCAAAGATATCCCAAAAATGTTTCAACTATTTTTCACTTTCAAAATTTCTTAGGAGAGATTAATTTGATTAAAAAACAATTTTCGTTGCATTTCAATGATGCAAACATTAACATCATCTAATTTTTATCCGAATCAAACATAATGTCAAAATTTTCTTATAACTTTAAATATGGAAGTGCCTTCTTTATATAAAAGCTCTAACAAATAAAGGCCGATGAGAAGAGTCTCTGACTGCTTATTGGACCACGGTACAATCTTGGAACATAAAATAAGCTTAATCGCAAAGATACGAGTCTGACGTTGATTGAGTCAACATGGAATGGCCCATGTATGAATTCGCGAGTTGTACGAGTGCTCGCCCCTGCGAGAGTCGACGAGAGGCTCAATTAGTCGGAGGTTTTTGCTGCCGACAGAACGCGCGTGCTCCGGTGAAAAATATTCTCGTACCTTAATACATTTCATACTTATATAGTTTTTTTAAACATGTCGAATACAATAGTACAGACATGTACTATATATGGGTGAAATATAGCTTGACCGACAATATATATAATATATATAGTGACCGAGGGCATCGACTTTGCGGCTACTCGTGGCCAGCGAAAAATTTCGCAATCAACCCAAGTTTTCTCTCTCTTTATTTCTTAGACTCTCAAAGCTGGCTAAAGTGGCGATCGTATTGCGGCGCGAAAGCACTCTTCTGTGTTCCGATCCCGTCCGTATACGCGGACACGTGCTTCAAACCCATAGCAAAACTAACCCCAAGATCTTGTGCTCTGATGAAAAACATATACAGGCTATTCCACACCAAGTGAAACGGTTTTTCGCCAAGAAGACGTTTGGAATTACCTAATTTTTTTTAAATGCTCATAACTTTAAAAAAAATGGAGATATCCAAATAAGATGGAACATCTATTTTAGTGTTACGTATAACTTCAGAAATAGACAAAAAACATGTTATCAATATCACAAGCTGCGAATTTTTCAGTACTTGTAAAAATGTCTCTTTAAAAGTGGTGAAATTTTTCTAAAAAATCGAGTGTTCCGAGTTACAAAAAAAAAATATTTTGCGTTCAAACTTGAAAAAAAAAAATGAAAATCAATATCGATATATATTTTTTTTTTGTAAAAATAAAACTCAAGATGAAAAAGAAGATCTTATATCTTATTTTGTTATCTTCGTTTTTAAAAAGTTATAAGCATTTTTAAAACAATTGTGTGAAATTTTGAAAAATTTATTGTGGCTAAAACGGTTAAAACGAAAATCTAAAAAAATTCTGAAAGACTGCTTTCAGTACGTCCAAAAAAAATAGAAACTTTTCACAAAAATAAAAAATGGTTGGGGTTACGGATCGGTTGATTTCATATGGAACGCCCCATATATATAATGGTTGAAAGATAATGAATAACCATGATCAGGCATGCCCATAGGTAAGAGCATAAACGGAAAGGCAACGCGAGTGATAACATTATACGATCGGCGAGTCGTTAAATCGTAACTATCCCCAGGGATGGAAAAATCGTGGCACAAGCCCAGCTCGCCGAGCCTGCGAGACGTCATCTTCGACATGGATTAATTAATTTATGATGGACCAGGCGTACAAATCTTTGTTCGCTTTACATTCAAAGCCGAAGCTATAATATTAAACAAAATTGTAATCATTAACCTTAGTTAACATCCGACATTCGTTATAGAGTAATTATTGCTCTATTGCAACCGTAGGATATTTCTCCGATCTGATCCCGATTTAAACGAGGCTCGAGTATCTGCAACAGGTCATTGCTGGAAAAATGAAACGTAAAACCTACAATTGTTAATACCTTAAGGATCATCAAACGAAAAAAATCGTCTACAAACAGCTTATCCTTTAAGCAGAGCTGGACAATAGCTAAAGTACCTGGTACTTGCGACGTACTTGAAGTACTTAAAAAGTACTTCAAGTATTATACTTTAATTTTTAAGTACTTGGCCTGTATTTCAAGTATTGTACTTAAAATTTCAAATACTTTTCTGTACTTCAAGTACTTTTTCAAGTACAAGTATGAAGTACTTTTGAATGTGTGTTCTTGATGGTTGCATGTACAAGGCCTTTGGATATGTAATTGAAAATAATATTTCGTGACGCATGGACACACCGTCCCTCGACTGTTGCTTACCACAGTGTTTTGAGGGCGCACACGAAGTTAGAATAGTTTCAACAATCCATGTATAATATTCTTTATTTCATTTTTTTCAAACCTGTATCAAAAGAAATCGTAATTACCATCGGCAATGCTGTTTTTTAATTATTCTTAATTCTGTCTTCAAATACTTCTGTTCCAATCGGCCTATCAGCCTAATCTCAGTGTATTGCACAAGTTGAAATGTTTTGATGCAAAAATTACTCGAATAAAAATCAAATGAACATATGAAATGAAATGTAAGTCCCAGAACTCACGAGATATACCTGAAATCTTGAAAAGTACTTGATACTTGGTACTTGATTTTTTCAAGTACTTGTACTTCAAGTACTTTGATTCTTAAGTACTTCAAATAATAAGTACGTAGTAGTCAAAGTACTACCGGTACTTGATGCTTCAAGTATTTACGGTACTTTGTACTTGAAGTACTTTCCGGTACTTTGCCCAGCTCGGCCTTTAAGTAATAATTCGATAAAATGATTGGCAAGAAGTGATCTTTCTTACCTTGAACTTTGACGTATTAATTCAGAGGAATTAATTAATGATCAATTCCCATGAATTGGAGGGATGTTATTACGACGTTATCATTCGATAGGACCTACTTCATTGCTCGTGACTATAGAACAGATATGCCCTCACTTGATTGACTTTCTTCCAATCCGTAATCTACGAACCTTATGTTTATTCTATTATTGTCACCACCGAATGAAGGACGTTAACCTGCACGCTTCTGAATCACCCGGTAGATGCGCCTAGGTCGAGTAGTGCAGAGTTTTTAGTCAGCTGTACGTTTTCTTGATTCGAGTATTTCCTACTGGATAGTTTTCTACTTTTACTCATCTATAGTATTACCATACCACAGAATGAGTCACACTAACCATCGAACCCACCCCATCGCCTCAGTGACAGTAGGATAGGGTGAAATTTGCTTATAAAAGCCATAGACGTTTTTGCAAAATAGCTACTTGGTCATCTAACGCCGAGACTGAACTTTTTCCAATCAGCAGAATAATTCTTATCGAAACCGTCTCTATGCTCTAAGAGGTTATAGCATCACAGAAATTCCAACTTAAACTTTTAACTTTTATCACTAATGCTTTGTTATATTTATGTATCGTTTTTATTCAATCCATAAAATATATTCTCAAGCATCTGAAGATTCCGCGCGAAGCCGTAACAATACTTACAAAAATCTTCGAGACTAATGCACCACCTTTTTTTTTATTCATTTCATTGAAGAATTTATTTGCAACGGCTACCAATGTGGACCGCGCATTCGGCAACCAAGAGCTTATTACGAGCTCCTTATGCGCGATTCTTGCTCATCAATATACAAATGGGAGAATGGGGGGTTTTGAGCCAGGGTTACTATGACCTAGATGCATTAATGACATGGGTAGTAAATCCTTAAAAATTGTACAAATCGAAACGGGAACATTGTGTGGCAACATTCAGAGTCACCGGTACAAATGAAAATTTGCAAGGTACAAATTTGAATTTGCGAGATTCGTCTTACATTTTTTCGCAATTTTTTCTCGAGTTGTGGGCATTTAAAATGTCGGTTTTTCGAAACTTCATCAAATATGATCAACATTTTTTTATCGTATTTATTCAAGATATAAAATATATAGCTGCAATATGATACAGTGCGGCAGTGACTTTCTCATAAAAGAAGCCTATGGTTTTCGCGAAAAAACTTTTTTCGCAATTTTCATGTCAGTATGTTCAAAATGCCCCAAAACGTCGATAAATGAGTTGAAATTTGGTATGCAAGTAGATCATCTATGACTTTTCACTCGCAGCAAATTTTTTCGAAATTGCAAAACAATTTTCAATGTGGCGGGACTTATAATTTTTTGCAAAATGTTTGTAGTAACTCTAACTTTTGTAACTTTGCAATTATCACGCTGACATTATTTGTGGAGATACATTTTATAATAAAGACGATTGGGATTGCATATGGGGAAAATCGCTTAACCGCTTCAGTTACAAAAAAATTCTATATCTTAGCAAAATTTTTTATGATAATCGATCGGCTCCTAGTTATTTAAAAAACATTTGCCATCCAAACAAAAATATCGATACATTTCAATATCGACAAAAATGATATCTTCTAATATGCTAAAAATGTTTAACGTGAAAACGAACGACATCGAAAATACTGACACGAATGAAGACCGAGAAGCTAACAAGTTCTTTGAAATTTTTAACGAGTTTGGAATCGACATTCCCTAAATATTCATAGTTATACATGTATTTATTTGATTTATTAGATTATCAATTTCACCTACTGAAACCTAAAGAATAAATAAGTCAACTTTTTTATAAATCTTATGTACTACTTTTGATAAAACCTTCTTATTCAAAACTTTCTTATGAAAAAAAATGTATGCAGATAAGATAATTAATTAGATTTCAAAAAAATTGAAAATCATTTATTATATTGTTCATTTAATTAATCAATTATACTAAGCAATAAAATACAATAATACGAAATAAAACTGTAAATATTGATTGCAACTTTTATCACGTTTGAAGTTAGGGTAGGTATTTCAGTTTTAATTTAGGGGATTTTAAAATAGGCTTGGGGGAAAAAATTTCGACCAGTTGGCATCACTAACGGGTCCGCGATCCATAGTAGATTATTGAAGAATCGCATAGGATTGTTAAATAAAGTATATTTATTAAAATGGGCACTTTTCAGGAAGGCACCTGAACTACACACATTGTTCTTCAGTAATGACTACAACGTTGTCTGAAGGTGCGTTGTCCAAATGGATTGCTGATGCGCGCCTTATAATTAGTCGCAATTAACGTAATCGCAAAAAATATGAAATGAAAAATATATATTTTTAGCGTTATAATAAGGAATCGACCTGGGTCCAGCCATGGATCCAGTAAGGACTCCCTTATTAGGGTATCCCTAAGAAATACTGATTGAGATTTTACAGAAAACTGGAAGATCCCAGCAAATTTTATGGCAGGAATACTCATTTCGGCGTTGCCTCAGCAAATCCTGATCGAGATTTAATCGAAATATGAATTTTCAGATTGCTGATTAACGTTTATAACGTTGATAACAAGGACACCACCGGGGACTCACCAAGGATCTAGCAAGGAATCCCCTTTTGGAGCATCCCTAAAAATTTCCGAATGGGGTTTTACTGGAAACTGGGATACCCCAACAATTTTTTGCACGGGTTCTGGAACAATCAAGTACCAAGTATCAAGTACTTTCCAAGTTTTCAGGTATATCTCGTAAGTTCTCGGACTTAAATTTGATTTCTTATTCTCGTTTGGTTTTTATTCGAGTACTTTTTGAATCAAAAAATATTTTGACCTTGTGCAATACACTGAGATTAGGCTCTTAGGCAGATTGCAGCAGAAGTATTTAAACAAAGAATAAAAAACGATTCAAAAATGGCATTGACTATTGAAATTATGATTTATTTTGATACAGGTTTGAAAAAGAAGAAACGAAGAATATAATACATGGTTGTTAAAACTACTACAACTTCGTGTACGCGCGTTATGAAATATCATTGTCAATTAAGGAACATGTCCCAATACCCGACCATCTAAGAGGGGACGAAAAAGTTGACTTGTTTTTCGCGTTCAAAAATAAACTTTTTTCTGTAACGACTATGACTATTGGAAAGCTTGAAGTCTCTCGTTTCCAAAACACAGGATATAGTTGTTGCTACAATTAGTTGTTCATTCATAATACTCGAAAATACTGAGAAATGTAAATGTACCAGTACCCGACCACCAATTTTTCTATATGACCCAATATCCGACCACACATTATGACCCTATAACCGACCACTCATCTCTATGGGGGGGGGGAGGGAGGGGGTGAATTGAGAAAAATGCGTCGCTGCTCAGAGAATGTGCCACCGAAATTTCGAGGCTATGCACGAATATTATACATGTCAACAGATGTCCGGTTATTGGGACTGAACATAGTCGCGAGCAATAAGTACCGATATCCGGACACATGGTCGGTTATCGGTACATGATACATTTCGTATGTACCAATAACCGGACATGAAAATTAAGTTCTTAAAACCCATTTTTGGCTAATTGAGACAACACGATCAAATTAGTGGTATCTTTCCGAATAAAAACAGCTAGGCTCAGTTCGAAAACAATAAAAACCACTTCAAAATAGCTTCAATAAGATATCGCCACTCCTTAGTACTTCAGCTTAGATAATGGCTTCCGTGCCCCGAATAGTACGCGTGCTGTCGTATTTATCCAAAATTAAATGACAGACAATTCTTGAACTATTAAAAGTAGTGTCGTATACGTAGATTATGAATCCTGGATATTGAATCAATTCACACTTTAAGATTTCTCTTAAGTGAACGCTTAACATGCCGATATATTGGTTCAAGTGGTCGGGTGCTGGGACGTGGTCGGGTATTGGGACATTTACCTTACATATTCAAAGGCTTTGTACATGCAGCAATTAGCAAGATACATTCGAAAGTGATTGATATTTGTACTTGAAGAAGTACTTGAAGTACAGAAAAGTATTTAAAATTTTAAGCACAATACTTGAAGTACAGGCCAAGTACTTTAACATTCACGTACATCAATGAAGTACTTTTGGAGCACTTCAAAATTTAAGTACAAAACTTGAAGTACTTAAAATACTTAAAAGTACCTGAATACTTAAAATTCTTAAAAGTACTTGAATACTTAAAATACTTAAAAGTACTTTAATAGTTAAAATACTTAAAAATACTCAAATACTTGAAGTACTTGAAGAGTACTTCGAGTCTTGTACTTAAATGTTAAAGTACTTAAAATGTACCGGGTACTTTAAGTACTGCCCAGCTCTGATCATATCAGGGCTATTCATGCAGCCATCAGCGAGACACATTCAAAAGTACGTGATACTTGTACTTAAAAAGGTACTTGAAGTACAGGAAAGTATTTGGAGTTTTAAGGACAATACTTAAAGTACAGCCCAAGTGCAATACTGACTTAACATTTAAGTACAATACTGAAGTAATTTTTAAGTACGTTAAAATTGTACTTAAATTTTAAAGTACTTCAAAAGTACCCTGATCTCATCCCTGATATAATTGATTTAGGGGAAAAAAATGTCTAAGGAGCGAAAGAAAATCGGTTTGAAGACGATTTGTATCGCTAATCTCTGATAAAACTCGTGAGAAGCGGAAATGAGAACGACGCGTGCGCGTCAATGTTCGCGAATATTTTTTCGCTCCCGGTGTGTTTGAAATGTGTGGAAGATCTCGTACGTGTTTACATACGGATATATATATGTTCATCGGGAAAAATCGCGAGGCCGTGATAGTTTCGAGAGAGAGCTTACGTGCTCCACCGAACGGAACAATGGCCTCGCGTTGAAAATTAACATTTTTTATTTCTTCTAAACGCAGAAAACCGGCGCGACGATTATATCAAGGCACGAGAGAGGGATATCAAGCCTCTCGGGACATGACAGCGACGGTATATACGATCCACGTCAGGGCGTTGCAGCGTTGAGAGCCTGAGGTATTCGCATAAATTTCATTGTTCATCCACTAGATGCAAACTGTTTAAAATTGCGCCGATCTCTTCCTCTCTCATTCTGTTAACCACCATGTTCCCTACACAAGGCAGGGCAACGCCATACAGTAACCTTGGCCCCAATAATATTTACTAATCTGCCTCGATCGCGGAGCGTTATGAGCGATTTTTTAAAATCCTTCTCTTGGACGTCGAGCGAAGGAAAAGTGTTCGCGAAACTCTGCGCACATCTTTTGTTCCAAGATCCTGCGAGATGACTCGTCTAACGGGTAATGAATCTTTGTCTTCCTTTCCCTTGAATTGCACCTTCTTATTTATCGTATAACGCGAATACAAAGATTTTTTTTCAATTTACTTGAATTATTTTATGCAACTTTGGGTACCTTAAATTATTTCAATTATGTAATGATGTAATTAACTTTTCGCGGTTCCGCTGCGGATACGTACACTAGGGTGGGCCGAAAATCCGCTTTTTTTAAATTCTTTTAGCAATACTGAAAATATTATTCATTATGCTAGAAAAAAATCTGTGTGAAGGGAAAAAATGTTGAGTCAACATCCTAGGCTCGCCCAAGTTCGTTCAAGTTCAAAGTTTAAAAAAAAAAATTCTCAGCTTATTTTTATTGGAAATTAAATTCTCTACAAAAAAGGTCCTTACATCAAATCATGTAGGATCGATAGTTTCTAAGATAATTGCTGTTTTAGTGAAAAATTTGTCATTTTCCTCTATATTTATACTTGTTATGGGTAAAAAAATATTTGATAAACTTCTTATTTTATAGGAAATTCAATTCTCTACAAAAAAGGTTATTAAATGAATTCGTGTAGAATTGATGGTATGTAAGATAATTGCAATTTAGTAAACAAATTGTAATTTACGTCTATATTTACATTTTGTATGGTTAAAAAATAATTGATATACTCCATATTTCGTAGAAAATTTAATTCTTCACAAAAAAGTTCCTTATATGAAATCATGTAGAATTGATAGTTCTCAAAATAATTGCAAATTGACTTAAAAATAGTCATTTTTCCTTCTATAAATATTTTTCCTATGAAGAAAAACGGTTTTCTTCCTTTTTTTTATTAGATTCTCTGCAAAAGCAATCGTTAAGTCTATTTACTTCAATATTATGTGTATATTTTGAAATTGTCGCTTATTGTAACAATTTTTAGGCACTCACTCATTTATGACAGAAAGTGCCTATTGCAACCGCCTCGAAATCTGCGTCGGATGTCCGTCCAGACCCAGATCTCAGAAACCGGTGTACGGAATTCAATTTCCTTTGGAGGGTAGTTGCGTATGGCTGTAATCTCTATGCCCAAGGAGTTTAAATCCAAACGGATACTGCAAAACAAAGATTTTTGAAAAAAATAGCCATTTTTAAGCAAAAAAAGACGTTTTATGACCATATGTAGATGAAACTTGGAATTCTACGGACGAATTTTTCTCTAACTCACACAATGTGTGTAAATGATTATAAACAAATATCTGACGAAGAATGAATCCAATCAGACACCATTAAGTTTGTAATTTTGGCAAAAACACAATTTTAACCAAAAAATCCCACTTCTATCTATATGCACTTGGATCTCCGAAGTTCACGGTCAAATTTTTCTCTTACTCACACAATGTCTGTATATGATTGTAAACAAATGTACCACGAAGTATGAATCCAATCAGACAACATTAAGCTTACAATTTTTGCAAAAAAAAACAATTTTTAACGAAAAAACTGCTATTTCTGTCCATATACACTTGGAACTCAGAAGTTTACAAACGATTTTTTTTCTAACTTACAGAATTTCTGTATATGATTATGAATAAATGTCCCATGAAGTTTCAATCCAATTAGACCCTGCTGAGTGAATACCTTTGCAGGAAAACAATGTTTTTAACAAAAAAAAAGACTATTTTTCTCACTGACAGAATTTCTATATGACTGTAAACAAGCAAATATCACTTTCAAGTAAAGCATACACCTGCGTACGCGACGTCGCCACGTACGTCACAACGCCGCTACGCCACGTACAGAGTAAAAGACGAACTAAAAACGGCCTGAGCGCGCCAAATTCAAAACCCATATTTCTCTTATAAAAAATATATGGTTTTTTTGTATGCTTGCGCTCCGTTGACAATATGCCGATCACCCGAGCGTTTCAAACGTGAAAAAACAGAATTTGATGAGCATTGATTTATAACCGAAAGCTTTTTTTCTTATTATAAATGGACTAATAATCATTAAATGATTAAAGTGTTATGATAAATATGCCCATCTAAGATGTCACTAATATTCTTCATTACTGCCTAATATTTTAACAATTCTGCGAATATAATCTATCAAAGTATTTAAACGATGTGATTGTTTAGATACTTCCATATCATATAGATTACATTCAAATCTGTCTTTTAAATAATGATCAATGGAATTTATCTGGCTACTCGATATTCACAATGAATCAAAGAGTTTAAATTACGTTGTGAGTGCCAACCAAAACGTCCCTGAGGGACATGTTAACCAACATTCAAAATATATCAAGAAAACAAAATGTATGATCCTTATATTGTGAAGTTGTGAGTGTCAACTAATATAATCCTTGAAATTCGATCACCAACTATACACCCACAGAAAAGATTTATTTGAAACAAATAAAATTTATTATTTAAATATGGGCCTAATACGGTTTTATTAGTTTCGAATATTTGGATTTATTTAAATTCAAGTTCACTATTTCTTAGCTTCTTTTATTTGGCCCTAATGAAATATTTATTTGCCTGCAATAAATAAGTTATTTGCTTCAAATAAAAATTTATTTGATAATAATAAAAAATTTATTTAAAAATGCTTTTATTGAATTTCTCTTAGTTGCCACTAATAATTTTTTATTTGTTACAAATAAAGAATTTATTCGGTTATGACCATCTGTTCCATGACCATCCATAACCTAAAAACTTGGGACTTACGATTAATATGGGAATATGGGAATAATATGGGAAATTAGGGAATTTTGATTAATATGGGTGTGAATAACTATCCTATCCTATTTTTGGGTGTGAATAACTTTTTTGGCCAATCAGTCTTGGTTGTTTGCTCACTCATGTGAATCATGCATGTTCACAACCTATTGACTTTTGAAGATGTCGATGTATTCTTCGAGCCCTGAATCGCAAAGAAAATCTCGCGTTTCCTCGTCCACATCACAATATTTCACTAAAATCACAAACTCACATACAAACGGAAACACGTACATACACCTGAATATGCCAACTCTGGACTGCTAAGCGTCGTCACGCCGGTGAGCGACGCCATATTGTGCGTGCAGTATGACGCAGCGCACATTTAAATAAATTTTATTTGACGAAAATAAATTGCTATTCAAATTTAATATTTTAAATAGATCATTTATTTGATGTAAGTAAATCGCTATTTCGACGAACCAATATAAATATGGTATTTATTCAGCATCAGTAAATGAATTTATATATTTGTTTCAAGTATGACTAAATGGCATGATCAAATAAAATCTTCGTCAATACAAATAAATCCTTATTCATTCCAAATAAAATTTTCGCAAATATGTGAATTTATTTGATTCTAATAAATTTTTTCCGTGGGTGTATGAACAGTTGCCCCTATGGAGGAAGAAACATGCGACTCGATATTATCAAAAACAATGTACAGTAACATGACAACAGTATAGTATTTCTATACCGAATAAATCAAGACAATGATCAAGAATACGGAGCGCGCTTCGCGCTCCGTATTCTTGATCAACGGCGCGCGAAGCGCGGGGGGTTCGGGGGGCGAAGCCCCCCAACGAGTTCGCGGAGCGTACTTGTTATTCTTCTAAACAGATTTTTTCATACTAACAGTTACAAATTGACTACGTTTTCCGTAAGTAACATTTCCTGCGAGTTCATTCAATGGCCGGGTTCATCTATGACTCTTTCTGTAGTTTTGCTGTTATAAGTACAGGTCGCGGTTTCAGTACAGGTATGTAAAAAGACTCGCTATCGCGAGCTTTGATGATATGGAACCGATTTTCCCTAAAGTTCGCAATATTTTCACCTTTGGCGCTAGTATTCCACGAAGAGAACATCCAACATTTGTTTCGACTTACGATTAGGCTGTGTTTCGACTTCACTGCGAGTACTGACGTCACATCGTCAGTACTAAAAAAAATAATAATATAAAAAAATAATATAGAAAGAAAAATGACTATTTTTAAGTAAATTTGCAATTATCTTAGAAACTATCGATCCTACATGATTTGATAAAAGGACCTTTTTTGTAGAGAATCAAATTTCAAATAATAGTAAGCCGAGAAAATTTTTTTTTCAACACTTTGAACTTTAACGAACGTGGGTGAGCCTAGAATGTTTACTCAAAATTTTTTCCCTTCACACAGATTTTTTTTTGTAATATAATATACAATATTTGATACATGTTCTCCCAGAATTTGTATAGGATGTGATGATTATAAGAGCATTATCGCGGAAGCAATATAATATTTCCATGTAAGTACAGAAACGAGTTACAAAATTTTCCCAAATATGGCTCGAATATAACGAGTTACACGTACTTTTATCTGCATTCTTACACTTCGAAACGTCTATTATACGGTTTCTACGATGTTTGTGAATGTGCTACTGTTTCACGACTTTACTATTATACTGATGAAGCACATAGATAAATATATACGCGCTATAATAGTGCATATTGCGTATTACGAGATAAATCATCGTTCGGTAATTCGAAAGAAATTGTAATAATACGTTATCGCAAAAAAGTAGTATCGCATTAACGAACACTTCAATTGTGAAAAAGTCTCAGCGAGCCGAATAAAATTTACGCAGAATTTAAAAATCACAATTGAAGCTCCAAATTGAATGAGCTATTTAATCGTGACGAGCTTAAACCTGTTTTTTTCCATTAGATCGAATAAAATCTGTCGAAGCAACTGCGTTGTTTTGCAATCAGTAGCAAAAAAATCAGTGCTTTTAAATCGTCCATTTTAACTCGATCTCGTGAGCGCACGCGTTTTGCGTTGGCCATTAAAGATTTTTTATTGCTCCGGCAGAGTTTCGTACGATACTTGGGGAAAATTACGCGTTCATAATGTTTTCCTGCGCAATCCCCTCTCTCTCTTTCACTCCTGCAATTCCCCCCCCCCCCCCCCATCATTGGTCATTAACATTTTGTTGGTCATGATGTAGCGTGTGCGCGTGATCGAGGCGATTTGGCGTAAAAATTCAAAAGGATTGTGAACGCGAATGCAAAATGTGTGTTCATCCGGGGAGCGGTCGTGACGCGCGAGAAAGTTTTCACGGCGCGAGAAACGCTGAAGAAAAATTGGCGATCTGATGCAATAAGTTTTTAGATAGAAGTAAAAATTAGGTACAATTTTTTTTTCTTGTTTCTTGTCGATTTATCATAAATTTGATGCATTGAGTCATTTTTAGGCCGATCCGCGATACCTGGGGCGTAATGGATGACCCCAAAAAATTAAGTCAAAATTTTGCTTTTCTTGAAATTATGATGAATTTGATGTATTCATCAATTTTGAGACCGATTCACTCCACCCGGAGTAAAATGAATCAACAAAAAAATTTTTTTAAACATTTGTTTTTAACAGAATTGAAAAATATTGAAAAGAAAAGAAAATTATAGATTACCTAAGAGATTTAAAAACATTTTCTTGAGTTAAAAAAATAATCGTTGGAAATATAGAAGTTATTTATTATTTAACGAATTTTTAATTAATTTTTTTTTTTTTTAGGTTAAACCAATAAATAATAACATTAAGTGGGAACGCCACTGTGACGGGTCAAAAAAATCGAATTTTTTGTTCCCCATTTTCTTAAAGTATACATATTTAAAAGTATGTAAACGAATTTTTAACTCAAAATCTCAAAAATTGACCGAGATATACCTAAAAGAAGAGCAGGTAGTCGTTTGGGACTATTCCTGACACATCATATGGCACGGGAATAGATAGTTTAATGTAAGTATAAATATTTAAGATTTAACTACATTCAGCGTGAACGTATATGCAATGAAAACTTTAAACGCTTATAGTATCTCAAAACGACTTTTCTCAACACGTTGGCATCGGTTGCTGAAAGACCAATAAACCGATTGACATTTTTTTTTTCAATTTTTTGTAATCGCATTGGCTAAGATTGCACACAGCCGATTTTCAAAATTTTCAAAATTACTATTTATTAAGACCTTTTGCAAAAAAAAACGGTAAAAAAAAGAAAAAATTAAAATTAGCGCCATTGAGTGCAAAAAATTATTTAAAAAAATGGCTATGCTTAACTATAGTCACTGTTGTGTAGATTAAATTTTTATTTTTTTTGAGTTTTGGATTTCAGATGATTTTTCATTGCTGTATCGTTGCCACCAGGAGGAGTCATTTTTTTATTATGTCATTATGTTCATGGTAATAACTTTATCAATTTTTTATTTTTCAATAAAAATTTGTATGAAAATAGTTTAATATATACTCAATAAATTGCTTTTTGTCTGATCCTCAAATAATCATACCTACTTACAAAAAAAAAATCTTGAAAATCGGCTATTTTTAGCCCCGTCACAGTGACGTCCCCCCTTAATTATGATTTACGAAAATTGTTAAAAAATGTAACAAAAATAAAATTTTTAATGAAACATTAAATTACGTGAAGAATGTAATAAATTACTTTTCACAATAATCACAAATATATTCGTCGGAATAATCTTTGTCTATACTTGCACACAGTCATGAGACCATCCCTTACAATTTTTATACTGTATCCATGATTCCTTAGATTCTAAGTAAAGTCTATTACAATAAAGACAATGGTGATCATTATTTTCAACTTTTGAACAATTCTTTTGTGTGATAGGTTTTTTAATTTTTGTGTGATCAACAAAAAATTTCATCATTTTTCAGAGGGCCATCGTGCCCCAGAATTTTTTTTTTCGAGTTACGACAAAATTTCGGTGAATTCGTTCAAGATAGAACAAAAGTAAACTGATTTGATGTTTGAAGGCCACAAAAAGTATTAACCGCCTTAGGGGGGCCGTCGTGCCCCAGCCTCCCCCAATTCACACGCTACTGTATTGGCATTAAGACGTGCCATATAGTAGAAATTTTAGTGAAGGAGAAAGAGGAAAGAGTCAGAGAGACCGATACTGTGGCACAACTTTTTAGCCGTAATGCCCTTTCGCAAAGCGCACAGAAGCTAAGCGTGAGATTCTCGATGAGACGCACGTTTGACGAGATGGCGAATTGGCAATTTGCGTACTCGCTCGAGAAAAAAAAGTGCCGGTGATTGGTGCTTCGAAGAGAAAAAAGGAGCCATTCATTCGCATCTTTTGCGCCGTCAGTTTCGTTGCAAAGTCAGCCAAATGGGAGATCAACGAATGCACCTGCAATCATTTTGCTCGTTGTCCGCGGATCTTTTTTTTTATCATCGTTGCACGAACACGTAACACCAAGTACACGGTTTACGCCGTAAGTCTATTGCGGCCCATAACGATTGTATACGTATATGGGGCGTTCCACGTCAAATTGGTAAAATGGTCTCATATACTGAGAAAACAATGTACCAGGATTTGTTAACTGTTAACAAATGTACAGTTGGATATGGTGAAATCAATTATTTTTTAACAAATCAAACACGTATTTTTCAACAGTGATTTACAAAATAAATAGATACATTATTTTGACACAAATAAAATATTTCTTGACGACTAACACATTTTGTAACAGTTAAGGAATATTTAAGTAAGAAGGCCAACTGAATATATTTATCTACTACAAAGAAACCGTTTTCTCAGTGTACTGTTCACAATGATATCTCGATATTCACTATTTTATCTTAAGCTTTTTGACCCGAATTTTAAGCTCTTAAGATCGATCTTGAGATCAAACTGTAGTGTGAACTTCAGAACTTATAATGACACTTAAGTGTAAACTCAAGATTCATCTTGAATTGGAACTTAAGTTTGATCTTAAGTTCCAACTTGAGTTCAATGGAAAGTTTGATCTTATGTTTCATCTTAAGATCGATCTTAAGATAGATCTTAAGATCTTAAAATTCGAGCCTTGGAATGTTTATCGCGGGACTCAAATTTTACTTTTCGTGATCAATTACAGCCCAGGTAATATCGATTAATTTAAGTTTTTTAAAAATGTATAAAAAATTCATTACTTTTAGAAATTGGGACAAATAACTATAAACATTGGGATAAATAACTATGAATATAGAGATCTTATTTATAGCGTGGCATATAACGTTTGTGTATATATATGAGGCATTTCACGTCAAATTAATAAAAAGGTCTCGTACTGATCAGAATGGCATCTTAATATTCACTATTTTACCTCAAGCTTTTAGAATGTCTATCGTGGGACTCAATTTTTACTTTTTTGTGATTAATTACAGGTAATATCAATCAATTTAAGTTTTTCGACAATTTATTTAAAAATTCAATAAGAATTTAGGATAAATAATGAATATTGAGATCTCATTTATAGCGTGAAGATCCCTGGTTGAAAAAAAAATTCTTTCAACTGTTTGATAGTTTTTAGCATTAAAATGGGAATAAAGCTTTTATTAAGACTCTGCTTTTTTAATTTACACGCACGGAATAAAATTTCTTTTGTTAAAATTCTCGTTGAATAACTCTTTTATAGTAACATTACTGAATGTTAAATTTTTTCAAAGCTTGTCGTTGGAAATTAGAAAATAATCATAAAATCAGCAAAGATTTCTATAAATGTTTTTAAAAAAAGTTTGCCGAGATAGTTCAAAGCCTGAGGTTTTTTCTTCCCATTCAATTATTTCTATCAATTGATATCACTAACGTGACACTTAAAAATTATCGAAATGAAAGGGTGGGAAAATACAGGTTGATGATTTGAAATAAAATGCCCCATATATGAATATATAGCATATACACAAGTGCGCCAATATGTCTGGCAACTCTGTAGAGTCGCGGAATATTTAGCTCAGGGCTAAGGGAAAGTCTTCATAGTCTATGGTCGTTCGTCTACGAAGCTAAGGGCTGTTTCATCGTAATACGTATAATTATCATTATGGTATTCGTCATTATAGTATTTAAGCGGAGATAAAAATAATATTGTTTTTTCGAGCGAAAATAGCTCGAGCGAAAAGAGGATTCATTTCCATGATAAAATTTGAGCATGCAAAAAGTGTGCTAAGCCAAATGAGTCTTTCAAATTTTCTATTCCTCTTTAGTACTACGATTTGATTATAACAGTGTTTATGTTGTGAAGAAATATACTAATTAAACATTTTTGTCCTTACAAATATTGTTGCTAAAAAATCAAGCAAGGCGCAGGCGTTTCAAAATAATTTTCCATTTCCTTGCAAAAAAGATTGATTTTTAAATGTTAGGTTCGAAAACAACGTAAAATTTACCTCAACTTTGTTATAAAATGAAATTTAAGAAAATACCGTCTCTCGGAGACCAATAAAAAAATCAAGAGATTGAGGTGCCAAATTATTTCTATACAATTGAATAAATTTCACCTGGTGGCGAAAATTGCGTTACTCGTGGGGAAGAAAAAGTTCACGTGGAATAATTGAATAATCAGTGAGATAAGAAGACTGCGGCGCAATCAGGCTTCCGGTCCAGTGATTATTGCGGATACAAGACACGTGTAGCATTAAGTATATCGTCTTTGCCGTTGATCAAAGTCATCCAAGAGCTGCCTGAAACCGTTAAGCAATGTTTTATGGCTCATATATAGCATATACTCGCTCCTACATATGTATGGGACATTCCATGACAACCCAGCTGACGTTTGACTCCCGCGGGCTCGAGGATTTGGTAAATGATTTTTTTCTATAACTGATTTTAGATTCAGAAGCTTCTCCATTTTTTCAAAGATTCATCCGACAGTACTTACTATTCGCAAAGAATTATTGCTACGAATTCAAACGTCTGAATTCAAAAATCTCGAAAAATTATCAAAAGCCGGATATTTGATATAAGACTTTTTAAAAAAACATAAGAATTTTATAAGACTTTTTCAAAAAAACAAAGAATTTTATAAGACTTTTAAAAAACACTAAAATTTTACAAGACTTTAAAAAAAAACTGAAAATTTTATAAGCCTTTTTAAAAAAATTAAGAATTTCACAAGCCTTTAAAAAAAAACTAAGAATTTTATAAGACGTTAAAAAAACCAAAAATTTTATAAAACTTAAAAAAAACCTAAGAATTTTGTACAAGCTTTATCTTTATTTCAATGACATGAGTTGTGAGGAATATCGACGTGTCTTAAGCCCGAATTTTATGATCTTAAGGTCTATCTTAAGATCAAACTTTTCATTGAGCTCAAGTTGAAACTTAGATCGAACTTAAGTTCCAATTTAAGATGAATCTCAAGTTTGAACTTCAGTATCGTTATAAGTTCATACTTGAGTTCAAACTTCAGTGCGAAATTCACATCGATCTTGAGCTTGGACTTAAGTTCGATCAAACTTTATTTATCGCCTTCCTCGACCGTGTTTTTGACATTAGTTGTCAAAATAATGAATTTCGATCGAATTTAAGTTAAAGCTCAAAATGGATCTTAAGTGCAAACTTCAAACTAAATTTAAGTTTGAACTAAATTTAAGTTTGAACTAAATTTAAGTTTAAACTTAAGTATGAACTTATAATGACACGCAAGTTCAAACTTAAGATTCATCTTAAATTGAAACTTGAGCTCGATCTTAAGTTCCAGCTTGAGCTCAATGGAAAGTTTGATCTTAAGATCGATCTTAAGTTAGATTTTAAGATCTTAAAATTCGGGCCTCAGAAGAGTGCCATTTAAAAAACTTCCTGTTTTAGTAATTTTTGGAAATTTCATTATTGAGAAGTTTTCGTACATTACTTTTTTTTTTTTAATGGTGAAAAATCAAAAATTGGAAAAAAAGTAATCGGTCAAGAAAAAGTCGAGACTGGTTGAGTTGACTTGGAATATCCCATATCAGTATGATATGCGATTAGGTGTATTGCACCTATATATACCAAACGTTTCTCTCCTGTGCGCAGACTGCGCAGTTTTCCACGGATTTTTAGCTTTCCCGGTCGTCCTCGAGAAGCTGCGAGAGAGTCTCGCGACTCGAACCAGGTTATCGAGCAGCGGGAGTCGCGGATCACCGTAGCGCAGAAAAGGAGAGAGAGAGATAGAAAGAGACAACCGTAATTTCGCGAAGGTCTCAGCACAGTCGAGTCTTGTGCATCGGTCTCGCACACGCTTAATAATCGCGGGGGAGGGGAAACCGGGTGATACAACGCGAGGGAAGAAGGGGGAGTTTTGCGTGTGTGCCCAAGATGTAAGCGCACACACGCCACAATCATCTGACGCGTGCCTGAGGAGCCTTGAGGAATAAGGCTCGGCGTGTATAATGAAAGGACTAGGGGAAGTTTTGCGTTTGAGAATCGAGACAATCTTTTATCTCGAGCGTTAAATACCGCGTGAATGCCTTGAATGTTATAACAATCGAATATTCATGCAATTGCTTTGAGTTTGCAAAATTTATACATTTAATTAAATTTGAATGTTAACAGGTGGTGATATTTTTTCTCGATTACTTCTTTTTTGTAAATTCAGGCGACACCTAAAAAAAATCTAGTTCATTGAACTAAATCCTAGTCAAGCCAAATAAATTTTTTTAGTTGTAGGCGGGTCTAATACGACTCTATTCATTTCGGCGATCTTTTTTTATTTGAATGTACCTAGCAGGAAATACATTGCAATCTAATAGATTTTTATTCAACACTTCGTCTGGAACCGTTTTTTTGGCACCCGCCGTCTGTAAACCTGGGTCATTCGCGTCCGGCCGTTTTTTTGTGGGCTAAATGAACTCGGAAAAATATAATAAAATTTGAGCTACTCTTCGAAACCTTCAACTTGTGATACCAACTATAAAATTTGTGAAAAGTTAATTTTTACATATATTTTGTATTAACGAAATAGAGCAACTCCGTAAAGAACCAGAAGTTTGCTTACAAAACCGTAACTTGTCGAAAAATTGAGATATCGTAATGTGCTTTACGGAAAATTGGAGCCGAATCATTCGGCTTTGAGGAAGAAAAAATGAGATTTTATTCATGTAATATTAAATGCTTAAGTTCGGTGGGTAAAATGAGCAATAAATCATGTATTGATATGAACGCATGTTATTATCGGAAAACAGTTTTTTTTCTTTTCTTGAATGAAATTATTATTCCCTTACACGTACTACCCGCTCAGCTGACGATGTTCCATTTTGTAGGGACAATAAGAAAAATATACGTAATTTAAACAAAAATTATTCTAATCCTGTAGCTTTATTACGACAAAAAAAAACACGTTAAAATAAAATTTAAAAATTTCGCTTATCTGTGACTTTTGGCAAACGCCGTCTGTGAACGTGGGCCATTTATGTTTAACCCGAATTCTGTCCACTCGCTATGTGAAGGATCAATGGCAGCCGGGGCCTTGCATTTTTGGTGTCACGTCCCTTTCCACCGCTCACTCGTTCGGAAGTAATCGGCGAAATCAATTTTGGATAGGACTAAAATGACCCAGGTTTACAGACAAAGGGTTAAGACTTCTTGAATGTTTCTAGTTGGAATAAGGGTCGTGTGGGATTTCATCAAACTGCACTAGTGGAAAAAATTAAAGGATCAAAAAATTTTCCCAAATTTTTAGTGGTTTTTAACAATGCTGTATCTCAGTTAAAAATGGCCGTATCGAGGTCTAAAAAAAGCATTTTGAAGCTTGAAGTTTCTAGTTTTCAGATCTTTTAGCAAAAAATTTTTCGAAGCTACAGGTTTCACGCAATTATGAGAAATACCAAGAAAAAAAAATTGGCAAATTTGCATTGATTTGTTTTGGCTGTAATTTTTGGGAAAAAATTCTTCCAGCGAAAACATTATAAGGACCGGATAGCTTGTTTATTTAGCTTCAATTTGCTTTTTTGAGACCTCGCTGATATATCAACAACCAATGATCGCATAGAAATCAAAAGGGGCGTTTCACAAACTTGAATCAATGCTCTACAAGAATTGTCAATGGTTTTTTGAAAAAAAAAAAATGTTTTCCATCCTTGCCATGAATTTGAAAAAACAGGAGAAAAAGAGCTATTAATGGTTTTTTAGAAAATCAACGGCCAAATTGAAAATATTGACAAAACGACTAATGTTGAGCGTGACTTTTACAGCTCAATATACCCACAAAATCCCTGTAAAGTTTCAATTCGATCTATCGAACGGTTTTTTTAATTCAAGCAATCAAATTTTGAAAAAAAAACTAAAGGATCATGTTTATTGCCCCTTTACACTTCAAAATCATTATGGAAATAAATAAAACAAACAAATTTCCGAGTATTTCCGCCATTTTTATCGCAAACAGCCTTTAAATTTATGGGAAAAAAATCAAAAAAATTTTGAAATTTTTTTTAAAAATTAAAAAAAAATTTTTTTTTCAAAAAAATTCGAGGATTATGTTTATTGCCCCTAAATACTTCATAATCATTGCCCCTGCATAATATTGCCCCTAAATACTTCATAATCATACATCATAATCATCATCATTATTAGAAGGAAAAAAAAAATTTTGAGCTTTTTTCACATTTTTATCGCAAACAGCGTTTAAATTTATGTAAGACCAAAAAAATCGGTAAAATTAATAAAAATAAAAAAAATTCGAAAATTCTTTGACATTTTTTTTTTCTGTACATTTAAACGCTGCTTGCGATAAAAAGGTGAAAAAAGCCCCCAAAAAAATTGTTTTCCTCTTTAATAATGATTATGACGTTTAGGGCCAGAAACATGATCCTTTAATTTTTTTCAAAAATTTAATTGCTTGAAACAAAAAAAAAACCGTTCGATAGATCAAATTGAAACTCCACAGGGATTTTATGGGTATATTGAGCTGTAAAAGTCACGCTCAACGTTAGTCGTTTTGTCAATATTTTTAATTTGGCCGTTGATTTTCTAAAAAACTATAAATTGCTCTTGTACTCCTGTTTTTTAAAATTCATGGCAAGGATGGAAAACATTTTTTTTTCAAAAAACTATTGACAATTCTTGTAGAGCATTGATTCAAGTTTGTGAAACGCCCCTTCTGATTTCTGTGCGATCATTGGTTGCTGAGATGTCAATGGTCAAACAGAAAAGTGTCGCTTTTTTCGTAAAAGCTCAATTTTTCAAAATGCTATTTATTAGACCTCGATACGACCATTTTTCACTGAGATACAGCAATGTTGAAAACCACTAAAAATTTGGGAAAATTTTTCGATACTTTAATTTTTTCCACTAGTGTATTACAACGAATACATTTTAATTTGAATTTAAAGTAAGTCTGTTTGAAAAAATACCTATTTTGCAAACCTCTCATGAGATTGACGATAAAATAGCTTTAGTATTTTGTTCAACGACTCAACACGTTCGTAAGCGCATAACACACATCGGTTGGTTGTATTTCTTTCTGAGACGTAATTAACTCCTGCAGGAGTGAATTCTACTATAACATTGGTTTTTTTTACCCAACGTTGCGAATTCATATTTTTCCTCCCTGATATTTTCGTAATTTCCCATATAGGATTTCAATTCCCTGGCCGTGGCCATTCTATTAACACAATCAGCTAGGTTATCATTCTTTTCGGCACCTTGTCAGGTTATCGTGGGTCGCTGAAGACCCAAGGCATGCTAGAACACGTAAATTGCAATGAAAAAATCTGATAAGATTCCTGAACTCTCGTGAATACTTCTACTTTAAAGGCACACCATGAAGATTGCAAAAAAATTTGAACAAATATTTTATTTTTCGTCATAAACACATCCACCACTAAAAAATTCAGGCATTGGAAGAAAACAGCTCGGGTCTCCGGCGACCCACGATAATCGAATCAGGTTAGTTCGTATCAATTTTTTTTTATCTTGATAGAAATTAGTTTGAGAAATGAGTTTCTTTTCCTACAAGCCCACCTCGATTCTGAGAGCTTTGGTTCACCGTATATGGCGATTTATATCGTATAATGTTCCTTTCAATGGTTTTAATCGCCTGGTAATATGTAAATTTCGCGAAGCGCGGAGAAAGAGAGGGAAATAGAGATAGAGGGAGAGAAAGAGGTGCGACTCTTGTTGGAAAATTACGAAAGCCTTTGAAAACGTCGAAGAAGGTCTCATATCCGACATCGTCATGTATACAGGCAGCACACACGCTTTATTATAACAGCCAAGAGACTCAACGGCAGCAGCGGGCAATACACGGTTAGGCACGTCTCTTTTCATTTTTTTTCCTATCTCTCTTCGTGCTTATTGGCCATAGCCTATACAGATTTGATGCGAAATTGTGAGTACGCCTCGCTGGGAATATATTTCAACGTATGTGCTCATATACACATATAAAGGGCATTCCACGTCAAATCACGCGGTCGTTGGCCTGACCTCCTCGGATTTTGATGTCCAATGAATTGTAGATTTCCTTTGGCTTAAAATATGTCCTCAAATTTTTAGAAATTTTTATTTTATTTTTTAGGGGTTGCCCGAGCTAAAAAATCATTAAATGGAGGAAGTACATAAAAAGGGGCCTTTTTCAAGTGAATAAAGTTTTTTTTTCACAGAAACTAGGGCCCAAAACAGATATTTTCGTCATAGTTTGATAATGGGCCACAAATAATTACTATTTTTTTAATATTGTGTTTGAATCATCCGTTTTATTTCAGATCGTCACGGCTAATAAATTTTCGAAAAATGTTGTCGTTTCACTCTTGAACCAAGGAAAAAAACCACGTTTTACTAGCGAAATATGTTTGCAGTTGTTATTCTCACTACAAGAAACAATCAAAATAAGAAATGATTTTAAAAAAAATTATAATACAAAAAAAAATAGTAATGATTTTTGGCCCATTATTGAACTATAATGAAAATATCTGTTTTGGACCCTAGTTTTTGTAAAAAAAATTCCATTAATTTGAAAAGGCCCCTCCTTATGTTTTCCCTCAATTTAATAATTTTTTAGCTCAGGCAACCTCTAAAGAATGAAAGAAAAAATTCTAAAAATCTGAGGTCATATTTTGGGCCAACCGAAACCTAAATTCAATGGACATCAAAATCCGTCGGGGTCAGGCCGATGACCGCGTGATTTTACGTGGAATGCGCCATATATATATATCTCATATAGAATTCGCAGCGTGTTCCCCATGTAATATGTGAATTCAGTACGTCGTCCAGGCACAGACCATTGGCGTACAACTATATATGTTTATATAGAAAATGACTCGTGAAAAAAAAGGGCACGTAAGAAACCAATTTTCAAGATTCAAAAATCATGAAATATTATGGCAAAAACGAGAGTCGAGAGAGTTTAAATCAGCGTTCCTGGATCTTAGAAAATTTCGTAACACCAATTTCTTTTTTGTACATACAAATATATCGTATTTTGCGATTGTATGCAGTATATTACAGAACCTATTCGCTCGACTACCTGTTTCGTACTTTCTGCATTTTATATTTCGTTCGGTTTACACACTCGCTTCATCTCACTCCATCTTTCTCTCCTGAACTCTACTCCACCATCGAGCTCGTAAACCACAACATATATAAGTTTCACGATGTCCCTATATCCTATTTGCTTCACGTTCCATTATTCCCGTCTCGTTAAGGCGCTGACTGACTGCGTCGCAAAAACGTCTTTTGTCTCGCGCGTCTCTTCGGCACGAGCGAAAGGATTCTCTCGGTCTCTCGTTGTATGCAAAACGCGTCCCTCTCCCGTGTATATGTATTGACTATTCTCGTTTTTCTTGTTCTTGATTTTTTTTTATTGGTTAGCTCGAGTCCGTGACAACATTGTCTCAATAGGCTCGTTACTTAGCATGAAACACAATATTTAACGAATATTGATCGATCGAAATCTTCGAGTAATTTATGTTTAAAAAAAATTATTTCTTAAAAATTCTCTTTGACGTGAGCGTAAAAATAAATCTTCGAACAACTGGATGGAACCACAGTCACCAAATCACCAATAAAATAAATTGCGAATTCAATTTCATTTCTATAATTAGGTCCCATGAAATTTTTGACAGATTATTCAAAAGAAAAAACTGGGCCAGGACGAGTGGGACTAGTACGGTTAGGGTTTCGTACCAATACTACCAAAACATCTATTTTTATTGATTTTTTTCAGTAATTATTAGACTGTTGAAAAGAACCCGTGCAGGAATTATGGAAGGGAACCAGCTAGATTTCCGTAATTCATCCTACTCACATACCAGATTCCATGACCGGAATGAAACGATTGTCAATTGGACTCTAGCAGGAATTTCTAAACGGATCCGTGACTGTGTCCAGGGCGGTTCTTAATTGATGCTTGAATGATCCAAAGCGATTATTGAAGAATCCTATAGGATTTTTGAATAAATTATATTTATTAAAATGGACACTTTTCAGGAAGGCACCTGGACTACACGCGTTGTCTTTATTAACCACTAAAACATTGTGTGAACGTGTGTTGCCCAAATGACTTCCTGTACGTTATATAGTTTTCGAGAAAAACTGATTTGTGGTGGTCGAACGGACACGAGACTGATCTTTCGTTCCGTTTTTTTCCTCTTCAGACACGAAACCCTAAAAAAGCAATAATCTTCGGGGTCTTCTCAGAGTTAACCATAGATTTTCTCACGATTCTCGAAATTTTGAAAGTCTCTCCGACCTCGCGCCTAAACAAAAACCGAGATATCAATTTTTATCTAGTGATAAGAATATATTCAACAAAGTCTAAGTACTTCGCCGTGCAATTGAAGATAACATCAAGCGATCGGACGAGTGCTTTTCTCCATCGCTGAACAAAACGATCACTGGAGCGATATTTCTTCCACAGTCAATTCACAATTGATCAAGAATCGATATTTAAAAAATGATCGATCATGGCAAAAGATTTCGTGAAAAATAATCGATGTTATTACAGAAAATTATAATTAGCTGTTCACACATCAATTAGAGTCTCATTTCCATCGTTTACGCTGGATTAGTCCGGACCAAATAGCCGTATATATATTGTATATAGAATCTAATCAATTCGATCGATCTGTAACGCTCTCCCGGGAAGTGAAGGAGCCACATAGAACTATATATATTCACTGTTCCCCAATGGCAATGTTCCCAAGACACCTGAGACTAAACAGCGAGATGATGGGATGGGCATCCATTTTCAAGAGACAGAGAGAGAGAGAGAGAGAGAGAGAGAGAGAGAGAGAGAGGGGGGGGGGGTAGATTCGAGACAGAAGCTAAGTAGGTCGTGTGTATGATAATGCTCCCATTATTGCGGAGAGCCTTCTCCAGAGGGTCTAAACCCGAGAGGGGTGGCCAAGAGAGAGAGAGAGAGAGAGAGAGAGAGAGAGAGAGAGAGAGAGGGAGACGAAGACAAGAAGGTACAAAAGGGAAGCTGCTGTTAGCTCGCAACCCCCTCGCTCAGATTTCACACCACCTGAGTCTTTGTTAAGGACTTAATTAATTAAGGTCCCTTTCGCCGGTCTCTCGGGGCGATTCGTTTCATCATCGTTTGGGTCGAAAAGGGTGGCAACTGCTGTCGTCTCCAACTCGTCGCAGCTGATGCCACCTCCGGAGGCTTATACGAGCCGTTAAAAAATTCATCACTAAACAATTCGCTACACTTTTTCTTCACCTCTTCGCAATAAGCGAGGCAAAAAACTGAATACCGGTCGGTCCTGTAAATATTAAATATCTCATTGTTGAGATGCAAATATACAAATGAAGGTAATAAGGCGTCTTTTGCATAAACATTACCTTCGTGATTAACCCTTACTTGACATACTGGGGTCCAAACCACCCCAGACTTAAGTTTCCTTTATTTTAAGTACCTTAAATTAAAAAAAATGGGGCCTATACTCGAGCAGAAATTTGATCCAGCTAGCCTCATAACGGATAAGGTCCTGATCAGGCATCGGTAAGGATAGCCTGATCACGCACAGATCTCAGCCGGATCATATTTTGGTATGACATCGATTGCCAGGCTAGCCTTACATTATCCATCTCAAGGACAGATCAGATGGTGCTAAGGACCGGCAAAAAAAACCCGAGCAGAAATTTGTTCCGGCTAGCTTATAATAACGGATGAGGACCTGATCAGGCATCAGTAAGGATAGCCTGATCAGGATAGCCTGATCATGCACAGATCCCTGTCGGATCATATTTTGGTATGATATAGATTGACAGGCTAGCCTTACATTATCCATTTCAAGGACAAATCAGATGGTGCTAAGGACCGGCAAAAAAACCTGACCGGAAATTTGATCCAGCTAGCCTATAATAACGGATGAGGACCTGATCAGGCATCGGTCAGGATAGTCTGATCAGGATAGCCTGATCACGCACAGATCCTAGCCGGATCATATTTGAGTATGATATAGGTCAGACCAGCCTTACATTATCCATGTCAGGGACAGATCAGGTGGTGCTAAGGACCGGCAAGAAAAACTTCGGTCTGAATAATGCAGCTAGCCTGATATTTCTCTGATCCGGGACGGAGCAGGAGTGTTAGTTCCGAAACTCGCCACGAGATGTCGCAGTACGGTGGTCGCTCGCTACCATGCGGATGATGTGAATAATATGCTTATATATGCGACCGCGAGCATGAAAATTTACGGCTCTATCGCGAGGAATAAAAACTTGCGAGAAGCCCTATTACGAAAAGTTCTTTGCTGACTTCCTCGTACTGTACCTATACTCTATAAACACATAAAATTCTCGTGGAATAAAATAAATAAGCGATAAGGCGACTGATCAGGCTAGGAACCGTGCGCGATCAGAACCGGATAAGGAGCCTGATCCCAGCCTGTATAGTAATGGCGTTATTCTCCTGACATGTAGCCTGATATGTAGCCTGATCAGGGCCGGATGTTGTTGTAAGGCCAGCCTGAGGTCCTGATCCTGATCCCAGCCGGAATCACATTTCCGCTCGGGTACCGACATATGTCATTAGTTCGAGGATACCACTACGCCTTCAAGTTTATAGGATCACTCTGAGACAATAAGTTTTCATGTAGTAACCGTTCAAATTCGAGTCGTCTTGCCTGTATCCCAGTGTGTCAAGTAAGGTCGAGTGCAAAAATTTTGTGCGAATTTTTTTCCTGTTATATTTCGACTTCAGAGTGCTAATTTTTTTTATGCTATGTAACATTCTCTTTGAATAATTAAATCTCATTCAAGGTAGACACTATGACGACGTGACATGACGAAATTTTTACATGTTGTTATTTGTATCTTAAAGAGTAAAAAACAATATTTGTTAACGTAATTTTACATGAAGTTGTTAGTTAGATTTTGTACGTCAAAGTGGAGTCCTCGAAAAAAAGGTGACTTATTTCGGGGAAGCACACAGCCATTCCGTAGTGATCTCAAAACAAAAATCCAAAGAGATTATTGCTTTGTGGGGTTAATTCTAATAAACTAACCCATAATATGCATATTTAAAGAAAAAAAAAATGAATTGGCGAACTTGTGAACAAAAAAGTCTTCGAAATCGAATTTTGTTTCATAAATTGTTTTAAAAAGTGCATTTATTATTAAAAAATTAAATGTTTTAAAGGTTAGGTATTTAGCAATGTGTGTCTTAAATAACGGGTGAAATTTTTAGCCAAATAGGTCGAATAGTTTTTAGTCAGTGCTTATCCCCGAAATTTTGAAAACGTGGTTTCGAGAAAAACGCGTTTAAAGTTTTGACAACAGATTTCGTATAAAAAAATTATACTTACATCAATCAGCTATGCCTAGTACATGGAGCAATCCTTCCGTTTTCTTAAAGTTATCTCAAAGCTCATTTAATTTCTTCGAGCGATTTACGGTTTCTGGTGATTGCCAAACTGTAGTAATTTGTCATTTTTAACGATAACTTATTAGTTAATTGCTCTCTTCTTTTGGCTATAACTTTAAAAACATTTGAAATTTCGGTCTGAAACTTTTAGAGTATATTTTTAAGATGTTTTTCTTGCGAAAAATGTAAAAAAAATCGGTTTTTCCGACCCGTCACGGTGGGCTACTACCTTGAAAGATGTTTCATCCAGTGCTCCTGAAATGAACATTGAACTACCGAGAATCCAGCAATGCATATGCCATACAAGAAGAGAAGACAAAAAAAGTCGAATTGGATGTTCAGTCTGCCACTGTCATATCTGTAAAGGACACCGGTCCATGCTGTGCAAGGATTTTGCGGGCCTCTAACACATGTTTTAAAAAAATGCAATGTGTTATTTTATACTGATTAACATTTTCGAGTTCTTTCATAATATAAAGCTTATAATTATTTGGTTTAAATAATAGTATTTTGTGCATCTAGGGCCAGAGATAAGTCTTTTTGTCGAGCGTGAAGTTTGCCGCAACGAGCCAAGTGAGGGCCGCAACCACGCGAGACAAAAGACGAATCTTTGGCCCATGTTGCACACGATCTTTTTTTTCCCATGGGAGATTTGAGTGTCTTTTCGCTATATGCGTGGAGAGCCAAAAAGAAGCCCTTTTTGACAGCTAAGGGTGAAAATAGACGAGTTCGGTTTTTTTTCCCCGGAGGGGAAAAAAGAAACGAATTCGTCTGTTTTCGCTCTTAGCTGTCAGAAAAGTCACTTTTCGGCTATCCACGCATACGGTGAAAAGCACGAAAATCTTGCATGGGTGAAAAAAAAGTATTACAACATATTTTTACTTTAGAAAAAAAAATTTCCTTTGTTAAATTCCTCTCTTAATTTTCCAGAATAAATACCCCATGCAGAAATTCCTACGGGGAAACCGTAGGTCCCATCAAATCCCTGTCGGGATTTGACATGAACTCTTCAAAACGGGCGTCCCTATGGGTATCCCTATCGGGATTTGCTACGGATTCCCCAAATCGGGCATCCCTATGGGTATCCCTATCGGGATTCGCTACGGATTCCCCAAATCGGGCGTCCCTATGGGTATCCCCTATAGGTATTTTTATATAATTTCACATATCAAAATACCATATTATAATAAAATACGTATGCAATAAATTAAAATATTAATCTATTAATGCCTGCATGCATGCAATACAACATTGGCCATTTTGCATGATTATATACGATTTTACGTTTTTAGGTTAATAGTTGAAACACCACGTGTTGCCGGAAACGAGATCACGATGCACAAAAATGTATCCAGCTGCAAGGAATTGTCACCACTCAAAGATTGGCCAGACTGGGACGTTTAAATCAAAGGAGGTGCACGTAAGAAAAAAAATCTAAACTTTTCAATGTTACTGCAGATTCCGAAGGATCCTACAGAGAGTCAACAAAGACATCTAGATGTCTAAGCAGACTCCGAAGAGTCCTACGGAGAGTCTACATAGACATCCAGATGTCTACGCAGTCTCCGAATTCCTACGGAGAGTCGACATAGATATCGAGATGTCTACGCCGACTCCGAAGGGTTCTACGGAGAGTCTACATAGACATCTAGATGTCTACGCAGACTCTAAAGGGTCCTACGGAGAGTCAACATAGACATCTAGATGTCTATGCAGACTCCAAAGGGTCCTACAGAGAGTCTACATAGACATCTACATGTCTACGCAGACTGTGGAGGGTCAACGCAGATATCTGGATGTCTGTCCACGTATCTTCGACTTTTAATTCTTCAGAAACATTTCACTAAAAATGTTTATTAATCTGAAAAAGACAGAATTCAATAACTTTTGTTTTTTTATACGACAGATACATACAACGAGGCTCTCGTACGCATAGATAAATTGAAAAAAGTTTCATACGCATACACAACGGATTCGGATATGGACCCATCAACGAAGTATCGTCTGGTCTCATTGGGCTTCGGAAAAAATAAAAAATAAAACAATAGAGGAACTCTTGGATGTGGCAGAGACAGATAAATTCGACGATGATTGGGCTGCAAATTATAACGGTATACATACGGTAATTCCATGTCAAATCGACCAAGAGTTGGAATCGACCCCTTTCAATTTAAATGAAATTTGGTCAGAAGTTTTCGTTTTTAATAAAACAAAGTTCTACCAATGGAAAAAAATTAAAATAAATATCTCGAAAACTATTATAGTTACGAAAAAATCGTTCTGGGTTCGTCTTGAAGAGTATACTTGTAGCTACGAAAAAAAATATTCCGAAAAAACTTTTTGAAAAATGATGAATTTGGAGAATTTGAAAATTTTTTAAATCGTGAAAGACCACTTTCAACATTAAATTTTTCGTTTAATTTTTTTTCATAAAATACCTTGTACTGATCTCAAAAGATCCTGAAATGTTTTGAAAGGTTTTTTTGTTTCGCAAAAATATGAATTTTTTAAAATCGTCCAAATCCACGATCAACATTAAATTTTTTGTTAAATTATTTTATGTAATACCGTGTACTGAAACCGTGAAAACTAAAAGATCCTGAAATTTTCAGGATGGTGTTTTCTTGTTTCAAAAATGTAAGTTTTTGAATTTTGGTAAGAAACATTTTTTTCCTACCATGACTGACTTATTGTTTAGGGAGAAATGTTATGACGTAATGTTATGCGGTCAGCTACTAAATATTTATTCTTGATTATGTGCATTCCGCCAGTTTAATATATAAATAATTATTTCGGATTTCATATCTCGTGTGAGTGTTTCTCGCAGCTGTGATCCTTCCTACATCCCTGAAAGATTCTGTCAGGGATATTTCTAGGATCCCTACAGGAACCTGGTTCGGTATCCCTACAGAATCCTGGTTTCGTATCCCTACAGGATCCCGGTTCGGTATCCCTACAGGATCCCGGTTTCGTATTCCTACAGAATCCCGGCTCGGTCTCCCTACAGGATCCCGGTTCGGTATCCCTACAGGATCCTGGTTCGGTATCCCCATCCGAATCTAATGGGCGGATGTTACAATCACTATCGGAATCCGATCCGATGTCGGATCAGATCCCGATCGGGAGCCCGGGATGCGAGCCACAATCCGGCTGAGTGCCTATCGAAATTTCTGCATGGGACCTTTTTTACAAGCCCACCAGGCTACTATTTTTTTTTCTTGTAGTGCTATGTCTTAAGCAAACTTAGTTACATTTTTAGTCATTTTTGTCTAAAAATAAAAAAAGTTACGATCTTTTACGTAAAAGTTGTCGTTTTTCAATTTTTTTTAATATTTAGATTTTTTTATCGTATTTATCTTTGATATTTTACCATCAATCTTGTATAACTTTGGGAAGCAACCTCTCAAGAAGTTCTAAAAAAATTTGCAAGTTAAAATATTAAATGTTATATTTTTCTATGAGAATTTCTGTCGCTGGGGTACAAACGACCTCAGTGTGTCAAGTACATTATTCTGCAGAATTGGGGCAAGGTATTTGAACGAGTACGGAAAAAAAGGATATGAACTCGTTGAGGCAACTGATGCAATATTGTTGATCACTCCGATGATAGAAATGATGTATAAATTAAGGAAAATATCTTGACAAACCTGTTGAAACTGTAATAGATATATCGATAGTTTCGATTCACAGTTTTGATGCACATAATGAACTCGTTGGATCATTATCTGTTCATTAACACTTGCGACTTAATTATCGAGTTTATATGGGGAGTGCGATTTCTGTGAAAAACGGTGCCTCGGGGGCCTGCAACATCACCGAGACACTTTTCACCATCGATACATATTCGACCGTTATACAGATGCAATATGTATATACTCGCGTGTTTGAAGCTACACGTACATGAAACGCAGGGGGGACGTTGATTTATGAGTTTTTTAAGTGGCTCGAAGTGGCTCTCGTTTAGTCGATCTCGCGAGTATGTGTGTCGTCGTACAGGCACCCGTGTGTATATGGGGCATTGAAGGCAAATCGACTACTTTTCGTCGCAACCCCTTTCGATTTGGCTGAAACTTTGAAAAAAGGCAACATGAAACGAGTTCCGTCATAAATTAACCACTTAAAAAAATTTAAATGCCTGTTGTTTCTCCAATAATGAACCAAACAACATTTTTTTCATTTTTTTTTTGTTTTTGAATATAGTTAAAAAAATATATATATAAAAAAATTACAGTACGACCCTTCAATAAGAGCTCTTCGAGCAACCCTTTTGTATTGTGTGACGGGGCAGAAACAAAATGGCTTGGCATACCGCTTGCCCAAAACGAGCAGTCAAAAAACATTGAAAAAATCGTGAATACGAAGGAACTCGATGGTGAATTGTTTACGAGGCTTGCTGATTGTCGCCACAAAGGCATTCCAGTTTCTGGACCAATGTTATGAAGCACTCATCATCATCTCTAGGATTGGTGGATCTAAGAACTTTGAAGCTAGTCACGGATGGTTACATTCATGGAAAAAACGAATCCACATTAAAAACTTAAAAATTACAGGTAAGCGAAATCATCTATCTGCAATGCTGATGGCTCCTATATGTTGCCTCTGATTTTGGTTGGAAAATCAGGAAATCTGCACTGAATCTTCGGCCATTTTGTATGAAAATATTTAAATCATATACGAGTATTTGTTACCTATAAATAGAAATGAAATTCTCATATGTATTTGACTCGAACAATATGTGCGTTCGATTAATAAAAAGTATTCATTCCGTATAGCAAAATTTCTTGATAATATAAGAAGAATGATTAAAAACGGTAATGTTCATTCCAATGTTCGTCATTTAATTTTACTCTTCTAAATTCTCCTAGGCTGGGCGGACGTATTCAGAGGTTCGCACATGGAAAACTCGAGCTTGGAGTTCGAGTCAGAGTGGGAGAAGTACTAGAGCGAGATAATAGGGGAAGCGGACTTATTGGAAGCGGACTTATTGAGGGGTCGTACTGTATTCAGAATTATCGTCTACTTTTTTTCTTACTTTTTCGAAAAACATTGAAATTTTTTCGGTGATTACCACGTAATTTTTTTTCAAACTTTGAGATTCTCTCTACATCCCCAAAAATTCCCAGAGTCGTATATTATAAGAAATAAGCTGAGTTACAAGAAAATATTTGTTTCAATTGAAGAAAAAATACAAAACTAAAAATACCCACTCTGAAAATTTCAGAGAATTTGCAGAAAATCTCTAAGTTTCTGATAGAAAAAAGAAAAATTAAAAATGACGATCATCGGAAATCATCGGAAAATTTTTTTCTATATTTTTCTGAAATGTTCATTTAATTTTTCAAAACAAAAATTTTGAAAAAAATTGTCTAAACGTAATATTGTTCTAAACGCAAACAATCTAATTTAAAAAAAAATCAACAGAAAGAAACGCAGAGCGTTCAAGAATAAACAAAAACTTTTGTTGCATGGAACAATATGCATAACAAAAGATTTTTTGACATCGGAATTCGATAATTCTTACAACCATCGTTTTCGCCAAATTTCTGAATTGATCGGTCTGAAATTTATTTTCCATAATTCCACGAAAGATGGAACGCTTTCGCATATTTCAAAGTGACCCAATTATTCGATACAGAGCTGCCTCCACGTAGTGTCATCTTTTCAGTAATTATTCCCTAGGGATAGAGAATTATTTATTTATTTATTTCATCAATTAATTTATTTTATTTATTTATTCATTTATTTATTTTATCAATTAATTTATTTTATTTATTTATTCATTTATTTATGTAATAAATTAATTAATTACAAGGTATCCATGAAAATAATAAAAGAATCGTGTTTATCTTACTGAGATGAATCATTTTTTATTCATCATCGCCCTCTCCCTTGTATATACATCCAGTAAGAGAGAGAAAAAGGGAGATCAAGGCTGCCAAGATGTAATCACGATAAAAGACACCAGCATAGCCATCAATAATGTAAAATGCAAAAGATATACATTAGTTGATAAACGCGTATGCTCGCTACTACAATACGCGATTCTGCTATCTCGAAAAGTTGAGACGTTCGACAACAGCGCAGTGACAAAAATTATTATCCTCATCGCTGATAAATAATGTTCATGAATATGTAAAATTGTAGCTTCGAATAAAATTTTTTTTTATCTAATCTTTTATCTGTCGGTGCAGTCACGTCAACTTCCACATTGTAGAAGGCAAAGTAACGGTCATCATGGAAATCAATTGAGGAGATTCTAAATCGATAGTGGTGAAAAAAAAAGATTTGAAAGATGCAGAAATCGTGGTTGTAGAGAAACTCTCGTGTAGAAGCGTTTCTAAAGTGTCAGAACAAGGTTGCGAGAATAATCGTGACACAGTCGACTGCTCGTCTGTATATGACGTCAGATCGTTCTGTGGTCTTATCACATTGTAAGACACGCGACGAGACATGAGGTGATAATGTAAGCACGATGTCGACGAGAGTGTGTACTGAATTACACGACGACAAGGATTCACCTCCGTACGCGAATAGAAATCCATGCAAGGAGCCTTCAATAATTGGCTACGATTGTCTTCTAGTTATAAGGGAGGGTGGGGCATGACATGACCCCCTAAGCCGGTTAATACTTCGACGGCAGTATGGAAGAACGTGCTATCTCAAATTGTGCTAGAAGAACGTGCTATCTCAAATTGTGCTAGAAAAACGTGCTATCTCAAATTGTGCTAGAAGAACGTTCTTCTACCACAATTTGAGATAGCACGTTCTTCTAGCACAATTTGAGATAGCACGTTCTTCCATACTGCCGTCGACTTGTTGTGGCTTTCAACCATCACATCAATTTACTTTTGTTCTATCTTGAACGAATTCACCGACATTTTGCCGAAACTAGAAAAAAAAATCTGAGGCACGACAGCCCCCCCTAAAAAATAATCGATTTTTTGTTTAATCTTAAAAAATTATTTTTATAGTTAAAAACGTTTGTCTTTTTGATGGTCCATTTGAACCCTCATGTAGTGCATCGGTCTTTAAATAATTAAATACAACAAATTCATCATAATTTGAAGAAAAACGAAAATTTTCTGACCTTATTTTTTAGGTTCATTTAGGTTTAGGGGGGTCTATTATGCCCCAGGTATCGCGGATCGGCCGATAAATGAGTCTATATAACAAATTTAAGATAATTTGACAAGGAACCAAAAAAAATTTTTTGACTGTATTTTTTAGGGGGGCCGTTAATTGTGCCCTAGGGGGGCTGTTGTTGAATCGATGAAATTCGTGATTAAAGACGCGCATGTGCTTCGGTAAAAGATATCGAGAATCGAGAATGAAATTAAGGTAGTATTCTGGTCTAGAGAGATACATTTTGAGCGTTTTGTCGAACTTGATTAAAAAACAAAAAACATTAATACAATTTTTTTTTACATAATATTTATTAATATTTTGACAATAAGTCGAAAAATGTTTGAGAAGAAAAAGATGAAAACTGAATAAGTTATAAGCTGATAAAGTTGGAACTAAAAAACGGGATGTGATGGCTAACACGATTGCAACCTTTCTATAGTCATTCGATACAAAATTTGAAAACGATTCTTAATTCGTCAGAATGTCGTTATAGCCCCTACCTCAGAGAGAACAGAAAAAAATCGCAGAATGGTGGCTGTCTGAACAAAGGAAGATGTTTTGCGACTCTTTTTTCTTGGTTCTTAATTTATTCACCACAGTAAGAAAAAATAATTTTAATACGAAAGTGGTAGGAGCAATAAAGTAGTATACATTGAAGATTGGTAAAAAATTTGAAGTAAATCGGTTCAGTAAGACTTGAGATATCACGTCAGCCGTTTTGAAAAAAGTAGTTTTGAGAAAAACGTCTATAGTCCGATTGAGGAAGCTTCTATTCTACACATGTCACTTTCTACACAAATTATTCTGCACAAGAGAAGTGGCAAGGAATATTATTCTACACAAAATTATTCTACACTGGCTTCTCCACACATTATTCTACGCAAGCGAAGTGGCAAAGAATATTATTCTACACAAAATTATTCTACACCTGTTTCGACACACATTATTCTGCACAACAGAAGTGGCAAGAGATATTCAGGAGGCCTCTATTCTACACATCATTATTTTACACGTGGCACTTTCTGCACAAAAGTTTCTACACACATCATTCTACACAAGAAAAGATGGCTGAAAATAATATTCTACTCTGGACATTGTTATTCTACACATTATTTTCCTGCACTTTACAGCCTTTAGAAAAATTTACTACTGGAATGCATAATCACGTTGCAGAGTTTTTGCCGTTTTTTTTTATCGGATAAAAAACGTCGCATGCAGAGTCTTGCTACAGTTTTGTAATGTGTAGGAAAATAATGTGCAGGATAATGTAGTGCCGAATAACGGCTTCCTGAGCACTATTTGCCTGTGTAGAATAACCCGGTGTAGAGTAATTTGTGTGTAGAATAATATCCCTTGCCACTTCTCTTGTGTAGAATAATTTTGTGTAGAATAATATTCCTTGCCATTTCTCTTGTGTAGAATAATGTGTGTAAAAACCGGTGTAGAATAATATTCCTTCCCACTTCTCTTGAAACTTTTGTAAGAAAATGACATGTGTAGAATAAGAATGTGTAGAATAGAGGCCTCCCCTTCCGATTTGCTCCGACGTGACGGACGAAGTTTCTGCGTCACTAAAATAGCTATAACTCCGTAAATTATTGGAATTGAAAAATGTCCTTTCGAAGATATATTCATAAAGGTCTAAACTTTGAGAATATGGAAAAAAAAAGATTTTTTCAAAATTCTACACTAGAATTCTCCTTTAATCATTCACTCACTGCAAAAGTGAAGACTCATTCGAGGAATGACTACCAATCATTGGAAAATCTTCATGCATCATTGAAGTGATTCTAGATCAATAAAAACAGCCATAATCGAACAAAAATATTTATCAATAAATTTAAATGATGATAGATCATTGAAAATTCCAATCGATATTGTCAAAAGTGATTATAGATCATCAAGAATCGTTGTAAACAAGCGAATAATGTTCATGAATCATTGATTATGAATGAAGCTGATCCAGAATAAAGAAAGACGAAACTGAAGTAGCTGAAACGATTTAATCAATTCTAATTGTTTTATACGAGTCCGAATGCTGTTAGCCATTTTCTCCGTAACGTGGTCTTTGCCGACCACACCGGGAGCCTATATACGTATAATGCAGTTTCTATGCGGCTCACAAAATTTTACGATCAGAGCCGAGAGTGATCTAATTCGAGGGAAAGATAGACGAAGAAGTTTCAGACTATACTCGGATAGTGCATGGTGACCCTACGGGCACACGACAGCACCTAGCTCGATGGTCCATTCGGCCTCAACTCACTCGTAGAAAGACGTCTATCGTCGAGTGTCTGTTCGCTTTTGACGTTTACTCAAACTACCATTATAGTACGGTCTGTACTACGAAGGGTCCGAAGGTTTACGAGACCCGAGTATACATATGTACACATACCTATATGGGATATTCTTTGTCAACTCAACCAACTCAATCAACTCAACCAGTTGACTACCATTTAAAAATAGGTTCACATTTTTTTGAGCCCATAAACAAAATCAAGAAACAAAACGCCGAAATTCAATAATTTTCAAGAACGCATATTTTTGTATACAAATTCTAAGCAACGTGTGATATGGTGCGTGAATCTCATTTTTTCTACAAAATTTACGCTATGTCGATTTTAACTCGTAACAATTGTGCAAAACTTAAAAATAATGAGAGCTTCCTATGTAGAAATGTGATAGGACAACCATTAGTTGATTCTTGCCCCTGATCTGCCCTGCCTGATCCGATTTTCCTGGCAGGACCCTGATATGGAACTTGAAGACCTGGCCCCTAGTTGTTACATTGAAATAATCACTTATTTATCAGTGCCCTGCATGATCAGAATATGAACAGTTTCCGACGATGTTATTTGTACACTTAAGCAACATATTTTTGTTATTAGCCTGACAGGGCTCTGATGTGGAAACTATTGGATTCCCCTAAGTAGTTATTAAAATAAAATTATTTCCATATCGGCTTTCAGTTTATGCATCGCATGGCCAAAAAATGAGCAGGTCCTGAACATGTTTTGTGAACTTATAAAAATCGTATTTCCGTAATATGAAAATACAATGCAATAATAGTAATAACAATAATAATAAATTAACAATCATTGCCTCGTTGATTATTATTATTATTATTGTTGTTATTATTATTATTATTATTATTATTATTATTATTATTATTATTATTATTATCATTATTATTATTCATCATTTAATTATAATCATGATTTATTATTATTTAATTATTATTTACATTATCACTTTTATCCAGCGAGAACGAGCAATCGTGCGCCCGTCACCTGTTCGTAACGTAGGCAGAAGATTATTATTATTATCACCACGAACCGCGTCGCGTTAATTCGGAGACCTGGCGCGAGATGTCGCAGGACGGCAACCGTTGAACTCCCATACGGATAATGTGAAGAGTATGCTTATATAGACGGGTGCAAGCACGGATGTTAGCAGAAGTCGGTGTTATTATTTATTATTTATTTAATTCTCGTGGAGAATATCCGTTCACTCGGAAAGTAATATTCTCTTCGAGGATTGCCAAAAGAGAAGTGTACCCTGAGAAACGGTTGCCTCGAAATAAACAATAAGATGCATGCATCGAAAAAGGAGATTCTAAAGATCTTAGGGGCCTGATGAGGATCTGCAAGGGCCGGATCATATCGTCATAGGGGCCTGCTCATGACTGCCGGATCCGAAAATGGCCAGCCAGGTTGTTACATGGCATAATGGGGCCAGTTAGGATGGGCGGCTCATTTCCCTACATTAGTGAGGGAGGGCAAGTCAGGGGCAGAAGTTTTTCCCTAAAGAAATTTCTACACCGGTTACCCTGTGTGATCGTTAAAATTTGTTTTCGTGGTTCTGCTGTTTTGTTTTGTTCCTCAACAAACCTTGACGTTCGCATGAGTACTCTTCTTGTTGAGCAAAATCGATAGTTACTGGAAATCTAAAAAAAAAAATCCTGAATCAAATCCGAGGCTTAGATTTTGGTTGCATTGACACGGAATATACCATACATAAGTAACGTCGTTCCGCGACTCTTCCTCGTCATCGTCGTCGCGCCTCGTGGCTGAGACCAAAATCACTGGCGACGCGATAATAAAATAATCTGGGTCTTTCGAGTCATTAGGCTAGCCCTTGTTACTTAGCCAAACCACTTAACGTCCGCACTACACACGCTACCGGGGTTCCTCGCGTTTACACTCTCTCTCTCTCTCTCTCTCTCTCTCTCTCTCTCTCTCTCTCTCTCTCTCTCTCTCTCTCTATTTTCTACTCTGAGTCCCCTTTCGCTGCTCTTCAACTAAAAACAACGAAATGATACGATCTTAAAACAATGATCGACCAGATTAGAAATAGACAATCTCAAAACAATGTTCATTCAAATGAGTGAAAAAAACAAGTTGCTTTGTTTTCAGATTGTTATCGTAATTGTGATGGAGCCGCTTCCATAAACGCTGATATTAATAAAGGAAAAGTCTTCTGTAGTGAATTTGAAAAAAATTATCATAAAATAGCGTAAATCTGTCTGTAGTTTTACAAATTCATTATGACGAGTATTTGTGCATGCTGCATTAAGGAAAAATATCTACAATGTTTAAAATGCGAACAATAATTCACTACGTACTTGAAGATTATTTTTATTCTTCTATTGCTCGAAAGAACTTTTTACCAACTATTATAGTCGGTTTTCTCGAATTTTTGATTGCAGGAACATAATTATAAATTGTCGTTCAGTTTAAGGAAGTTCACGCAAATCTAATGTTGATCAAAATTTTTAACTTTGAAACTCGAAACTTGAGAATATTATAGAAAAATATATCATACATCTATCACTGGAGTTATTCTTGGATCCACCATCCAGTTGACGAGAAAAAATGAATGAAAATTACGTTTTTTAAATCCTTATACATGGGCTCTTATGTAGGCACACTCAATTTGCAATTAATTGTATTTTTTTAAGATTAATCTTCCTAACTTTGAATGACCAAAAAACGAACATAAGAAATAGAATGTTCATAGAGCTCAATGATGTATTTTAAAACCCTTGTTGACGATAAAAGTAACTTAAAAATAACAGTTGAAAAACTTTTTTTAAGGTTAACGAGTAATAGCTACAGAGACGACGGAACGTTTGGCAACGCTGCATGACCCAGCTGGTTTAAAAGATAGATATACACACTGATATGAGATCCACATATATATCGAAAAGTGCTGTTGCCACATTTTCTTTGACGATTCTAATACGAATGTATTTTAAATGTTGTTATAATATTAAACTTCAATCAACTTAAACAGATAGGTTACAGATAATTTTAATAATTAAAAAAAATCATGGTTTCTTTGATAATCTGAACAGTAAAAAAGTTCGGTTGCTTTTTTGAGTCATAAGTAATGTGTGAACCTCTTTAACCTTCGAAAATTCAATGGCACAATTGCTGGTACATATTGTAGTAAGCAAATTTCAATTTATGATAGATTGCACGGAAAAAAATGGTTGGTGGGGACAGCCAACTGATTATTAGTTGGGTATATTTTGGTTACCGTAACCATCTGCTTCGTTACAATAACCACCTAGCATTATCTACTGTTCATAGTTAATTGACGCAACTAGTCAACACAACTGACTTGATTAGTCAGTCTAACTAATAAAATAGTATTCAAGAGGGTAAGTAGTACACTGTAGTCAACTATATGATCATATATACAGATTCGTCATTACCCCAAAAATCCGCCAGGTAGCTTCCTCTTGCACAAACGAACTTTCCCCTCGACGCTTATAACTTTTCCAAGTTCATCTATGTTTGATATCCTTATTTTTTAGTATGGATATTTAATACTCTGCGGCAAAACGCATGATGGTCCCAAAAAAACGGGCCTATTTACTTTTACTTTCTTTTGATGAAAAGACGAAGCTTTACGAAATTGTAAACTTCATATGTGTAGCGACATTCAAAGATTAAAATGTTTAAAAATATTGTGTAGATATAAAAAAAAAATATCACACGCCAAGATACAACCATTTCACTCGTGATTAGCCGAACTAAAAAATTAGTTGGGTCTGCCAATTATAAACCAACTATATAAAAATCGTTAATCCAACCAATTTCTCGTCTGGCGCTCAAAGCACTAAGATAGTTGGTTGAGTCGACTAATTTTTTCGTTACCGCAGCTAAGTCGTTTTTCCCGTGTGTGAAAAAAAAATTGGAAACAAAATGTAACAATGATTTAGCTAACAATTCGGAGGTTATCTAAACCGATTTATTTCATAACCGACACAACTGTGAGAATACCTTATAGGAACTATATAATAATTTTTGTTATCAGTCGAATAATGGTTGTCGGGATAGTTCGAGTTTAATCGCCAGTGAGAAGGGCCACAAAATATCCAATTTTACAGATTACAGTGGTGAAACGTAAACTGGACATTGATGCAAAACTTGGCGAGTCGTTTTGTGTCATCGAGCGCAAACGCGAAATGTCCCGGGGCCTCCACTATATAGTAGCGCGTTAACGCGCGATGGCGCAACATGAAGAGGAAGAGAGACGGAGACGGAGACTTTGCCATACACCATAGAGCAGTAATGTCGCATGGCGTATACCCGTTAAGTGGATCCAATCAACCCGGTGGCGGAGTACCATAGCGAGGAAACATACAAGCGTGCATATAGAGGAGCTGGAGCGAATGAGGTTCTCTCTGTGATGACGAGAATACAGAGAGATGGTGAGGGAGAGAGAGAGAGAGAAAGAGTGAGTGAGAGAGAGAGAGAGAGAGAGGGGAAGAGACAGAGAGAGAGAGAGAGAGAGAGAGAGAGAGAGAGAGAGATCGAACATTGAAGCTCAACAGCATTGGGTGTATAATAGCGACGCATGCAGAGAGACGCAAACGAGACGAGAGAAAGGCCAATGTTGGGAAAATGGTTAGGTTGGACCGAGTGCGGGGGTGTATGGGAGGAAGAGAGCGAGATGACACAGTTATTATGTTACGCGCATCACAGCAGCAACGACAACGAGATAGTGCAATGTAACGCCCTGGGCGATTGCCCAACTCCCTGTTATTCCTCTAGCCTCTTCATTCTCCGTCTATGTTGTCATCTCTCTCGTTCTCTCTCCAACTCTCTGTGATAAACCCCTTTGTCACGCGTCGTTGATTTTCACGAATATCCAAATACTCTCTGTATTTTGTCTTGATATGTATGTGTGTGAGTCAGCTGCGAAAGCTCCATTTCCCGAGAGACATGGCTCGATAGAGTCGGAAATGAAATTTCTGACCTCGAATATAAATTAGCCTCCTTGAGCTTGAATTAACGGAGATTTGCGGGGATTCGATCACACTCGGTGCAAATTGTTTTCCTGAAATATATCAGTCACAGAAGGCAATGATCGATTGGTGGAATATTGATTATGAAATCGTTGTAGAACTGATTTGCAAATTGGACTTCTTCCAGAGCACGATATTCGATTCCATTGATTTTGGAGTAATAGGAATGGAAGTGTGCGAATAGTGACAGAATCGGATCGGAGAAATTTTGTTTTTTTTCGATCAATGGGATTTTCTGTGAAATAATGCGAATTGTTCTTGATTAATTTTCGAGGTTATTTGTAAATTAAACTTTAAAAAGAAATTTTTTTTTTCCTCGGAATGCCATCCTAATGGCTAATTATCATGGGTTCACATGTAAATTTTGAATTGAAAATCGAAATGGTATGAAGTCAAATTCTTAATGTCAGTTCTGACTGTTGGCTGAAAAATGTTGATGTCAATAAGATTCGTTAACATTATTTTCAGAGTATAAAATTATTTCAGGCTTGACTAGAAATCTATTGATAGACAAATTGAAAAAAATTGTGTCAAAATTGAGTAGAAAATTGAAGTAAATTTTTCCAACACCTCCACAATTTTTAATTCTCATTATTTTCACCTGCATTCTGGTACATATTCTCAGAAAATAAGTTATTAATGTAAAATAAAAACCTTTTTGATTTCAGATGAAAATTGGAATAGCTACACGTCCCACAATTGAAAAACTCTAGTTACGACCTTCAGCGGACATGAATGCGTAACTTTATTATATTTGGCTGGAATTATTCAAAAAAATTTACAAAAGTTGTTCGAAATATGAATAAAATCATGTCAAAATTTGATTGAATTCTAATTAATTCTTCCTACGCAGAAAAAATCTTGAAAAATCAGTGAAAATGAGCCTCCTAATGTGGTTTCCCCCTTAAGGGGACTGAGTCAGTTGAATTTACAAAAAAATCGATTTTTTTTAAATTCACTTTTTATGTTCTTCAATCATTTTTGCATCTATTTCTGAAGCGATAAGTCGAAATTTTCAAAAATGACTAAGTTACGAGCCAAAATGTCATAAAGTGAGTAAGAAATGAATGTAAGAGAATATAATTTTGAAAAAATTCTGAAAATTCCGAATTATCATATGAAAATTTGTAAACTATCACTCAGAGTCGTTCGATTTTTTCGCTATGTTTTTTTTTTAAAGCTTTTGTAAAATAAAATAAAAAAAATCATTCCTAATACCCCTCACATGGGTAAAAGAATAGAATAAAAATAAAATATGTCTTGGAAAATTTTGATATTTCGCATATTTTTCAAAATAAATGAGAAAAATCTTTTTTTTTCAATAAAATATTTTTCTCGTTTATCTTAGAAAATATGCAGACTATCGAAAATTTTCAAGACATGTTTTATTTTTTTACTCATGTAAGGGGTATTAGGACTTAATTTTTTCATTTCATTTTATTAACTGAAAAAAGAAAATTATAAAAACAATATGAGGCAGCCGCATCCGACTTTCTAATCATGATAGATATTACTTATTTTTTACCCAGAATCTGTGGAAAAAATTGCAGAATTTTAAAAATTGTGTTTTTCTCAGTTATCCCTATTTACACAAAAATGATCATCGCACCACCTGAAGGAGTGACGAGAAAAATCTTTAAAAAAATTTGGCTGTTTTTGAAGTGGAATCAATGCGAAAAAAAAAGTTATGCAGAATCTGATGACCCGAGGGAAATGACTCGACGATTTCACTTGGAATGCCTCATGTGTATAAATAAATATGCTTATCAATAAATATGAATATATGCATCGTAATTTTGCTGCATTCGTTTTGGACGCTTTGAGCGCGGTGAGCGCCACATCCTGTAACCATTTTGTATATCGATGTATATCTATACATACGTGCTGAATGCGCGTAAGCGTCAGACGAATGCATCTATACAAATTTCCTTCAATTTGAACATTTCATCGTGTAACACGGGCTTCAGATATAAGAAATTGAAAATAATTTGTTAGCTGCATTTGTCTAACGCTTACGCGCTTTCAGCATGTATGTATAGATATACATCGACATATAAAATGCCACAGGATGTGGCGCTTACAAGCGCGTAAGCTTTCAAAACGAATGCTAGCATCACGCTTCAGCTAATTCAAGCATTCTGATTAGTGCATGCATTAAATCCAGCCAATCAGAACTCTTGAATAAGACGAGAGGTGAGTAGTCGAAAAAATACAAAAAAATGGTCGTGCTGCTTGTGGCTAACCTCACTGTCATGATAGTTCCGCCGGTGCTGTTTGTTTGGCGTGATTTATTATTTATTTGTGAATTTGTGATGGGTTTGGTAGTGAATATTTTCAAAAAGTATATACGAGCGAAAATGAATGTGTTTTCTGAAAAAATATTCATTTACCAATTCATTCGCTCAACGAAAATACATTTTTTATCTTCACGCATGGATATAGCAAGGAAAGTGACATTTCGTTTTCTTGGGATAAATGTGAAACTATCGTACATTTACAATTGTACAAGTTTCATGGCGATTGTAACAGTTTTTTATTTTTTGCGTTTTTTCATGTATTTAAAGAAAAATCAAGTGACATAAAAATTAAAAGTTATGAAGAAAAAATAGTTTTATACGTGAAAAAGTTTGTGATACATTTTTCGTTCTGCAGGAAAAATTCAGCAGCTGCAAAGGAGTGATAGAAAAAATGTTGCTACATCAACAACTTTGCGAGGCCTTCCCCGAAACCTGGTTCTTCGAAAAGTCTGCGCGTGATTCAGAAAAGACCGGTGACCGGATCGAGGTCCAACTAGTCTCATTTTGTTCGCAACCAATTTAGCCCAGTCGAATTAGATAAAAAAAAGGGGCTGACACGGAAAAAATTCCAAGTGGCAATTTTCCTTCAGAATTCGTCGGGAGGGGTCACTGGCAGTCCACATTTCGGTTTTCGGGATCCGCACCCTATTGCGTCATCCGCCATCTTGAATTTAAGGGTGAATTTTTGATTATTGGATAATTTGTTTATTTTCAATTTTACACGAGAAATGGTCATAACCGAAGTTGTTTGGAATTGAATTTCCTACAATTTTGGTCCTCATCATTTTTTTGCTAGGATTGATATTTTTCGATTTAGACTCGAAAAGAGGGGGTGAATTTTTATTTATTGTTTAACACGTTTATTTTCAAGTTTACATGAAAAATTGTTTCTACCAAAGTTGTTTGAAATTAAATTTCCTACAATTTTGGTCCTTATCAATTTTTTCTGAGGATCAATATTTTTCGATTTAGACCCGAAAAGAGGTGGGTGGTGCACCTGAATATTCTATTATATCGTTTATTATTGATTATTTATTTATTATTAATCAATCATTCATTACAAATTATTATTAATCAATAATGATTATTGTTATGACTGTTAATTAATTAATTATTATTAATCAATAATAATTGACTTATTCGTACAAACTATGATAAACTAATGACGATGTTAATATTATCATTGATTTTGCTTCCTCATAGAGCGAGCTTTGCGACGGTGACAATTTTTTCTTTCTTGTTCGGAAATTCGAGCGTTCAAAATATGAAATGCCTATTGTACTTTTGCGAGGGCTACGCCCATGGCAAGGCTAACGGGTCTATCGCCTGAAGTGATTGTCAACGCGACATCATTTCCTTGTACGACGCAGGAAAAATTTTTAGGAAACGACAGGAACAAGGCAAGGCTTATTGATATTTAAAAAAAAAGCTTTGCAGGATTCGGATGTCGTTGTTCAGCAGGCGCCGGCAGATGCAGATTCTTTTATAGTAGGAACGGCAATAGAGAACCTGCATGTTTTTTTTAAATTTTTTTATTCGAAAGTAGGATAAAAAATAATGTATTTCCCAAGACAGTTTTTTTTTAAAGGAATATTGACGCTGCAAAAAAATATTCTTTGACTCTAATTTTTCTCGAAAAATTTGAATTGGCAACCATATTGTTGTACCTAACTATCAGCGCCGCCAGTGTCGTGTCCGGGAACCACGTCTCATTGTAAACAGTTTCTGCTCTCGGTGACGCAAAAATCTAACCTATAACTTACGTATAACCTACAGTATAATATTCTTCAATATTATTATTTACGTCAAAAGTATCACAGAAAAAATATAAATTGACAAAGCAATTATGGATTCATTCACCCCGTAACCAAACTTGGATTGGTTCATGTCTTGTTTTGTACCATCGTGCAAAAACACAACAAGTACTACACCAGAAAAGATATTTGTCCATGTGCCAAATAATCCAGTGAAAAGAAAGGTTTGGTGCGCGCTTCTCTCTCTCTCTCTCTCTCTCTCTCTCTCTCTCTCTCTCTCTCTCTCTCTTTCTCTCTCTCTCTCTACCCGCTCGCGCCGGGGCCAAAACTGTTTACAATGGAACGTAGTTCCCGGACGCGACACTGGCGGCGCTGATAGTTGGGTACAACAATATGGTTGCCAATTCAAATTTTTCGAGAAAAACTAGAGTCGAAGAATATTTTTTTGCAGCGTTAATATTACTTTAAAAAAAAAACTGTCTTGGGAAATACATTATTTTTAATCCTACTTTCGAGTCCCATAGATTAAAATACAGATTTCAGATGCATGCAAGTTCTCTATTCAAGAAGCCGCGAATTACGACAAAGTCACGATAATCGGTGAGGACATCGATCTCCTCGTGATACTGACTGCCTTAGGGTATCATTTGAAAAACGTTTTTTTTTTCAAAAAACCCGGCAGGGGACGGACTCCGGAACAATTATATTCACCGGCAAGTTTCAAATATGAAGAGTCTGTAGCGAAACATATTTTATTTTTACATGCCTTCAGTGGATGCGATACTACGTCTTCAATATTCAACGTAGGAAAATTGAGATTCTTCAACACTCTCAAGAACAATGATAATTTGGACAAAGCTCTGAGCTTGTTCCGAGAGGAAAACATTCACAGACATTGCTTGGCTCAAGCTGGGGAATGTTTCCTAATCGCATTGTTCGGAGGCGATGAAAATGTCAAAACACTGAACGATCTGAGATTTAAGAAGTTCACAAAGTCAGTCACGAGAGCAAGTTCAATTTTGCGACGCTTCCACCTACCTCTCGGCAGCAGCGGAACAACATACCTACAGGACGTACCTGCAGATGCAAATGTAGATGGAGTATGGAGTCGACGCTACGGAGTGGGGGTGGAAAAAAACTAATCGAGGATTAGTTTTTATATCAAATATCAACCTGCCCCTACAACTGCCGATCCAGCACCGGCATTTTTGCTGAAGACAATTTCGTGCAAATGCAAAACGGGGTGCGGAAAAATGTGTGGTTGTCGCAAAGCAGGACTAAAATGTTCTGTCTTATGCCACAACTGCGGTGGAGAAACATGCGAGAACGTCATCGCAATTCGAGAGTTACTCGATGAAGACGACATCGATAATGAAGAAAACCTGCCGTCAGAACGAGTCACCACCGACCATCCTGAGCTTCTGGACGAAGTCATCGATAGTAATGATGAAGAATCAGACGATCCAAACTTGGCCAGACCATCGGCTAAACGTTCCAAACAGGCATAATTCTAATTGCAAAGGGTTTCCACAAATGTGCCTAAATAAAAATAAATTTTCATTTTTTTCATTGCATAAGTTGTATAGTTCGAGAAATGGTTTATTTACACCCTTCTTTCCCTTTACCGTAAGCGTGCGTCCCAAAAATATCAACCTCACAAAGAAAAGGTCTGCATCGAAGTTGTAGAAAATTCAATTTTCAACAAGTTAATTTATTATCGTTTATACGAACAAATCAATGATTATTAATTAATAATAATAATTAATTAATAGTCATAATTATTATTATTGATCAATAATAATTTATAATGAGTAATTGATTAATAATAAATAAATAATCAATAATAAACGAGATAATAGAATATTTAGGTGCACCACCCACCTCTTTTCGGGTCTAAATCGAAAAATATTGATCCTCAGAAAAAATTGATAAGGACCAAAATTGTAGGAAATTTAATTTCAAACAACTTTGGTAGAAACAATTTTTCGTGTAAAATTGAAAATAAACGTGTTAAACAATGAATAAAAATTCACCCCCTCTTTTCGAGTCTAAATCGAAAAATATCAATCCTAGCAAAAAAATGATAAGGACCAAAATTGTAGGAAATTTAATTCCAAACAACTTCGGTTATGACCATTTTTCGTGTAAAATTGAAAATAAACAAATTATCCTGAAAACAAAAATTCACCCTCAAATTCAAGATGGCGGATGACGCAATAGGGTGCGGATCCCGAAAACCGAAACGTAGACTGCCAGTGACCCCTTCCAACGAATTCTGAAGGAAAATTGCCACTTGGAATTTTTTCCGTGTCAAATCCTTATTCGACTGGGCTAATTCCCATCAGGGATGAGTGCGGCACATTTTTGTTTTAGATTAATTGAAGTGTGAATTTTAAGGGTGACTTTCATCGGAGGAGCAAAATTAACTGAATAATTATAAAACTGCTCCGTCGCTTTGAAATGGCGGCCTTAAAAAAAAAAATATACCGCACTCATCCCCGATTGCAATTCGTTGCGAACAAAATGAGACTATAGTTAGACCTCGATCCGTTGACCGGTCTTTTCTGAATCACGCGCAGACTGAAAATCTCAAAGTGCTGTGCATCAGGGTGACGGTGGACCTTAAGGGTTTCCTTTTAAGTTGAAAGGAAGCTTGAAGAGCGTAGAAAAATATAACCTATCGGTTATATTTCTACGCAGGGTTGGAAAAAACTTGCAGTTTCACAGTTGCAATTTCTTAACCGACTCAGCTCCCTTAAGGCGGTATTCTGGTCTTGAGACATAAATTTTCAGCGTTTTGAGCTCGATAAAAAAACCAAAAAATATGTTTACCATTCTTTTTTTGCAACATATTTATTAATATTTCGACAATAAGCGAAAAAAAATCGAGAAAAAAAGGACTCTGGTCAGGTCTCAGGAGTACTTTTATATGGCCCAGGGGAAGCTGATTGAGCCATTGTGAGTATTAAAACTCGATTATTCCAAAAACATTCACACAAAAAAACGTATCTTTCAGGAAATCACTTTTTTTCAACTGGCGGACAAACGATCTCCGCAACCGCTGGATCAATTTTGATGAAACTTTGTATGTTACTTTATTAAGGTGCTTCGTATGGTAAATCACCACGGTTTGGAAAAAAATGTATAATATAAAAATTTATAGGACGCAAAAGGTACAAAAATAGGTCAATTTGCGTAAAAAAATTTCAAATAGCCGCCATTTTTATTCTATTATCGATTTTTGGCAAACGGTGATGAATTATCGCGTGGTAAACCTTTCTCTTCAAAATGTTTTTTCCTATTTTTGTTTCAGACGTGTCAATTCGGAGATTGTTTGTCCGCCATGGGAACACCTTTTTTGAGGACTCGACTTTGTCGCCCTCCGAAAATTGGACAAAAAAGGCTAGACGAAGTAAATCATTTGTTTCTATTCTATAAGGATAACATTCCCAGCAAACACACTTGGATGATTTACGAAACATTTACGTATAATTGAAATGTAATAACTACGTCATATAATGTTCATAACAAATTCGTAACTTTTCCCTAACGCACGTAAACGAGATGTATATAATACGTCCTGACGATATGTAGTAAGGATGTCAATGAAAGATGTAGGAATTATGAAAAACTATAGACATCACAAATACGTAACATTGATACGTCAAGATCTTGTCACTCTTATACGAGATGTTTACATGTACTGTAAACTTTCCAAACTGTTACGAGTCGATGCTGTAACAATTATAGAACATTAGTGATATTATAATCTCGTAGTATAGGCTACGTAGCAAATATGTCACACTGTGACATAAATGTTATAAGACATTTCTTGTAACAAATCCGTAACAATTATAGAACATTGCTGTAACAATTATAGATATTGGTGATATTATAATCTCGTAGTATAGGCTACGTAGCGAATATGTATAATGTGTGACATAAATGTCACAAGTCATTTCTTGTAACAAATCCGCAACATATACGTATCATATATTACGAGAAATGTCCTCAATCATTTTAAGGTTATGTCGATTAAGGAACGTAAACAATATGTGAGTGTAAAGTACAAGGAGGTGATATCGACCCAGTGAACACGTTATGTTGCCGCAATGTAACATGGAAGTTACATGTAATGTTACAATGTTATCCCTATGTAACGTTGCTGTTATATAACATGCAAGTAACAATGTTATGTAACATTTGTTACATGTAGGTTACATAACTGCAATATAACTTTGTTACATTACAGCAATGTAACATATGTTATATTGCGGCAATATAAATTTGTTACATTACAGTAACGTAGCAAATGTTATATTGCGGCAATATAACATGGAAGTTACATGTAATGTTACAATGTTATTCCTATGTAACGTTGCTGTTATATAACGTGCAAGTAACATGTTATGTAACATTGGTTACATGTAGGTTACATAACTGCTATATAACCTTGTTACATTACAGTAATGTAACATATGTTCTATTGCGGCAATATACCATAGAAGTTACACACTGTAAACATTTTTACTACGAGGGGTCAGGGGTCGTGAAATCAAGTTATGAGGGATGGCGTATGTTATGAGGGGTCAGGTATTTTGGAATGAAGTTTTGAGAGTTCACATGACACTAGGGGTCGGAGGCCCCCAAATTAAGTTATGAGAGGTCACTTAACTTATGAGAGGTCACAGCTCTTTCAAACATGTTTTGAGGGCTTACATAATTTATGAGAGGTTAGAAGCTCTGAAATTAAGTTATGAAGGGTAACGTAAGTTATGAGGGTTCAGGTATTCTGGAATAAACTTTACATAACTTATGAGGGATCAGGGGATTGGAATTCGCAAATAAAAAAACGAACTTTCATGGTTTATTGCTCATTCAAATGCATATACTATTATTATTATTATTATTATTATTATTATTATTATTTTACTACCATTATTATACTACTATTATTTGTTCGGCACTCCAGCATTCATATATTATACAAGTAAAGAGAATTCATAAGTAGTCGGTAGCGTAATCGGTAGCGTGTTAGGTAGATAGGTAGGATGGTAGGTAGGGTCGAGGGTTCGATTCCCAGTCTCTGAGAAAAGTTAGATCAGACAATTTGTGCAGATTTTTTTTTTTTTCTATGAATCTCTTTCGGGCCGATAAACTATGCATATTAAATTATTTTGCGAGAGCTATATATTTTTTATAACATGTTTAACAACAATTAATTCTAGTTACAGTAACGTAACACAATTACATAACTGTTACGTAACTGTTACATAACTGTTACATAACTGTTACATAACTGTTACGTAACTGTTACATAACTGTTACGTAACTGTTACATAACGTTACATAACTGTTATGTAACAATGTTACATTGCTGAGTAGGAAATTGTAACTTACATGTAACTTACATGTAACGTCCATGTAATGTTACATGTTACAAACGGTAACATTGCCGTTACATTGCTGCAACATTACTGTGTCCACTGGGGAATAATCCAGCGTGATACAGAATAAACCAGAATAATACAGCATACATTGGAAGAGGTAAGTTTAATGTGATCCCTTTATTTAAAAGAAAAAAATCAGTTATATGGGTATTTGCCGTGATGGAAAACCACCCAGGAATTCCCTTACTCGGTTTATAACCTTATTCGCGTTGCACGTTCGCTTAATTTCTCTTTGCCCTTTCTTTCTGTGTTGCAGGCCTGTTTTGAAATTGATAGCCTATTTTCAATTTTCCAGGCATTGTCCTGGTCACAATTTTGACTTTAATCAAAATTTGCCGCACTCATCCCATAATAAAAAGTGTTACGAAGGAAATGAGACGTCGTAGAACAAAATCTGTCTACCAATTCTTTCTGAATCATGCGCAGAGTGTAAAAACTCGAAGCTAGGTTTTTACACAGTGTAAAAACTCAAAACTGGGTTCTTACACTCTGCGCATGATTACGAAAGAATTGCTAGATAGATTTTGTTCTACGACGTCTCATTTCCTTCGTAACACTTTTTCCTATGGGATGAGCATGGCACATTTTGATTAAAGTCAAAATTGTGACCAGGACAATGCCTGGAAAGTTTAAAATAGGCTAACAATTTCAAAGCAGGCCTGCAACTCTGAAATAAAGAGCAAAAAAAATGTGCCGTGCTAATCCCATGGGAAAATGAGTTACGAAGGAAATGAGACGTCGTAGAAAATCTGTCTATCAATTCTTTCGGCATCATGCGCAGAGTGTAAGAACCCAGTTTTGAGTTTTTACACTCTGTGTAAAAACCTAGCTTTGAGTTTTTATACTCTGCGCATGATTCAGAAAGAATTGATAGACAGATTTTGTTCTACGACGTCTCATTTCCTTCGTAACTCATTTTTCCATGAGATGAGCATGACACATGTTTTCTGCTCTTTATTTCAGAGTTGCAGGTCTGCTTTGAAATTGTTAGCCTATTTTGAACTTTCCAGGCATTGTCCTGGTCACAATTTTGACTTTAATTAAAATGTGCCACGCTCATCCCGTGGGAAAAAGTTTACAAAGGAAATGAGACGTCGCCAGCAGTATCAGCGTAGAGTATAAAAACTCAAAACTAGGCTTTTCAAGACACCGGTGCACCTTGAGGGTTCTAACTAGTCCCAAAAAATTGTTCATTTGGTACCTCAAATGATGGACGATACATCATATTTGTAGGTATTCTACAAAAATTATAAATTATAATTAAAATGTACTTTTCAAATGTTAAAATAAAAATAAAATTCCAACCTAATATGTAGGTTGGAAATACATAAATTTCTTGTAATTTGTTCATAAAATATGTATATACGTAAATTACCTGTAACCACGAAATCACATTGACATCATTGTTACGAGTATTATGCACCAGGGTTACGTTTCGTTTTGTAGGAGTTACATCAATGAGCTGAGTTTGTTACAACTATGATCTGAGTTTGTTACATCTATTATCTGAGTTTGTTATGGCTATGTGATGAGTTTGTTACATCTATGAGCTGAATATGTTACATCTTGGGTATGAGTTTATTTCATTATTATTCCTCGTAGATGTTTCGTATCTGTGACTTGTTTATAGGATGACATATTTGAGAACAATCTCTGCTTCATTCACGGAGTTTGTGACATAAATGTTATGTCCAATGTAACACACGTTACGTAACATTTTCGTAACCATTTCGGAACTGTGTTTGCTGGGTTATGTCCTGGAAATAGTTTTATTGTAATATCTAATAAAGAAGCTGAGAAAAACGTTTTCGAAAATAAGCTCGTTTTTCGCTCTTTAGACGAGACACCTACCTTAAAGTCGATGGAATATCGAGAATATTTTGAATCTACATCGTGAAAATGATAATGTCGCAATTCATTTTCCGCGTGTAACAGTGCGATCAAGTGGACCGAGTGAAAGTGTAATGATAATCACGAGCTCTCGGTGCCTCTCCTGGTTAAAACGGAGGAGCATTTTACAGTGTAATATTATGCTCTCGCTCTCGCGGTTTAACGGAACTGATTTGCGACTTTGCCACATCGTTTCTCGGGCCACCTGCATGTGTATATAAACAGCAGTGTGCGCACGCGAAAGGGAAAATTAATTTTCACGTTGAGGTATTACGAAAAAGTAAACGTAAAAAAATGATGCAGATAAAAAAGGAAAATTCTCAAATGAGTCGGCTGTCTCGTAAATTCAATTTTGCGATATGCGCGCACTTTGAAGAAGAGAAATGAGCAAGATGAAAGGCGCGCTCTGGAAAAATTATTGCCATTGAGGTTAAGCCGTTTCTGCAATATTTTGCAATCGAAAAAAAATATATATTCGTAATTTTACTTCGATGTGAATGTGCACACTAAAGTGCTTTATTGTTTTTCAAAAACGTTTAAGCGAATTCAAGTGAATTTCATCGATTGTCCGGAGAGAGAAAGAGAGCCAGACAAAGAGAATAAAACGCACGATTTCCTTCGATAATAATTTTGCGGTAGACTTTGAGCTATACAGATCTCACGATTGTGTGTAATATTCTTGCGAGCCTGTGTTTTATTCCATCTTTCCCGGCTGAACGTATACGCGGATACGGCATAAGCGGCGTTAGATCTTATCGGCTGGAAAATCGCTGTATCCAAGTCGCGTTGACTCTAATGGTTTTATAATATCGCGGAAGATAAGATCCGCTCGGACTCTCGATTTGTGATAAGCTGCGCTTCGAGCTATACACAAGATAGATTTACATAAATGGAATGAAGGTAATTTCGATCACGGTGAAATTTCGAAGATCTAGTGAGGAACACATCTAAATTGTAATCATATCCAATGTAAGAAATCGACCTTTGGCAAAAATTGAAATTTCTTAACTTAATTTCTTAAATTGTTAATTTCCTTAATTTCTTGAAATCTCTTAAAATTGTTCATCCCAACAGATCATTCACGAAGATTTTGTTCTGACAAAAGAAATATATTTTAAAACTGAAATTTAAAATAAAAGAATAAAGTATAGGGGAAGGTGGGGAACGACGGCCCCCCTAAAAAATTAAGTAAAAGAAAATTGTTGATTTCTCGTTAAATTATCATGAATTTGATGGGTTCACTCATTTTTTAGCCGATCCGGGACCTCTGGGGCATAATGGATCACCCTACAGAATTGGGTCAGAAATTTTTCCTTCAAATTATGATGAATTTGATGCATTCATCTATTTTAGGCCGATGTACTATATCTGGGGTAAAATCAACCATCACAAAATTTTTTTAATAATTCATTTTTAACAAAACTGAAAAATTTTCAAAAGTAAATAAAATTATCTATTTTCTAAAAACTTCGAAAGAATGTTGTTTGGGTTTGAAAAAAATAATAGTTAAAAAATATAATAAGGGTACTGTATAAAAAGGACAGTTAGGATTGAATTTAGGAAAAATCGCTCGAAAGGTTCGTTTAAAAAAAAAATCATTTTTCGCAAAAAGTTTGTAAGTTCTCCAACTTTAGTAATTTTGCATCTATCGAAGTGAATTTTTTTTGTGATGATGCATACAATGATAATAAAAAATAATACTGAATTTCATAAAAATCGCTTGAGAGGTTCGGGCAAAATTTTTTTTTAAATTTTCAAACAAATTTTGTTAGCACTCGAACATTCGCATTCTTAGAAGTATCGAGCTAAAATTTTTTCCACAAATACACTAGATGACAAGAATGGTCAGGGTTGAATTTAGTTAAAAACGCTCGAGAGATTCATTCTCCAACATTTTTTGAAATTATCGAAAAATACTTGTCAACACTAAGTTTCCTGATTTAGCAGCTATTGAGTTCACTTCTTTAAAACTAATAAACTAGATGACAAAAACAATTAATAATGTAATTGCACGGAATTGCTGAAAGTTCATGCGGATTTGAAATTTGCACATAGCTTCTTTATTTGTTTCCATCGTTCATGAAGCTTCCTTTCCGAGGAAGCCGTGATAATAAGCATTACATGTCATAAAGATGGTTAAGAAGGTCCTCATAAAGGAGAGTTGACGAACGACGAAAAAAATGAGGAAGCTATGTGAAATTTTCAAATTTGCATGATTTTTTAAAAATTCTTTTGTGTGATAAACTTTTGAATTCATTTTTATGATAAAAAAAAATTTCAAATAATTTTTTAGAGGAGGGCTGTCTTGCCTCGGAATTTTTTTTTCAGATTCGCCAAATTCTCGGTGAATTTGTTCAAGATAAAAACAATAGTAATTTGATGGTGGAAAGTCACAAAAAGTATGAGCCGGCTTAGATGGGCCATCGTGCCCCAGCCTCCCCCATTCCAAAAATTGTTCATGCCGAAGCATCGTCAGAAATTTTAAGATACCCGTGCGTGAATTTGATTGAGGCCCCGACTAGGCCTTGATCGGTTTTCCCTAACTTACTTCGGGCCCTTCACTGGAAGCCCAATAGGATCCCTGAATGGACGGTCACGCTTTTTCGACAAGGGCCTTAGAAGGTTGCCAAATGAGGGCCTTTATAACCGCCTCACGTCTGCCATGTCGAATCCACGACAAGCCCATGGTCAAGCCCTATCAGGGCCTTAGTACGTACGTAATATCGCTATACGTGTAGATTGTAAAATTGAATTATTTCAATAATAATAACAATATTATTATTATTATTATTATTAATAATAATTAGTATTTATTATAATAATCCATTATTATTAATAATTATTAATAATTATTAATAATAATATATTATTAATAATTCTCCAAGAGAATTTTTATTAGAAAATCATATACAGCAGAGTATTTCCATGTAGAAATCTTGCAGGTATGACTTCCTGAGAGGCCTGACGACTCTGCGGTGTCGAATACAACCCGTGCTCCTACTTCGGCTATATAAGCATACTATTTGCATATCCCGTATGCGAGAGAGCGCACGCCGTATGCGACATCTCATGGCGAGTCTCGGAACTAATCTCCCAATGAGGCCTGATTAGGCCCTCAAATGGTTGCCTCGTCAGTGCCACGTTTGAAATAATTAGGGGTCCGATACTTTCGCCCTATTTGGGCCCGATTTAGTTTTGTTGTAATTATGGGTTGCCCGATCGAAGCCCGACAAGGTCCTCAACGGATTGCCTTAAGACAGCCATATTGTAAGTAAGCCTGGCAACCTTGGCATTACCCCGTCGGGGCCCAACCTGGCGGTGTAAGGGCAATTCCTGACAGGGCATCCACGTCCATGCCTGACAAGGTCCCGACTTGAGTCAGGACTTCCCTAGAATTTTCACGCCCGGGTAATTTAAACTCCAATAAAATCGGGGCTAGTTATAATTTCAGGAAAATAACATTGAACAAGGATTTGGTGAACTTTAGTTGTAATTGGCGAAGTATTTCGGAATAATACTAAAAATGTTCTTGGAATTTTTAGAGATATCCAAGTACTTTGTCACAAAACACTTAACAATTTTTTTATTATCATAAATCTTCGTCCGTGAGGAAGTTAAAGAGCGATGCTACAATTAGGCAGTTCAACATAAAATTTCATGATTTCCGAGTGGCGAATTAAGTAACGAACCGAAAACAGTGGTCAAGAGACAAGATTTCTATAAAGATTATCACGAAATATTTCAGTGGAATAGTGGTTCGTTGAAACTTTGAAAAAACATCTCGATTATCAAAAAACTATCTGTCGTGTGTCGTATTCAAAAAAGAAATTCATTCCTTATAAAGAAAAAGCGAGGTAGCTCGCTCGAAAAAAGGCCTTTTATTTTATGGCCCATATCACCGATAAGCTGGGAATGCGATAATGTCATGTCCACGCGCCAAGCTCAAGTCGTCTATTTACACAAATTCAAAGAGTTCGAAGTTGTCACGATTTTGAGCCGTGCCCTCGGGTCTGTATAACTGTGAGGCACATAAATATTGTATATGGATATATACTATATGAGTGTAAAAGCTGATTTAAAATGATATAGAGCGAGCCCAAAGTGCCACTAATCCTAATGGTTTGTAAGACTTTCAAAATTTCTCGCTCGCTGAGATAAAATAACGGAAAAAAATAAAGAACTCTGTCACGAGGCATTAAAAGCTAATAGGAAGTGACAGAAAACACGTAGACAGTTTGGTAACCACTCAACTTTTCGTGCTTTTGAATGATTTTAACGCTTATATGGAGAATTTCACATATATCGGGTGGATTATTCTTTTATTGCAAATTTTTCTCAGTCGTTCAGCAACGAAAGTACCGGATTTCGTGAACGAAAGAACGAATGAAATGGATCTCAAGTCTATCGAATTAAGGGGGAATATAAAACTGGCAGGGTTCGAAATTTTGACTTTTCAATTTTTATATTATCGTAAAGTTTGATATGTTCAGAGTGTCTGGTGTAAAGTTCAAGTAGACATTCCAAAAAACCATAAAGTTGAGCCCAAAGAGTACATGCATTCGTTGCGTACATGCACTTGAAGGTGACCACCGTAACGCGTTTTTCTCAAAACAACGTTTTTCAAACTGGTACCCAAAATATATCGAAAACCGCTGAACCGATTAACTTCAAATTTTTTGTGATTATTGTACACATAATTATCTAGTCTTTATCATAGGATTTTGTGTTTCCGATTTGTAGTTTTCTTTTTTTGATTAAAATACAAACGAATTTTTTTTTTTGAAAATATGCTACGTTGAGTTCAAGCGTCCGCCATTTTGACAAAAATCGATATTTTCTAGATCAGCTATGATACAGACAAGATAATAGTATCTAGTCTAGTATCCTGTTTTGTGCTTTCACATAATTTTTGACGAAACGTCACTGGGTACCGTTATGGCAGATTTTTTTACGGCACTCCGAAGATGACTTGAGTATTCCGTGAATTTGCAGCATTTTTAAATTAAAAAAATTTTAAATTATTCTTGAAAGTGTAAATTTTTAACTAGGAAAAACCTTGTTCTGAGCATTCCAATTGTTTCCCTGGATTTTTTTTTCGAAAATTACATTTTTTCCCGTTTCCAAGTGTATATTACCCTTTAAATAAAATGGAAAATGCCTCTCAGCTGCATTAACTCTAGCTCCTCGGAAAAACAACCATTGTAGGTCTACTTGCGAATTTAATAGGTATTGACTGCCATTGATGCGTCACAAATCCTTTGTGGATCCCTCTCGGTTACTAATAATTTTCTAAAACATATCGTGACATATTAATTACCAGCGCCGTTCGTAGCATGGCCGAAATAAATACAATAGACAATGCAGTTATCCTGAACTCTTGAGAGAGTAAGAAATCGACAAATTGATTCCTGAAACGAAAAATTGAAGGATCTCGATAATATGTAACAATTAATTCTTATAATAGTCAAGACATTATTTTTTAGCTGAGCATTTCAGAATTTCAAGTATGTAAAATTTTCAACTTGATTCTAGAGTTCTCTAAATCTCCAATGAGTCCGAGGGGCCATTCACTCTCATGCTTTGTGTACAAATGATTTCAGAGAGGGTCTGACTTCACGTGACTTCGTCTATAGTTTCAGTGCACTACGATATCGATTTTTGCAGCTTCGATATATGCAAGAGTCCCCACTATGCGGCGGATATCGATCGACGTGGCACATAGTGTGAGAGCGCCGGTGTGAGAGCGGACACGGCTTCCGACTGGTGTGAGATGCGCGTGGACGCACGGGCAACATTTGCGCAACTTCGATTTTTGCAAGTGTCTAGCGGTGCCAGTCCCGCCGCTCCTGCTTAAGAGGAGGCTAAATACCGACCCTAACACCTCGAAATTGCCATCCGAACTTGCTCTTATACAAATGGACGGAATTGAATAAAATTTTAACAACATCATCAGAACAATGGCAGGAATGGAGCCTCACTAAAATTTTTTTGAAAAACAAAAAAAAATTACAGATCCATTTACCACCAAGAAACTGTAATTGAAAAACTTAAATTATTAAACTTTTACTGCATTTCGGGTAAAACCAAGAGTGAGGCTCCATGAAGAACGCCACGATACAAATATCGAGACGTTTTCGACATTATTTTATCAAAATGACATGCCGTAAGTTTGGATGGCGCATCAAGAGATAAATATCGATAAATTGTAGTTTTATTGAAAAACGAAATGGCGAAATGTAGTTCACAGACGTGCGAGTGAGGGCAGCACCATGGATTCTGACGAGTAACCTATAATATTTAGGGGACTCGAATGAGTTCGTTGGCATTAGCTGTAACGTATTTTAGCCTCTCAATTGACAATCAATTGTTAATTAATTTAGCCCCCGCTTAATTGTCAAAATGTAATTAATTTTCATCCACGGTTGTCGGAGAACGACTGGACGACGATGATACGTCGATAATGTAGGGATTGAATAAAAATGGTATTTAGCCTCCTCTTAAATCGACATCGTAGTGTAATTGCAAACCCAACATGATTTCAAACATTCATACATTTTTATCTGATTTCGTATCTACCTGAAGTTTCGAACATTCAGTTGAACGAAAGATTGACAAATTTATTTGTTTGACGAAAAATTAAGAGAGCTTCGCACATACGCGGTAAATAATAATTTCAAACATGAAAGTATGTTTCAAAAAGTATTTCCAAAGTGTCAACAGGCCTCAAAAACTATTCTTTCAAAGGATAAGTAAATTCGTTGATTTTTTCGCTTGGAACATCAAATTTATATTTTCGTTGACTTCATGCAATTCGAATCATGATAGCAAACTACTGGCAGTTACTGAGAAATTGCTTTTATATCTGGAAAATAATTGGAGAAAAAATAAGCGAAATGGATTGGACCAAGGGGTGATCTAAAGTCTTGAAAATAACACTTACATTTTACAAAAAAAAATTATTATCTGATAAATAACATATTGTTAATTTTTTTCAATAACTGTTTTGTTCAATCACGTACCTTATTAGAATTTTTATTAATTTATTAAATTTATTATAATTATTTATTATAATTATTAATTAATTTATTAAATTTTGATTTTATAAATTCATACGATTTCATGTGATTTCAATGTGATTTCGAAAACTCCTCGATGGCAGCCGGAATCAACGAACGCAGCTAAACCGAGCAATTTTTTATGATTTGATTCGTGATTTTATGCAAAGTCGTTCAATGATTGCGCAAGTGAATAGCCCCATCGAATGAGACATTATATCGAGTTACTGAAAAAACCGTGTCACATTGTTCTAGTTAGGGAAAAACGGCACACCCTTGTGATGCTTCAAATTCGGAATATACGTTTTGGGACCAAATACACAAGAGAATCATTGAATCTTTTAATCAAAGGATCAAATCGTTCTGTGTGTACAGATGAGAGACTATAATCAGGGTTATGGTAGGAAAGAGGGATTATGGCTCTTGATTGAACCAATCTCACCGCCGTCAGTGCTCGTAAACCTTGGCAAAAGTCACAAACTCCACCCGTACCATGTAACTCGAATTTATTCCTTGTGACCCACGAAAATGCTTCTAGAAAACGGGGAGTTAGGACCAGTGAGAGGAAAGCGGGATGTTATCTCATTAGGAAGTTTCTGAGAGCAGCGTTATAATTTGGCACGTTGTTCTTCATACGTTTCCTATATGCTTAAAAAATTGTGATGGACATCGAGAATCCTTTCACACTTTTTCCAAAATGTACATCACATTTTGAGGATCATTAATTCGGTACACGAAGGTATTGACACCATGAGGTATTTTAACCGCATTATTTAGCTTCGACGTAAATCAGAGGAAGAATGAAAGTACGACGTATAAAGTCAGAGAAGAAAGTGCTATTTGTCCCGAGCAATAATATGCATGTGTACACACATGTATTGAAGAATATTAATTATTTTGCGCATTACAATCGAGATGAGTTTTTCCTCTCGGATAATGCGAGAAACTCTCGATTTTAACTTCCGCGTTTATTCACATTTTTCATTATACACGTGTATCATAATTCTTACTTCAATTTCGTTGATAGAAATTAATTTTCTCACGATTTTCACAAACTCTAGAGGCGAGTCAATTCTTCCGAAAGTAAACGGAGGATTAATGCTTTGCGAGACTATCCTTTATTTGTACCGTTATGTTCACTGAGAAAAACATATCGCGTTACAGCTGCCATAAGGGCGTATGCCTGCAAAAGGTGGGGCTGGAAATCCATAAGGGCGTATCGAATTTTTTTTTTCAGGAATCGACGTAATTATGACCGAAAAGTATAGAACCGATGGAAAAAAAATTTTGCCATTTTTTTTTTATACGCGTTTATGGCGTTCCGAGTGGATCTCGGAAGCCATAAGGGCGTATCGATTTTTTTTCAGGAATCGACGTCATTATGACCGAAAAGTATAAAACCGATGAAAAAATTGTTTTCCCAATTTTTGTTTTTTTTTTATACGCCCTTATGGCTTTCCGAGTGGGTCTCGAGAGCCATAGGGGCGTATCGAATTTTTTTTTCAGGAATCGACGTAATTATGACTAAAAAGTATAGAACCGATGAAAAAAAAATTCGGAAAAAAATTTTTTATCGGTTCTATACTTTTTAGTCATAATTACGTCAATGCCTGATTTTTTTTTTTTCGATACAACCTTATGGCTCCCGGTCGCCATAAGGGCGTAAAAGAGGTGGTACGCCCTTATGGCAGCTGTGACGCGATATGTGACCAATATAAATAGAAATGCTTCTCTTTTCTCATTAGAGCAGGACCTCATTTATTAGAGAGGTCATTATAATATGGGAAGAATTTCTTTCGGATAAGAGAAAACTCTGATAGGGCGAAAAAATTATTTTTCATTATTCAACAGTATTCTCGCGGACGTAAGCCGTTTCGATGGAACATTTGTGATCGATGGAAAATATTATACCACCCTGAGTATTATCATTTTAACATAGGTGAAGCAAAACGTCAAAAAACCAATATTTCTAAGACTCGATTTTTTTCGCCAATCAAGACTTACTTAGAAAATTTGGTCGAATTTTTCCCAATATTTGATTCACTGAGAAAGAATTATTAAAATCACGAAAGAATGATTGCAAGAGCAAGTATACCTGCTAAAAATGCTTAAATAAATTTCTTGCAGCGAAAAAAATTAAGAAACATCTGAAAATCGCCTGAGTCAGTTAAGTACTTTAAAAGGCGAAAAAAAACTAATTCTTAACATTTTTTCTCCACTCCTTCATCAGAAATACCTATAAGACTGTTTTTACTGTTTAATCCTTCGGAAATACAAAAAAAAAAATTATTTTTATTCTTTGAATAATTTATAGAAGGCGCTAAAATCGAAAGTGTCTTCCCCCATAGCTGACAGTTTATCTCAGAATTGGTAAGTTTGAAAAAAAAATAATAAAGCATTTTAAAGAGGAAGGTTCCTTATACAACAATTTACCACCGATCACGAAAAATCGATTTTCAAAAAAATTGTAGATGTTTGAAAAAATTGTGAAAAATTCAATTTTTCATTTTCATTTCAAACATCCGCAATTTTTGAAAAAATCAATTTTTCATTAACGGTAGTAAATTGTTGTGCAAGAAAGCTTTCTCTTTAAAATGCCTTTTTATTTTTTTTTGTTTGAGACTTGCCGATCCTGAGATTAACTGTCAGCCATAGGACAAGATATTTTTTATTTTGGCGCCTTCTATAAATTATTCAAAGAGTCAACATAAAATAATTTTTCTTTGTATTTTCGAAGGATAAAACAATGTTGTAAGAATAGTTTTATAGCCATATCCAATTAAGGAGCTGAGAAAAAAAATCTTAAAAATCACTCTCTGATAGTATATTTTTGATCATCGCGTGATTTCACATCACTATAGTGCACCTTAACATTCCGTTTAAGTCGAAATAAACCATCGCCCAGATTGGACGTGGTTTCGAAAAACCTCAGCAAATGCCGATGTATTGAAGGCGTAGACATCGAGTTCCCTTTATTAACAGAGCGATACTTTTGTTTTTAACTAATACAGCATTCGATTACTTCGAAAATAGCGTGGAGTTTTCCTCAATATAATTTGGACGGCGCTAGAGAATTTTTAAAATCACGAAGAATCGATGACAAGCGAAAAGGACCTAATGAAAACAACATAACAAAAAAATCTTAAAGAGAAGGAACCTATCGAAGATTTTACAAACATTTTTTTAATTCAACTGGATTTCAAGGTCTTATTCGATCTGAAATTGACAGGATATCACGAAAAACGACCGAATTTTCGAAATTTCAAGAATTCGCTGGTCAAATGAGCCAAAGATATTCAAAACATTGTGTTTTTTGAATTATTAACTCTCTTCGCTTGGGTGAATAAACAAGACGCTACTGTAAAGTGAAAAATTGGAAACAAATGTTGAAAAAGTAAAAAAAAATTGCAAATCGGAAATTTGCACATCGCTTCCTCAGTATTTTTTCGTATTTACAAATCGTCCTCTATGAGGAAATGTTAGCAAATTTTAGTAAATGTTGGCTGTCACAGTTTTGGCTTCCTCATAACGGAAGCTGTGTAAATACGGAAAAATACTCTGGAAACGATGTGCAAATTTTCGATTTGCAAGTTTTTTTTACTACCTCTGGTTATCGGAGTAATAAAACGGCAGCTTTGTATCGTACAATCTTCGATCAAGCTTTTTTTTGAAAATTTCGAAATTGCATAAAATTTGCACGGTTCAAGCGATTATTGCAAAATTGAATACCAAGTAACTTTTTCATTGAACTACCATTATAGAAATTTTGAGCCTGAGATGACGAAATATGTGCAAGCTGATCTAGAGCGATCATGCGCTTTCCCAAAAAATTAGAAATTTTATAAATCACGTACCCCTTGAGCAATTTTCACGAAATTCAATACGAACAATATTTTTCACTCAAACTATCAGTATACTTTTTTTTTTAACCTGATATCGCAAAATTTTCGGACGCTAGAGCGATCAACCTTTTTCTTTGAAAATTTCAACATCGCATAAAATTTGCACGGCACAAGCGATTTTTGCAGAATTGAATATCAAGTAACTTCTGTCATTAAACTACCATTATAAAGATTTCAAGCGTGGTATCACGAAATATGTGCAAGCTAGAGCCATTACGCGCTTTTTGCAAAAAAGTCAAAATTTTATAAATCATGAACCCCTCGAGCAATTTTTGCGAGATTCAATAGCAATAATCTTGAACACTCAAACTATCTGTATAATATTTTTTAACCCGATATCGCAAAATTTGCGAATGCTAGAGCAACCACGCTCTTTTTTTGAAAATTCAAAAGTCGCATAAAATTCGCACACGTCAATGAATTTTTGCAAAATTCATAACAAACAAAGGGGCTGTGGACCTCAGCTTATATGCAAAATTTCGGCTCGCTACTTCAATGTGGTCCTGAGATATAGATGTTCGAATTTTTCAAGGCAGCGACACACACAAACATACATACATACCTACATACATACATACGTACATACATACATACATACATACATACATACATACATACATACATACATACATACATACATACATACATACATACATACATACATACATACATACATACATACATACATACATACATACATACATACATACATACATACATACATACATACATACATACATCCATACATACATACATACATACATACATACATACATACATACATACATTGTTTTGAAATATGATTTCTCGATGTTTTAGCACATTTTGAACATACTAAAATGAAAATCTCGAAAAAAAATGTTTTTGACGAACACATAGCTTCCTCTATGAGGAAGCAAAATCGTCACATTCCTCCCGAAATTATTCCAATAGAATTGTACTTCAAAAGCGGAAAATTTAATTAGAAATTAATTTTCATTGAAAAGTCTAGGGCCAAAGACCGTGAGTAACGCCACTGGGCAATAAAAGTGCGATATTGCGCCGCAAAGTATATTTCCTTTCGCTATACATTTATCGGCATACTCTAGTGCGGAGTAAGATTTTCTGTGATGAATTGAATAATTGCAAGATTACTTCATTGATTCAGACGAAAAAATCCTTAGGAGATCAGGATTGACAAAAATTTATATTTTCTCATGAACGATACAATCAACGAAATATTTTGAGTTACTCAAATTTTGAAACGATGCTTTGGCTTTCAAACCTCTTCGTTTTTTAACAAATGTCAACATTAACGCGGCACCGGCGAAAACGATTTGCAGACTTTTGCTTTTGAGCGGTATATAGTTTAAAAGAAAAGGTTCGAAAATATTGTTCTCAGAGGGCCATATTGTTAATAGCATTATGTGCTCCTCGCTATGTATGTTATACGTATCACAATTTTACACCGTTGACTCCATATAATGACCCGAATGGGAATGGATATTACACGGATCCATTACTACGCGTATGTTTATCTACTTAATTCTTACGTATCTATACTTCTATGCAACTAGAGAGGGGTACCACGAGTTCCTCTCTCTCACTTATTCCACTTGAAGCCTCGTCGAGAGAGAAAGCTGTTTTTCCATATTCGATGCTCTCGTCATAAGATACTCGACGTTTACGCACACACACACGCACACATATAAACCTGTGCATAATATTGGCAAATTTTACGTTTACATATGGGCCATTCCAAGATTTTTCAAACCAAAAACGTTTTGAGCAAGCAAAAACAGAAAAATACTTCTCATACAGTAATTTAGTGCTCGCTGAACTTCCGACGTAAGAAATTTATCTTGCACCCTTTCAACTTCCCATGCAGAAATTATGGTAGGGATCCAGCTGGATTCCCGTAATTCATCCTAGTCACGGATCAGGATCCTTCTGGAGATCGGATTAGGTTCTATGACCGGAATGAAGCGTTTGTAAAATGGAATCTAGCAGGGACTCCCGAACGGATCCGTGACTGTGTCCAGGGCGGATCTTATTTGATGAATTATATTGATTAAAATGAGCACTTTTCAGGAAAGCACTTAATGCACTTAAGGCAATTAATGTCATCACAAAAAATATGAAATCAAAAATATATAGTTTCACCATTATAATAAGGAATCAACCTGGGGCCAGCCAGGGATCCGGTAAGGACTCCCTCATTGGGGTATCCCTAAGAAATCCCGATCGAGATTTTACAGGAAGTTGAAGATCCCAGCAAATTTTTGCACAGAAATACTCATTTCGGGGTTGCCCCAACAAATTCTGATCGAGATTTAATCGAAATATGAATTTTTAGATTGCATATTAGCATTAATAAGGACACTGTTGGGGACCCACGATCTAGCAAGGAAAGCTCTCTTAAGGCATCTTTAAAAAATACCGGTTGGGATTTTACTGGAAACTGGGATACCCCGATAAATGTCTGCACCTGGCGTTCGTTCTTTTCACGTTATTTATCTTTTATGTGTTATAATCAAAAGTGTGCAATTAATTTTAACGAAAACTTGATTTTTAAATATTTTTTATTATCAGTAAAGAGGGTTGAACTTTTACGACAAAAGTTCACTGAAAAATTTAAAAAAACTTAATAAACGTTCCCGGCAATCGATACTTTATGCTATAAAAAATTTAAATTGTTTTTAAGAAGAACGAAAATGAAGAATCGTCGATTTTGACCGAAATGTTTCATACAAAACAGCTATGAGTATTATATTACAACATGTACATATTAATACTCTGTATACAACGTATATCGCATAGTTGTAATGCTCCTATCTCTCTCGCTCTTTTTCTCTCCGAGCTCCCGGCAAAACGATCGCACATACAATATTAACCGCACACATGAAAACGTTTTCGCAGGTGCTGACCTACGCAACTTGATTCAATGTGAGTTGGGGAGAAGAAGGAAGGGAAATAATGATAGCCTCAGCCTGTAAATTGGTGTGAAACTAATAAACGTTACGTGTATTGGGCATTCCACATCAAAAGACCCCGATCCTTACACTTGCGCATTTTTTTAATAATTTTTCTTAAGGTTTTTCATGTCTAATTGTAAACAAAAAAATTTTTAATGAATTTTTTTTAAATTAAAAGATGTTATAATATTTAAATTTGTTCTATAAGTAACTAGATGGAAATCGAAGAAGGCGAAGGTCGATTGGACGTGAAATGCTCGGTATGCATAAACAAACGTCAATCCATTCACGCGCTGTCGTACGCGCGAATTTTCTCTCAAACGTGAAATTGCCCTATTCTATATTACGCAGCAACGTATATACGCGAGAAAAGGTGAATAATGATTTTTCTTCGCAGTAGCTGATAGAGCAAATCCGAGCAATTTTATTCGTTTGCTTTTATCAACTCTCTCGATTACTTTCACTTTTTCGCCGTGTTATGTTATTTACACACCACACGTATATATTTTCTCTGTTTGTTTTTCCTTTCTATGAACGTCACTGCAATCATGGTAAAATTCAATTTTTTTTTCACCTGGAAAAAAATCACCTTTCTGCCTCCCAAAAATTTCACGCACTCGTGGCAGAGTATTGTACATCAGTCGGACATTTTATGATCCAAAGGGATATCAATGTATCGCGAGTCAAAGTTAAGTTAAGTTAAGTTGATGCGTAGCGTTTAAAATACATATAAAGCATTTTTCGCAATCTCGTAGATTTTCTTTTATACATACTTTTATGATTGTGAGTAGAGGGTTTGTAAAGTGTATATTTGAGCACTATTTACAACTAAAAAATAATTTTAAATCTTTACTCAACTTTTATATATTTGGGGCTTATTGTAACAGGCTCGGGGCAAGTAGTAACAATGATAAGACTGGCAATATTTATAAGAAAGAACACGTTTTCATTGGTTATCAGTTATGCATTATCCATGATTTATCCACATCGTAGTTCATTCTTATGACGATCTTAATCTTTGACTATAAATAATCAGCATGACCCTTATTATGAATATCATAAATACTTTTTTTTTATCACAACGTTCTACTTAAAAAAATGAACACATGGCACTTTTGACAGAAGTCCAATTTTTTGGCTACTTTTCGTATGCTGACCCTTTTTTCCAAAACTTTAGTTGCTGCCGACTCATATACTTCCTGGGTTTTCAATCCTTTCTCAGATTGTCTCTTGTAATCTCTCATTCTAAAAAAAATACAATTTAATAACTTGGCATATTTTTCTGGGCAATATACGAAAATTCTCGGAGATATCTCTAATTGTTTCAAAGCAAAAAATTTCAAGTCGCCAAAAAATTGTGATTTTGGAGTATAATTTTTTTTTTCCATTTATGGAAAGTACTCATAACGAACTGACTCTATGATTTTTTAGCAACCCGTAGGCCAATCACGGATTTTTGCTTATTCCGGATTGTTGCTCAAGTATACTATAACACAGGCAAAAAAGCTTTGCACGATAATTTTGAAGACACTTTATATTACCTGTGCCATGAGTTTCAAAGCCACATGTTGTTTATTCATCAATTTATAACAAAAAATGTAATTTTTTGTAAAAAAATTTTTTTTTTTATTTCTATGAGACTTTTTATTTTGCAGCTAAACAAATAATGATAATCGATCTCACGATGGCTTGTTTTTTCAAGAATGATGAGACGGACAACTTTTGTTTGAAAAGTTTTCGTGTACGACCCATAACAAAAATGTTATTTAACAAAATGTGGGGTCTCAAAAGTTTAAACAATCGTTACGGACAAATCCGGACCTAACTTTTTGGTGGGTGAGTCAAAATGTGTTCATCCGTCTCTAATGAACCTATAAAAAAATTGGCTAACCTATGTTAGTCCAGAATAGAATCTAATTTTATTCGCCTGGACTATTAGAAGAGTATTAAGCAAATCAAAGCCAGTTAAATTTACATTGTAACAATAAAAACACAATGAACAATTAATTCAATTTTTATAGCCAAACTCCGAACTTTCGTAAATATTTTTTTACGATACTCCAGCCTCGAGATCTGACGCGGCATTAGTGGTGTTTACGTTATGCCTCGAGTTACAAGAAGAACATTCAGCTAAAAATTTAAAGCAAAATGGTTCAAATTCCCGGTCAAAATTGAGTATTACTACTTCCCCCTGTTACAACAAGCCCTTCACTCCCCTACAACTAAACAAACATTTTTAAAAATAGTTGGGTCACCTGCAAACATAAATATAAGGCTGGCGGTTCGGTTACTCGTTTTCATCCTATAAAGACATCTTGGACAAAATTATGATTATTATTATTATTATTATTATTATTATTATTATTGTTTTCGCCAACAGTATACAGAAAGCTGTAAATATTGACAAATCCCAAGAATCTGTATATCGCACGTTATTGCGTAAGATTTTTGTTTATAAACATAAACATCCACGCATAATATATGCACCGGCCAACGACTATTACTTCACAGTGGGTCAGCCAACGAGGGGGTAGCTTTTATAATGTATATTCCAGTCACAGTATGCCGTAATGCCGGGCCTTCAAGATCGAGTCGAGAGGCAATCTCGTTCGAGTCCATTGATCGAAGTTAAGAGAATACGCGGGAAATCAGACTCTTGCGGTTACGTGTGTGAACGAGAGAGGGGAATCCCCCGTGGTCAAGCGGGGAAGCAGGCGCGAGAACCAGGGAGAAACTGCGCGGGAAAATACGGCAGAACGTGATCTAGTGCGCATGCGCATCGAGAAACTGCACGTTCCGCAACATCGGAATGAAGAATTGCTTATACGCTCGACCTAATATGGCGAACACTAGTTTTTACGCGAATTGCATATACACACGTGCTGAGCTCGGACACAACGTGTTGCCCCGAGCGACAAGACAAACTAAAATCGATGAATGAAAACGACATACAGCAAACGACTGTAATTTTGCATATGATAGGTTTGAACAAAAGGGCGCGAGTACGGAAGAGTGTAATAGCGAGAAATACGCCATTTTGTTAATCAGCTATTGGTGCTGCTTGATATGGATGTATCGTGTTTATTATTTAAGAATCGTCACGGATCGACGATATCGTCCGTCTGTATGTTTGTGTGTAGGACGTCGTCCCACTGAGACACATTCGCGCCAGTTTCCACACTTTTTTTACACCACATTAGACACACGTTCCCTTTTTTCTCTCGCGTTCTTCTCTTGCTCGAGCGCGACACTTTTCCATTTGCGATTAAGGATGTTTTGTCTATACAGTCCAAGCCAAAAATTGTATCCGATTGAAATTTCCGTACTTCGTGATACAATAAAAATCTGAAAACATTCAGCAAAATTTAGCATGACATGAACAACAATAATCAATAATAATCTTGCCCAAAAGTTATTAATAAACTGTTCAGAAAAGTAATTATTCAACCATTTTTCGGTAAGTCCTTTTTTTTCTCAAACAAATCGAATGCGTTAATTTTTCTGAACGCACACGAACTTTTTCAGAATTTTCTCTTTATTTTGAAATACTATAAAAAACATTTTGAATTACAAACAAATAACTGCCAATCCTGTATATATTTTTGCATACAAGTTTATGGTGAATTTTGAAAAGTTTCAAAGACACTAGACCAAAAAATGCATAATTAAAGCCATTCTAAAAATTTTTAAACGGGAATTTCAAAATAGAAAGAAAATTCTGAAAAAATTCCTATTCCTTTGGAAAAATTAACGCATTCGATTTGTTTAAGGAGGTTCATCTGGTACCGAGTGAGTCAAAAGAAAAATGTCAATGCTTAACCTCAAAATAAGCGGTGATTAGCGTAGTCATTGACAATGCTTAACCTCAAAATAATCAGCATTTTTGAGACTAATTAATTTATTATGAATCTCACGAGTACCTAATCGATTTTATGAAGCTCTAAAAGTGTTCCTTAGATACTTTTTCATTAATTCTTAAATTTTCGTCAAAATCTGTATTGTAATGATTGTGCATTTAATATTTATGGACGGTATCCCATAAGAGCCCATGTTATTTAGGACTTACATTTTTATCTGTTCCTCACGAACAACGTACCCTCAGATCTTGAAATTTTAACAGATGACTTTTTAGATATCAATAAATAAATTCTGATTTTTTTATCAACATCTGTATTGTAAATCATTTACCAGATGAACCTCCTTAAGAAAACAAAGAACTTACCCAAAAATTGTTGAACAATTACTTGTTTAAGCAATTTATTAATAACTTTTAAGCAATATTGTTATTGATAATTGTTGTTTATGGCAAGCCAAATGTCACCGAATTTTTCCAGATTTTTATTGTATCACGAAGTTTGGAAATTTCAATCAAATACAATTTTTGGCCGGGACTGTATAGGCATTCTTGAATGACGGGTTTCCTCGTACGTTTAAAGGCTCGGAGTAGACTTTTTTCTTTCCATCAGTCATGTGTGTCACTCGATCGTGAAAAACAGCGATGGACGAGAGAGAAAGAGCTTCCTCATCCGGGAGACGTGACCACGCCGATTACCTATCATCGCGTGGGTTAAACTCCACAAGGATTGCGTTGGTATTATAGCAAAAGCCGCTTATGTATTGGATAATGAGCTCTTGCTTTCGTACCCGAGATGCAACGTCACTTTCTTGACGTTTATTTATAATGTTAAAAGCAAGTTTTTCCGCCTCGCTGTTTTTTTAACACTATTCGAGACAATCGCAATCGCCGATGCAATTTTCATTCTAATTATCGTGAATGTTGCAAGATGAGAGTTGGAATAAGACTGTCGGTAGAGAGAGAATTTTAAGACAGTTTGTTCATTTTTTTTTCAAGGAGTGATTTTTTTTAACCTCAGAAATGAAATTGATGTATTAGTTTTTATTATCCAGTGTTTCCTTACAATTTCAATTGTATTCGGTATTTAGAATAAAATGGAAATATATATGAGGCGATCCATGTCACTTCAACCAGTAAAAAAAAAAATTGCACAAATAATTTTGAAAAATCGAGTTACTTTATTAAAAAATATTCACCGAGTGTCAAAATTAAAAAAAAAAATTTTGGCTTTTTTTCTCGTTGATTACCATTTTTTAACATGTTTTTATTCAAATGGCTGTATCTTTGGCAGGATTTTACGTATTTACATTTGCAGTGAACGAAAATCTGCGTCTTTTGATGGCCTTCCAGACAAAAATTAATTTAGATTTTATTGAGCAAGTCGAACGTCCGTTTCAGGGCAAAATGTGAAAAAATATTTTTTTTCTCAAGGAAAGACACTCGTTATTTTATTTTTTTTAATTTCCCCGAATTATGAATACGAAAAACGAGTTTTTGGTATTTTACTATATTATGGGATTCCTAAACATCGTGAAGTAACAGCTATTTATTTGTTTAATTAATATATTAACAGTAAGAGCTATTTTTTTTGTCATGATTTTGTGGTGAGTGTTACGTTCGGCTTCCATTTCGTAAATTACTATTTATTATTCATTGATCTAAATTTACATCTAATCCAAAATTATATTTATTATTTGAATTAATTTTAATTGCAACGGAAATGAATCAGATGCTTTCTCGTCCGAACGTCCGAATGTATATCGTTCCCAATACGACTCTCAGAATATCGTTTTCAGCTGCCTAATTTCCTTAACCCATGTAGGAAATGACAACAGGGCCAATATTGGGCCAGCGTTGGCGGCCATACGTGTAGTAACGGCCGGGTAATGGCAGCCATGACTGGCCCAACTATGGTTCAGGGACGGATGATAACTTGGGCCCAGCACGGGTTAACAGTCTTGGCCCAGCAATGGTTGGCAATATTGGCCCAGCAATAGTTAGCAGTCTTGGCCGAATAATGGTTGGCAGTCTTGGCCCAGCAATGGTTGCCAGTCTTGGCCCAGCAATGGTTGGCAACGTTGCCAAGCCCTAACCGTGACTACGTTTTTTTTCTTTGTGACCTATATTTATTTACAACTTCGATAGAAATAATTTTGTATTAATGTTTTATTATTTTTGAACATTATATAAGATCGGGAAATGAAAAAAAAAAAAAGTTCACGACGTCGCCAGCGGGGTTTGAACCCTTGACTCTCTGTTCTTACGCGTATCTTTGAATCGAACATGAATTAAATTTAAAAAAAAAAATCGATTGATAATTAATGAATTTTTTTGACTGGTTAATTTTCCTTGTACATATGCGGACCGAAGAAAATTTACGAACCTAGTCTGGGATTTGAAAGCTACCTACACATCAAGCCTAACTAGTCACCTAATACTGACACCGTAGCCACTACACCATCACCTACTTATAATATTCTGATGCGTATATCATATTTATGATACATAGGCCAGAAAAATATACACGTACACGGAAAATCTAAGTCAGTATGGATCTCAACAATAGTTTTGAGGGTTTACATAACTTATAAGGGCCCAAAAACTCTGGAATTAAGTTATGAGGGGTCAGGGGCTCTGAAGTAGTGTACTCAGTAATACATTGGCCTAGTGTTGGTTCGATAATGGCAATTATACAAAAATAATAGCGATGGCGACCAATACTCACCCAATAATTGCCAGATATGGGCGAGTAACGCTTGGCCGATTGTTGATAAACGTATTACTGGCCAAGACTTGGGCGAGTTACGCTTGGCCAATTGTCAATAAACGTAAATTGGCCAAGACTTAGGGGAGCTACGATTGGCCAATTGTCAATAAACGTGTATTGGCTAAAACTTTGGCGAGTTACGCTTGGCAAATTGTCAATAAACGTAGATTTACCAAGCGGTCGGCGAATTACGCTCGGCCAATTGTCCATAAACGTATGTTGGCCAAAACTTGGACGAGTTACGCGCGGCCAATTGTCAATAAACGTACATTTGCCAAGCCTTGGGCGATATACGCTTGGCCAATTGTCAATAGAGGTAAATTGGCCAAGCCCTGGACGGCTTACGTTTGGCCAATTGTCAATAAACGTATATTGGTCAAGACTTGGGCCAGTCACGCTTGGCCAATTGTCGATAAACGTATATTGGCCAAGACTTGGGCGCGTTACGCTTGTCCAATTGTCAATAAACGTAGATTGGCCAAGCCTGGGGCAATATACGCTTGGCCAATTGTCAATAAAGGTATATTGGCCAAGCCTTGGGCGACTTACGCTTGGCCAATTGTCAATAACCGTATGTTGGCCGAGACTTGGGCGAGTTACGCTTAGCCAATTGTCAGTAAACGATATTGGCCAAGACTTGGGCCTGTCGTCAGTCTTGGTCAGTCTTGGCAATTCCTACGTGGAAACCCATATGTAAGAGGAAACAATGAATCTAAATCCCATAAAAATCATCACTGTCAGTTAATCGACCTGTCGGAAGAGGATATCGAATTTCACTGATACATATTTAGTGCGGCGACGCACAAGATCTTGTACGGTGGGATTATCGATTTTTCGTTCGAAAATCCTGCCAACTTCTATTTTCATACTTGCATCTAGCACGTGTGATTAACAAATTTAGTTTCCACCGTGCAGCTACCTCATTGACTTTCTGACTTTCTCACCTTTTCAAATCAGTATACAATCAATCGTCAAACCATTCGCATGAAATAATGATTTACATATTTATGTATATCTGGTCCGTATAACTTCACCATTTATAATCTGTATAACTTATAAGAATTGTGTAAATTTGTATCACTTGAATATTTTCATAAACGGTAATAATATTCGAACATTCATCTTTTATCTATAGAATAGACTTAATTACTCATAATAAATTGCAGAATATTAAATTGCAATCTTCTAATAATGGTACCCAAATCCACAAAAGAACTTTTTCAAATTATCCTGAGACGTACCAATGAGCGATTGTTATTGAATCTAATGTACCCTTAAAATCCTTAAATCTCGTGAGGATATTGAAAATAGGTTTATATAAAAAAGTATACAAATTATTGTTCGAAGAACAACATTTTTACAACTTTTCTACATTTGTTGGTCTTCAAGTTAAGTTCTTAACACCCGAACCTACATAAGATAAAAGTTCATTGCATATAGACTTTTGAAAGAGTCAACACATTCATATATCATAGAAGTCATTTTTATCTCTGTTAAAAAGGTTTTACGATAAAAGCAAGCGCAGGGTCGATATTGACCACAGTCATATCTTGAGAGGTAAAAAATCACTCACGACATCGACAGTTATGAAAAATTTCAATTTCAATGGATTTGAAAATTGGACTTAAAATTTGCCTACAACATACCAATTAAAATCTTCCTCCGATAATGGGATGGTTTTGCAAAATCTTCGGAAATACATGATTTGAAAATCCAAATTTCTTCGGCTAGAAAATAAAGATTTTGAAGTTTAAAAAACAATGACTAAAAGACAAAAACTGCGAACAACATATATTTGTCTTGGATTGCAAACTAGTTTGTTTCGTTCGATATAAATTGAGAGATTATCAATGGAATTGCTCGATCAAATAAACTGGCAAATAGTTGCAAGACCTAAACAGTAGAAAAAAATGAAACCTAAGCTTTGAAGAATCGAGAGTCGAGACCACCAAGAAATATACAAGAATCTCCACAAAGGAATGTCCGGATGCGAAAAAAAACATTCCGGCTTTTCCACGAGAATTTTTCGTTGAACAGGTTAAAAATAGAGAGACAGAAAGAGAATCGCTTAAACGGGAATCGGTCAAAGCAATTATCTACCGATGAGAATAGTCGGTCGGAAGCGGCGTGGATCACAGGATCGCAGAATCGGTGTGGGTGGTCATTTTCAGCAAAGTTAAAGCATTAATTTTATACAACGTGTGTATATCCCAGATGTATACATATATATGTACACCTAAGATCCGGTATCGTCCTTCGGTTTTCTGCAGGACACCCAGAGTACCTCAGCGCGTTTAGTAAACTCTCAGCGTCTCCCGCAGTTTGCCCATCAAAGCTGATAATCCACGGGCCGAAACGTGGGTGAATGGCTTTCGCAACGGCAACTGTAGACCGTTAAATTTTTAAGGTGAGGGCGAAAGAAAACCGGCAAGAGAGAGAGAGAGAATGAGAGAAAGAAGAAAAGAGAAATAACCTCGAGAAAGGACGAAAAGGCGAAACACATTGCGTTAGTAATGTGGGTATCTCGAAGTTGGTGTGATGTGACGAAGAGACCGACAATGTCGTCCCTTGTTGACCATCTCTCGTCGTCGTCGCGTCTTTTTTGACCGCCTTGGTCCCTCCCTTTCAACGAGACTTTGTTCCACTTTATGCAACTTTGAAACGCCCTAAGTACGTTTAAGGGCTTTTAAAACGAATACGAGCACAACCGAGTAATATATATATATATATATATATATATATATATATATATATATATATATATATATACATGAGCATCCTTATTTTTACTATGTATGTATATAAAGAGGAGGAGGAAACGACCAAGGAGGCTGTTAAATTCGTAGGAGCCGTGACCAAAGTATTGTAGGCAAAATACTTTTGCTCCGGTTATACCCTAACGTCGTAATCTCAACGAAACGACCATACGAGACGAGAGAGAGAGGAGCAAGAAACACAAAGATGATTTTTGCTTCCGAAAAAAAAATCGTTTTCTGTTTATTCCTCATTCTGGGTTAGTTCTTTCTTTATTCTCTGGCACTGTAACACTGTAACACAATGAAGAGTCGAGAAGGGTAAAAGAGAGAAAGAGATTGTGGAGAACCTGGGAGCAAACGAGTCGCTTACGAAAATCGTACGAGATCGTTATTCTTCGAACTTCAATATAATTTTCCTCGATGAATAACTATGTGCATATATATATATATATATGTATATATATCTTCGAGTTACAACCGAGCAACAATGTTACGAGCTTACACTATAATAAACGTTTTGTGTCGCGTGGAATTTCAGCTCGTTCGCTCATCCATTTCATACGTATTTTTATTATTTATTTTATTATCTTTCGAGTTTTTTTTATATTTATTCTCTTTCCTCATACTCGAGAGCGCATATTCCTCGATCTTTTGGACTTTACGAGGCTCTACGCGGATCATTAAAACGACGTGAGAAGTGCCCTTATATCGAGTAAAGCAGCACGACTCATAACCCTTCGTTCCTCAAGAAATCTTTTTTTCAATATGACTATATGTATATTCTACATATTCGTTCATCAAGGGTGGGCAAAGTTAATCCAAAAGTTAATTTCGTTAATCGTTACCCGTGTAGAAATTTTGGTAGGGAAAAACTTCTGCCCCTGACTTGCCCTCCCTAACTAATGTAGGGAAATGATCCGCTCATCCTAACAGGCCCTGTTATGCCATGTAACACCTGGCTGGCCATTTTCGGATCCGGCGGTCATGATCAGGCCCCTATGACGATATGATCCGGCCCTAGCAGATCCTGATCAGGCCCCTAAGATTTTTAGAACCATGCCCTTAAAGGCCCTGATCACGGTCACGATCATACACCGAAGCGCTTTTGGAACAATTCGTTTTTACGAGGTACTCCTTTTTCAATGTATGCATCTTATTATTTATTTCGAGGCAACCCTTTCTTAGGGTACACTTTTCTTTTGGCAATCCTCGAAGAGGATATTAGGTTCCGAGTGAACGGAAATTCTCTACGAGAATTAAATAAATAAGTACAATTACATAAGATGGCAGGAACTCCTTGTATGGATTCTTCCGACACCGACTTCTGCTAACATCCGTGCTCGCACCCGTCTATATAAGCATACTGAACACATTATCCGTATGGAAGTTCAACGATTGCTGTTCTGCGACATCTCGCGCCAAGTCTCGGAACTAACGCGATGCGGTTCGTGGTGATAATAATAATAATCCTCTGCCTACGTAACGAACTTGTGACAGGCGCACAATTGCTTGTTATTCTCGCGGGATTAAAGCTATAATGTAAATAATAATTAAATAATAATAATAATAATAATAATAAACGAGGCAATGATTGTTAATTTATTATTATTGTTATTACTATTATTGTTATTTATTATTGTTATTATTATTATTATTATTATTATTATTATTATACTACTGAAAGCCGATATACAAATAATTTTGTTTTAATAAATACTCAGGGCAATCCAATAGTTTTCACATCAGAGCTCTGCCAGGGTAATAAAACAAAAATATTTTTTGCTCAAAAGTGTAAAAATAACATCGTCGGAAACTGTTCATATTCTGATCATGCAGGGCACTGGTAATAAGTGATTATTTCAATGTTATAACTAGGGACCAGGTCGTTAAGTTCCATGTCAGGGCCCTGCCAGGAAAATCGGATCAGGCAGGGCGGATCAGGGGCAAGAATCAACTAATGGTTGCCCTATCACATTTCTACACGGGTAATTCGCTACTCAAAAAGTTAACTTCGATAATCGTTAAATCGTTAACTTTTTGTAAATGTAAAGCAAGTTAAAGTTATCCGTTAAAAGTTAACCACTCCAAAGTTGTACTGACAATTCATTATTATAGTATATTGAAGATAATACACAGATAAATGAATAATTCGGTAGATTAAGGGCGGGGTAAAGTTAATTCGGCGAAAAAAAGGCATGTTTTAAAGATTTTTTTCGGCGTAACGGATAGTGTTCGTTTATTGAAAAATTTACATATAATAAAGTAACATTCGAACAACATTCTCCTAAATTTGCGTTGCAAAATATTCAAAATTGAGCGAGTGAAAATTAAACCCCGGAGGCGCCGCGAAAAAAGTTGGTTTGCGGTGTACACCATAACTCGCAACAGAATTATCTGAAACAAAAAAATCAAAATGCATTTGTTAAAGGAGACGTTTCTCGAGGTAATGACGTGAGGATTTTTTTTTCGATTTTTCGATATTTCGTAGCACTTGGGAGCCAAAAACCCGATTTTCGCTTAAAAAAATCGGCTAATTTGTTGTTGCAAAATTAGTAATTATTAAAAAAAAAACCAAAAAGCTCTCGACAATACCTGGTGGATTATGTGAAGAAGTACTGTGCAAAATTTCAAAGCGATTGGTCCAGTAGATTTTGAGTTATCGTGCACACGGACTTCAAATATGACAAGTCTCAGAAAAACGGTTTGAAAAACGCAGAAGAGTTTGGTCGCTTAGCGCTCATTACACATAAGTTTGAGAACACTTCTCGATTGCATAAAAATCTGAGAAAATTCATGCATATTAAAGGTACTCAAAAGATTAATTTTCCATAATAATAATTCCAAAATGTTACTAACAAAATGATGAAAGAACAATAGCGCGCCGCGCAGCTGCCGCCCATTTTACTCCGATCGACTTGAAATTTTAACACAATATTCTTCAGATATTATGCGTTCATTTAAAGAATTAAAAAAAAATGAAAAAATAAAATTTAAATACTTTACCTCGCCCTTAAGGGTTAGATGCTTTTAGAAAGAAAATACAGAATCATACACTACTGGAAACAATTGAGGGATCAAAAAAATGTCCTAAATTTTTAGTGCTTTTTAAAACGCTGTATTTTAGTGAAAAATGGTTGTATCGAGGTCCAATAAAAGCAAATCGAAGCTGAATAAATAAACTATCTGGTCCATGCAATGGTTCAGCTAGAAAAAAAAATCCAAGTCAGTGCAGCTAAAAAAAATATAAAAAATTTGCAACATTTTTTTTACCTCTATTTCTTAGGATTGAGTGGAACCTGCAGCTTCGAAAATTTGTTTGCTAAAAGATCTTAAAAATAGAAACTTTAAGCCTCAAAATGCTTTTTTTAGACCTCGATATGACCTTTTTTCACTGAGATACAGCATTTTTGAAAACCACTAAAAATTCAGGAATTTGTTTTGATCCCTTTATTGTTTCCGGGAGTGTATGTAGGTTACATTAACAATAGCAATTAATTATTCATAGATTCCTACTCACTTTGCATAAGATGCATGTTCCCCTTCATAAACATTAAGATATTAAAATTATCATCCGAGAATCATGATGTTTAGCCCGTAAAATATCTTTTTCTGTAGAAAAAAGACGTTTTCCCGCAGCACTAGACGGAATACAAGTTTTAATGAATATATTGAATACATTTATTAAAACTGGTTCACCTAGAAAGGCAGCCTCTGAAAGAGAGTCTTTTAACTTTAGGTCCAGACAACTTCTTACCAAATTCTAAGCTTACCAAAAAATAATCTCCTTCTTCATTAACTTTCGCTAATGCTAATACTATCCTGTTAGTTTGCGCGCAATTTAAACGAACAAAATCACGTCACCAACTAATGTAACGGACTATGGTTAATGGAAGTTCAATGTAACGGAAGTTAAGAAGACCGTTAATAATTTTTGAATTTAATTTGAAAGTTAAATTGTTAAGCAATATGTTAACTTTGTTAATTGACGATTAACGAATTAACTTTTTCTGCCCAGCTTTGTCGTTCATATACCTTAACAAATTGAAGACTCGAAATTTCACTTCCTTTTTTTCATATCTAAAAATATTATTCGAGATTTCTATTGAATTCTGAATTGATAATTGGAACAAAATATTTGACCAGATTAGAGCCTTGTCGAGGTCGAAAAAATATGGTGCAAATTAAGAATTGAGAAATGGCGCGTTTTTTATCATCGGCTCATTTCTCACGGAAAAACGACTTAGCTGTGGTATAAAAAAAAAAAAAATAGTTGACCCAACCAACTATCTCAGTGCTCTGAGCGTCGAACGAGAAGTTGGTTGGATCAACGATTTTCATATGGTTGGTTCATAATTGCCAGACAAACTAACTTTTTAGTTCGGCCAACCACGTATGTATCAACTATTTTGTTCGTGGTTCATTATGATTTTTTTTTATGTCTACACAATATTTTTAAACATTTCAATCTTTGAATGTCGCGATACTTATGAAATTTACAATTTCGTAAAGATTCGTCTGTTCTTCAAGAAAAGGTAAAAGAAAAAAAATCTTTTTTCATGGGAATACATTTCGGATTCGACCATCTTGCGTTTCGGCGCAATGTATTAAATATCCGTACTAAGAGATAAGGATATCAAACAAAGACGAGCTTGGAAAGGTTATAAGCGGCGAGGAGAAAGTTCGTTTGTGCACCAAGAAAAAGGTTTGGTAAAGTGAAAAAAATTTGGCGTGAATTAACTAAACCCGGTGGTTACGGGTGGCGAACGAAATGTGTAATTCAGTTAACTCAAAACGTGTATCCAAGTGGAAACAAAAATTGCATTCCCATAAATACATATATCCTTGACCCAACAGAGTAGAGAATCCGTTCTATTGAAAATTACATTGTTTTGATTCCATATTTGGTATAATGCACTCAATATGCGATTGCATAACCAAATAGTTTAATTGAATAAACAGTTTATATTTTCAATGCAATTCGGATACCCGAGCAGAAATTTGATCCAGCTAGCCTAATAACGGATAAGGACCTGATCAGGCATCGGTAAGGATAGCCTGAACAGGATAGCCTGATCACGCACAGATCCCAGCCGGATCATATTTTGGTATGACATCGATTGCCAGGCTAGCTTTACATTATCCATGTCAGGGACAGATCAGGTGGTGCTAAGGACCAGCAAAAAAACCCGAGCGGGAATTTGATCTGGCTAGCCTCTAATAACGTATAAGAACCTAATCAGGCATCAGTAAGGATAGCCTGATCAGGATAGCCTGATCACGCACAGATCCCAGACGGATCATATTTCGGTCTGATATAGGTCAGGCTTGCCTTACATTATCCATGTCACAGACAGATCAGGTGGTGCTAAGGACCAGCAAAAAAAACTTCGGTCCGAATAATGTGGCTAGCCTGATATTTCCCTGATCCGGGACGGAGCAGGAGTGTTAGTTCCGAGACTCGCCGCGAGATGTCGCAGTACGGCGGACGCTCGCTCCCATACGGATGATGTGAATAGTATGCGACCGCGAGCATGAAAATTTATTTCTCTACCACGAGGAATAAAACCTCGCGAGAAGTCCTATTACGAAAAGTCCTTTGCTGACTTCCTCGTACTGTACCTATACCCTATAAACACATAAAATTCTTGTGGAATAAAATAAATAAGCGATAAGGTGCCTGATCAGGCTAGAAACCGTCCGCGATTAGGACCGGATAAGGCGCCTGATCAGGCAGGAACCGTGCGCGATCAGGACCAGATAAGGCGGCTGATCAGGCTAGGAACCGTGCGCGATCAGGACCGGATGAGGAGCCTGATCCCAGCCTGTCCGGTAATAGCGTTATTCTCCTGACATGTAGCCTGATATGTAGTCTCATCAGGACCTGATATGTAGCCTGATCAGGGCCGGATGTTATTGTAAGGCCAGCCTGAGGTGGTCCTGATCCCAGCCGGAATCAAATTTCTGTTGTTCACCGGAAAAAAAATACATTCAATATAAAGCTAGAAAACTTGAATTGAATTAACAAATCATTTGATGATATGCATTATTTGTTTAAGCTACGAGGGCTTTTACTTAACGAATTAATCGTGAGATTAAACAGTTAAATGAAAATTTAACTTATTTATCCTTGCGCCCATAAAGAGCATGAGCACCACCAAAATGCAATGGTGGTCTTATTCAAATATGTAGTCTTTAGTCCATAGAACTGCGCGACCATAAGCGCGGATAATGTTCCATCAATTTAAAGTTAATTGAGGACTCGGATGCTGGTAATACACTGGTACTTATCGATGCTCAGTGGCTGTCTCGTTGGCACGAGAGCTCGCGCCGATCGTCGCCACCTTACGGATCTCGGGCGAAGTGCCAAGATCGTGGTAGTTACTATACGTACTATCGATTAAATGTGTTGTGATCGCATTGAAATATTTAGTCAAATTCATCAAACAATTTGATCGACGTGAAAGTATTTACTATTCTTTTTAACTGGATGAATAGCTCAAATTAAAACTAGATTTTGTTGATGAGACGAACCATAGAGTTAAAATAATTTTATTTACCTCCAGTAAATGACCAAATATTTTATTGGATGAGAAAACAAGTTGTTGAATCAATCTCGTTTGAAATCATTTTGATCCGATGTTGTAATTGTGGTGAATGCAGTACACATTCGAAACAACGACACCAGTTTTATTATTTCAACAACGGGGTAATCAAATCAAATATGTGACGATTGATTCAAACGAATTTTCCGTGATCGCAGTTGGGTAGTAGATATTACTAAGCCTTTTTTTCGGTGTGCGAGAGGAAGCCACCTGGCGGATTTTTGGGGTACTGACAAATCTGCAGATATGATCATATAGTTGGCTTCAGTGCCTATAAAATTCGTTGTCCATCCTTCACCCTCCGGAATACTATTTTATTAGTTAGACTGACTAATCACGTCAGTTGTGTCGACTAGTCCCGTCAACTAACTATGAATAGTAGATGGAACTAATGCTCGGTGGCTATTGTAACGAAACAGATGATTACGGTAACCAACATATAATCCCCAACTAATAATCAGTTGGTTGTTCCAATCAACCATTTTTTCCGTACTCCCATCCTTTACCATGTCAACTTCATGAGCAGTTTCTTGAGTATCTCCACAATGAGTAGATCTACTATAGTTTCCTTGTAAAGGAAGCTAAACCAAACCATCAAAATGATTTTTTTCAAATTTAATCCCCACCGTCCTAATCATCAACTGGATCTGATAACCTCCTAAAAACGATAGTTACCGTAATCAAAAGCACTTTACAAAAAACTGATAATCTTAACAAATTGACAATCGTTTTGCAATATTCCCAACTCTTGCATTTATCATTCGCGTATCGAATTCTGACTCGATAGATCCAGACATCCTTTAAAATCATCATCTTGATTTTGCCATCATAGTATGCAAGTACACTCACATAGATATTATACAACCGACATTTTTTCCCACCGATGAATGAAAAAAAAATCACGGTAAAAAGTTGCCTTTGTGAGGAAGCAAAAATTCGCTCTACCAGAAATCTTTAATCGTCGCCAATCAATTATGCTTAATTTTATTTATCGTTTAAAAATTGGGACACAATTCGTAACGTTGAGGTATCATCAATATCGAATTAATTTTTCTACTGCTGTATACCCAGAAGATGATGAATCGACATTTATGCGAAATGCCATGTGTCGACTCTAACATGACGGATGTTCCGTGACAAAATTGCGGTAATACTTTTTGCACTCTCTTACAAATCGACTCATACAAACACACACACTGAAAATTACATACATTAGTGCATTTTTCTCTACCTCTGAATGGGAAAGGCACCAAAACGAAATTGGGAAAAAAAATGTCAAAGAGAGAGAAAAAAAACCGAGCGTCACTAAAGACGATGGCAGGGTTCCCTAGAGGAAGCATTGTGATGCATATTCGTGAGGAGCTCGAGTTGACACAGCCAGTACAATACCATCTAACTAACGCCATTACGCAATGCGTCACGTGCATACTAGAAGCCTGAAATTCTACGAATTTAAGCTGGAACGACTAGACCCCTATCGAATACGTTGAATGATACGTTTTTGATTTTTTTTTCATTCTCTTCTATCGTATTCTTGTCACGAAGAGTTGGCTCAGGAATGCACCTCATCGCATTTCTCGATCTCGAAAAAATCTCAATATCAATTCTTCACTCCTCGTTTAGGTTGTTTTCTTTCAATTCGACCCGATCACCAAATGTTTATCCAGGCTCTCGGGGACAGCCACAATATGTCGGTCCAATGAGCGTTTATTCATCGTGACTACTCGGATGACGTGAAACTTTCCTCTCTCCAAAGTGTATCACAGAAATACGATCATCCTCGATCATTTTTTCGATAAATCCAATCGCGTCTATTTTGTCAGTCTTTTTTCGTTTGAAAGTCCTTTCAAGCTGAAAATATGGGTAAACGTCCACAAAGTCAGTATATTTGCTGGGAATTTTAACGGAAAATCGATTTTCGAAGAGAGGCTCTGGACAAAGAAATAACCAAAGCAAGCACTTATGAAAAAATCCCAATTTGGATTTTTGACACTTTTTCATCACGATACGATTAACTCCAAAGTTATTTTTTCAATTTCTGAATTCGTACTCCGGAAAGCTTGATCGCATAAATAAATAAAAAATCTCTATACTGCAAATTGGAATATTAATCCGTTTGTACACTTGAATTTCGGGACATCATCTGTACTCTGGGTCGTGAAAGTCCTGCTAATGTTTTTTCTAAGAAAAAAACATCGAAAAAATCTGAAAATATTCTGAATTACTTTTATAATTTTTTTTTCCCTGATCCAATCATTTATTTAACCATTTATAGTAGACAACATTTTTTAGAACAATTAATGTAAACGAAAATCGAGGAAAAATGGATTTTCATTTATAAAATCATAACTAAAACAAATTGTCGTGTAAAAACAAAATTCTTTCGGGGTTATATAGCTGAATATATATGGGTCAAAACGCCAATTATGGACGTCGGATCCGGCCTCACCCCCTCAGATCTTTTCGCATTTTTTTAGCTGAAAGTCCTCATTGAAACACACATTCCCAATTTTGTTTAGATTTTTTCCTCTTTAACTTTCGCAGTTATTACATAGGGTATTCCGTCTAGTCTTACAATTTTCGTTTTATTCATTATGACCTGCTATCTTCCACCACAATAAAAAAAAATTCAAAAATTAGGCTTTTGCGTGAAAAAGTCTCAGCTTTTCAAAAAAAAAATTGTTTTTTTGTTTATGGACGTGGAAAGCTCTTAAAATTGAGTTTAAAGTCTAATAAGCTGTTTTTGGCCGTTGCCCAAATTTTGAAAATGTTTTCAATATTATTTTCGAAAAGCTGAGATAATTTTACATGGAATATGTATTTTTCGAGATGGGTTCTTCATAAACATACGAGAAATGAATAAAAGAACAAAAATTGATTTTATTCATTTTTTTGCCATCTTCCGTTACGATAAATTTTTTTTGAAAAAATACGTTTTTGAGTAAAAAAGTCTCAGCTGTCCAAAAAAAATATTGCTTTTCTGATAATGCCTGTGAAAAGCTCTCAAAATCGAGTTTTAAATCTAAAAAGCTGTTTTTTAGCCATGGCCCATATTAAAATTTTTTTTTACATGTTTTTGTCGAAAAGCTGAGAAAATTCTACATAAAGTATGTCATTTTCGAGGCTGATGGTTCTAAATAAACACACGAGAAATGAATTAATAAACACTTTTTTATTAATTTTCTCGTATGTTTACTTAGAACCGATCTTGTAAATGACATATGCTATGTCAAATTTTCTCAGATTTTCGAAAAAAACATGGAAAAAAATTCCAAAATACGGGCAATGGCTAAAAAACAGCTTTTTAGATTAAAAACTCGATTTTGAGACCTTTTCACAGGCATTATCAGAAAAGCAATATTTTTTTTGGGAAGCTGAGACTTTTTTACTCAAAAAACATATTTAAAAAAAAAAATTTTATCGTAACGGAAGATGGTAAAAAAAAATCAATTTTTGTTCATTCATTAATTTCTCGTATGTTTATGGAAAACCATCTCGGAAAATACATATTCCATGTGAAATTTTCTCACACGGAGAAAAATGCCACCTCGAACTCTAGTCTTGGTTACCAGAAAGTATTGTAATTTACTTCCAGTCCGAAATTCTCAGACTTATTACTATACCATATTGTAATGAATACTATGCTACTGTAAAATATCCTATTTATACCGCGATAAGTATTAAATGGAAGATAGTGATTACAATATGGTATAGTAATAAGTCTCAGAATTCCGGACTGGAAGTAAATTACTATATGTCTAGTAGTGGATATTAGAATTCTGGTAACCAGGACTAGAACTCGAGGTGGCATTTTTCTCCGTGCAGCTTTTCGAAAAAAATATTGAAAAAATTTTCAAAATTTGGGCAACGGCCAAAAAACAACTTTCAGACTTCAAACTCAATTTTAAGAGCTGTCCAATTACGTAAACAAAAAAACAATTTTTTTTGAAAAGCTGAGACTTTTTCACGTAAAAAACTTATTTTTTGAAATTTTTTTTTTGTGTCGTGGAAGATGGCAAGTCATAATGAATAAAACGAAAATGGTAAAACTAGACGGAATACCCCATGTAATAACTGCGAAAGTTAGAGAGGAAAAAATTTGAAACAATTTGGGAACGTGATTTTCAATGAGGACTTTCAGCTAAAAAAAATGCGGAAAGATCTGAGGGGGTGAGGCCGGATCCTACGTCCATAATTGGCGTTTTGACCCATATACTTTTAGGGAAAAAAATACGGTAAATGTGCTACTTTCAAAAAGTACAATTATTTTAACCAACGAAAAGGTTGCTTTTTTGAATAGAAAGAATCAGAGAAAACAATTTTTTCGACTTATTTTCAGTTTGTTTATTATAAAACTTGTACAAAATTATAGTAATTAACTAAATATAATGAATTGCAATGAAAAAATATTTAGGCTGATTCCGGAAATTTTTTATTCGTGCACTGCAGGGACAAATACGTGCGAGGCTCTTTGCACACGGGCTGTGGTGTGCCCCTTCCGAAACTTCATCTTGCACGATTTCAGGTCCTTCCCTCAACCAATAGTGCACTTTGGCAAGCCTTTCCTCCATAATGCCCATGAAGAATAATAAATTTATTTTTCAATTTTGAGGTTAGAATCATACAATATACGCTTGTACATACATATGGGTCATTCGATGTCAAATCGACCAAGAGTTGGAATCGACCCCTCTCAATTTCGATGAAATTTGGTCAGAATTTTTTGTTTTCAATAAAACAAAGTTCTATCCGAGGAAAAAAAATTGGAATTTTTTTTCGAAAGTTATGAAAAATTCAAAATTTCACAATTATTCAAATCTGCCAAGTTTATTTTTTAAATATTTTAAAAACTATTATAGTTGGGAAAAATCGTTCCGAATTAGTTTTGAAGGGTTACGGTTTGGGGTTACGAAAAAAAAAATATATTGAATTTTTTTTTTTTTAAATGATGAATTTGGAGAATTTTGAATATTCAAATTCGTAACAACCCACACAGCAAAATTGATCCCGGGACCATCCCGAGATAGTCCCATTCGTGTCCTACCAAGATAGTACGTCTTATGAACGTCTATGGGAGGAACCAGTGAGACATTGTTCTACCCGGGATTAATATTAGATGTCTTGAGGATATCCTGTCGCAACCGTGTTCAGACGATCCCAGCGCACTCTAGTAGAGATGTCTCTGAGAGTTACCGGTAAGATTCCATTCTACCCGAGATTAATATAGGAGATCTTGAGGATATCCTGTCGCAACCGTAATTGGACGATCCCAACGCACTCTATTATAGACGTCTGTGAGAGGTACTGTTAGGACATTGTTCTACCTGAGATTAATATATGATGTCTCTAGGATATCCGGCCGTGACCGCGTGTAGACGATCGTACCGCACTATCTTGTAGATGTCTGTGGGAGGTACTAGTAGGACATTGGTCTACTGGAGATTAATATAGGATGTCTGGAGAATATCCTATCGTAACCGTGTTTTGACGATCCCAGCGTATTCTCTTAGAGATGTCTCTGGGAGGTACCGGTAAGACATTGTTCTACGCGAGATTAATGTGGGATGTCTTGAGGATATCCTGCCATAACCATGTGTAGATGATCCCAGCGGACTCTCTTGGAGATGTCTATAGGAGGTCAGCCATTCCACGGCGTGAGTTCCAGACTCGCCGCGAGATGGCAAAGGCTCTCACATACGGATCATGCAAATAGAATGCTTATATAGCCGAGCGTGAACATGGACATTTGACACCGAAATGAGTCAGACCTCATAAGAGGCCAAATTACAAGGAGTACTTGCTGTCTCCCTCTGTACTGTACCCATTTTATTGAAATTTAATTAATTAATTGAAATTAATTAATATTAAATCGAAATAAAAATAATTATCCACTGCTGTGTTGGCAATCCAAGAGACGGGAATGATGGGAATCCCATGGGACCATCCCATTACCATCACGGGACAATTGAGTCAATTGACGTGATGTCCAAAAGACGTACTTGGGACGTATCATTGCTGTGTCTGATAATTCTGCAATACCTTGGTGACGTCTTTGAGAAGTCTCGACAATATCTCATCGATCTCTCCACTCTGCTGTATTTACAGTCCAAGAGACGTCCCGAAGACATCCTGGGACGACAGTGGGACGATCCCATTCCGGTATTCACTGCGGACACTTTAGAGCCCATGGGAATCTCATAGGACCATCCCATTACCATCACGGGGCACCTGACGTGATGTCCGAAAGACGTACTTGGGACGTATTTTTGTTGTGTGGGAATCAACTGTCAAATTTTGTTTGTCCATTACGTATGATAATTAAGTGTTACTATTAGTCGTTTTCTTGAAAAAACGGGAATTTTTATTTTCCAGAAAGAATAAAATTTCTATTTTTAGTAGAATATTCGTATGTATACACTATACATGTATATGAGTCATTCCATATCAATTCAACGACGTTTTGTCGGTGACCCCCTTTGATTTTTTATTATTGTTCAATATGTTATTACACATGTAAAAAAAAGTATCCATGTACATTTTTAGCTCTCTATCTCAAACAATACCGAAAGTATTGATTTTTGGAAAAATATTCTTAAAATAATCATAACTTCCACAATAACCAAGATATCCTAATTTGCTAGGAGGTCATTTTTGTTTGTTTTTCAATGTACTCTTTGATGAAAATATCAAAAATTGAGAATTTTTTTTTGTCTTTATAGCTGTTTTGAGCTAAAAAATTGGATTTTCTTTGCATGGAACGCCTTCAAATTTTTTCAAAAAAATTATAAAATTCTACGTAAAAGAAAGAAATTTTTGAGATTTTACCGAAGATGGGATTCAAATAACTTCTCATGATAAAAGAAATTTTGTTCAACTTTTTTTCTCTCGTAATTTTGATCTTTTTTCCTTCCATGACTAAAATAGTTGATTTCAATTATGTTAAAATAAGTAATTTTACTTCTCCCACATATTTCCTTTGTAAATTATAATAATTAACAATTGGAATTACAATTCAAGTACGTTTTGCACTTTATTCAATTTCTTTACATAAAAATTGTAATTCTTAATGTTAATATAATTTACAAAGGAAATATATGAGAGAAGCTAGATTATTTATCTTGACATCATTGAAATCATCAACCATTGTAGTCATAGAAGGAAAAAAGATCAACATTAAGAAAAAAAAATCGATTTTTTAAAAAATAAGAACTTATTTGAATCCCATCTTCAGTAAAATCTGCAAAAATTTGTCTGTTTACGTGAAATTTTATATCTTTTTTTAAATCGAAGATGTCCCATAGAAAGAAAATCCAATTTTTTAGCTTAAAAAAGCCAAAAACACATTAACATTTTTTTTTCTATATTTTTGTCGACAATTGTAATAGCGAGAATTGAGTAATTTGATCATTTATGTCAATCAATTTAATTTGGACTCGAAAAATCGAAATTGACTCTGAACAGAGAGGCGATGGAACCTGAGACGAGCCAGGCGTATCTTTTATATTCTAAATTTGGTTGTCGCGGCGAGTGGCAGTGAGATAGCATAGGCTGCATTCGTCTTGAATGTTTTAAGCGCTGTGAGCGTCATATCCATTATCCAGTAGCGTTTTATATGACGATGTATGGGTGAAGTCTGATACGGGCGCACTGCGCTTGAGCGCTGCATAATCCGGCGTACCCATTCGTCAAATTGAATTTCGCGCGCCACAATGCCACGCCCGAAATTCATTTTGACCAATGGGTACGCCAGATTTAGCAGCGCTCAAGCACAGTGCGCCCGTGTCAGAATTCCCCCTATTCGTGCTGTAAGCGTGTAAATAAAACCGGAGACACAATGACAAAAATAAGAAATCAGCCATTCGATTGGCGTAGTTTCTCTAAAGTGCGCGGTGATTGGCTGATTCTTATTCCTTATTTCTTACACTGGTCATTGTGTCTCGGGCTTAAGCGTTCAAAATAATGCAGCCAAAATTTGCTTTCGTTTATTGATGATTTGTATCTGTCATCGTAATCACGGCCGTTGTATTATTTATTTAAATTATAATGTTGAAAAATATGACATATGATTTTTTAAAGTGACAATTTGTGTAATTCGATCGAGTGTAGTATGGTGTAGTTGTGGAGATGTTTTTTTTTTCATTAAGAAAATTGTGTATTTCAAGAACACAAGGTTACGTTTCATATAATTTTTTTTGTTTGCATAAAAGTAATAATAAGATTTGGAAACATAAATTCAAATACTTAGACGTGTACTAATTATCAATCATTATATTTTAAAGAAAAATAACACTCTATCAAATAATAAGAAATGTCTAAAATTGTTGTCCAATCAGTGTTTTTTGGCGAAAACGTTAAAAAGTTATAAATGAATAAAACAAACATATTACAAATTCTATGTTTAAATTGTTTAAATCATTTTCGACTCTTGAAATAGTCCAAATGTATTAAAATGAAAGTACATGGTGGAAATTAAAAAAATTCGTTCACTCATCTTCGTGCAATGAGTGAAAAACTGAAAAAGAAAGTTATTTTCGTTAAAACAAAATGGTTCAAAGAACTGTCAAGACTTCAAACTCTACAGGACACTATTTTATAATCCTATAAAGAAAGTCTATAAGTTACAAAAACATTGGATCACAGGTTGCGGAGATCTGACTCTGGACGGACACAAAAATGGTTTTTTGGCTTAAAAATGGCTGTTTTTTTTGGGAAATTTCATATTCAACATTGTCTGAATGGATTGAGTCAAAAAAGGTTTCGAGATTATAATGAAACAAAACTGTGCTATGAATTTGAACCGGATCCGTCCATGGATTGCTGAGTTATGAGCACATACAGCCGGCCGATGGGACAGAAAATCCAAAAATTTTCGTTTTTGGATAATATACCAACGTATGTTGGTATAAAGTTTGTATGGTTGTTTTCATAAAGAATAAGTTTGGAGAAGACAATACTAATAGGCACTTTTCATGCCTAAAAATGCATTCCTTTGCAGTGTAAGAATATAGGAGTGTGAAAATAATATTAATAACCGTAATTCTGATGAATTACAATATATTACAATTCCTTTTATACATCGGAAATAATTACAATCATAAAAAATAATGTGACTAATTTTGTTGTAAAACGTGCAGTAGTGAAAATAATCAAATTCAATCATTCAAAAACAATAATCAAGTGATTTGAAATCGTGCAGAAAAAGAGCATCTGGTTAAAAAAAAATAAACTCGGTTTATTTTCAGACACTACTTCCTTGCCCAAAGCCTCTCTTTTTTTTAATAACGGCTGAAATTCTGCACCTGTGCAACATATTCTTCAATGTGTTATTAAAACTTTTTATTTCCTCCCCCGGGTTTTCACGCTTTTTACTACCCTGGTTTTTCTCACGGTCCCCTGTCTCCGTATAATGTGCAACCCAGAGAGCTCATCGTCGGGAAGGAGAGAGTGGGTGAGGGGTGGAGACAAAAGATGGACTTTCCGCTCGTTTGTGATGAGGAAAAATAGCCCTTTAGCTAACCAGCCACAATAACCGTCTGAGGGTTCAATTTTTACCCGGACGTTGCGAAACGTCGTACACTCATATAGAGCACAGCCCTTGGAGCAAAAACGATTTAATGACAGACTCTGGAGAATCTAAACCATGAAGGACTTTGATAGGCGTATGAACTCTTCTGAATCGAGTGAGCCACTTTTTTTTACGTCAATCCCGTTTCTCATTCTATGGTCATATTTCTTTTTTTCAAAGGAATTCAAATATTTTCTCGAAATTTTGAAGCAGAACAGTTTTCTCACCCAAAATTGAAATTTGGGAAGTTGAAGGGAGTATTGATGTCCCTGATTACAAATCCATTTCAAAACATGAGAAAATCTTGAATGGAGTTTATCATGGAAATCGGTACTTGGGTATTACTTATTTATGATTAAAAAATCTAACGTACCAAAGCAATCAACAAGATTTTAAAAAAATATTCTCGGGACTCTTGCATGTGTAGCAAAATATTTGTTTTTATGTTCTTGACATTTTAATCGAAAATGATTGATAAGAAAAGAAAAGTACCTATTTTGACGATTTTTTTCAGTGTTTTTGCAAAATACAGGAGCACCAAAGCAATCAAAAGCGTGTGAAAAAATAAAAAATCGAAAATGATTGTTAAAAAAAGAAAAGCACCTATTCTGATGATTTTTTACAGTGTTTTCGCAGAATAGAGGAACCAAAGTAATTAAAAAGATTGTAAAAAATATCCTAGGGACTCTTGCATGTGTACAAAAAAATTAAATTTCATATTGTTGACAATTAAATCAAAAATGATTGTTAAAAAAAAGAAAAGCACCTATTCCGATCATTTTTTCATAGTGTTTTTTCAAAATATAGGGAATACCAAAGAAATCGAAAATATTGTAAAAAATATTCTAAGGGCTCTTGCATGTGTACAAAAGTTTTCGTTTTCAAATTGTTGGCAGTTCAATCGAAAACAATTATTAAAAAAAGAAAAGCACCTATTCTGAGGATTTATTTATAGTGTTTTTGCAAATTCTTGAAAATCTACAATTTGTTGAACTCTTATTCATACGTTAGGAACTTGATATTCAATGCAGATAAATGAATTTAACCAAATTTTTAACTGGTCAGGAACAGCTGACCAATGCCACTGATCGTGAGGTTCCTCTACACTTATTGAATTTTGGAAAATATGCACGAATCAATATGTTCGTGACTTTAAAAAAAATTACCCCTGAAAATGTTCCCGAGAACGAAAAAAAAAATCTTTTGCAATCCCTGCAGTAATTTCCATTAATATTGCGCAATACGAACAATGCCAAAGGGGATTGCGGAAATCCGTGGCTCACTCGATGATGAATAGTTCGTATACGAGAGGAAATTGTAGGTCGGTGAAACGTGCAATAGTGGAAGACAATGCGACTGTCGGAGCATAGAAGAAGAAACGAAAACGAGAAAGAAGAAGAAGAGTACGAGTACGAGACGTGGACAGACAATACATTTCCCGCACTTGTCGGACACATGGCGCATCCTTTCCGGCTACCTCAGTAATGCAACAGTCTCTTTACTCCATATAGATATATTCAATCGCGGTTTCCTCGTAACCCACGTGCACGCACGTAAACCGTGACGCGAGTTGGTTTAAAAAAAACATCAACAACGACAACGTGACGACGTGGATCTACAATTATTACAATTATCCGATAACGGCCTGCTATTTGTTAGTTAATCGTCGACGGTGAAACTGCCATATTTTCTTCCGTACGTGAAAGAACTTGGACGTCAATTTTACTCTTCATTAAAGTAGTATGACCAGAGTTGCTTGTCAAATGAATATCGCATTACAAAAATGTCGATATACTGATATTACAGTAATGAAAAAATTGTAAAGTAAGTTGTTGAACTTGGACGTCAATTTTATTCTTCATTAAAGTAGTATGACCGGAGTTGCTTGTCAAATGAATATTGCATTACAAAAATGTCGAAATATTGATATTACAATGATGAAAAAATTGTAAAGTATAGTCGAACCTCTGTAACTTAAAAACCTCGATATGTCTGAGATTCAATCAATTCCCTTGCAAAAACCTCTGTAATTGGAAAGAAAAAACAGAGAATAACTCGAAGTTTTCCAAACGTATCAGGGACCATCGATTTGCCTCTTCAACTCAAGTTTAAAGATACCTGACCTCTATAAGTCAAAGGCTACCTCTACAACTCGAAGCACTTTATGCAATGGTCGCTTGAGGGTGGAGAATTTTTTTAAAAATGCGTTCCATTTTGTATAACTTGTATTCATGTATATTGTATAACTTGCATGTATGTAGTGTTACCATTTCGAAATTTGAAAAGTCCTGAGAAAAAGACGGACTTTAAAAAAAAAGTTCGGACATTTTAGTCAAGTCGAGAAGTTGATTAACTGATTTAAAAAATCATTATTTTATGCTTGAACTGGTAAAGTTGATGTATAAAAAAAGGTTATTAATTTATGTTTGAATTAGTCAAGTTGATGGACAAAAACAGATTGTTATTTTATATTTGAACTAGTAAAGTTGATGGATAAAAAAGATTATTTTCTTATGTTTGAACTAGTCAAGTTGATTGATAAAAAAAGATGATTATTTTATGTTTGGACTAGTCAAGTCGATTGATAAATAAAGATTATTATTTTATGTTTGAACTAGTAATGTTGATTGCCAAAAGAAGAATGATATTTTATGTTGAAACTCGAAGTTGATCGTTTTAAGGGGGTCATCTAGTTTTGAGGGGGTGTGAAACCTGTTTTTTTAAATGTTTTTTTTCGGGATTTTTTTTTTTTGACAAACCATTAAAATCAAATAATTTATGAATTGTGTATCGTTTTATTGACATTTGAACAAACTTTGTGAATTTTTTGAAGTGAATGTATTAAATATAATCGGAGATACACCACCCAACAGGAACACATGTAAAAACAACAGATGCTTCAGTGCTGCCATGATTCCGGCCGTTCTGCTTATCTGAAATCAAAAAGTGAACCAAGATAAAGTCAGAATTTAAAAAAAAACATTTTTTCATGCTTTAGAAAAAAAATTCAATTTTTCGCATTGAATTTTTTCCTGAACTGATAGGAGCTCAGTATCAGAGCCCTGATGATGCAGACTGCAACGTTTGCGAAACGTCGGCACATTGCAGAAACCGAACGCGGCATCCATCCGGAAGCCAACCAATTTTGTTATGATTCTGGCCGCGAAATCCTTAAAACTATAAAATGAGACGTCATAGAACAAAATCTGTTCAGCGGTTCTTTCTGTATTCGTTTTGCATGAGCAAAATTGTGCACAAAGCTAAAAGGCCACATCACTTTTGTTCAAATTCGACCCCTGGATGCTTAGTTGTATTTATGTATTTTGAACACTATATGGGCATAAAAAAATGTTTAGAGATCCGATTATTTGTATAAAAATTTCTACGTCAACGTTCAGCGTGGGTAATTTTTTTCTTGTTTTCGAAAATTTGTTCGACGAAGATATTGAAAAATCAAATGTGCCCATTCTGCGTAATTGCTCAGAAATTTTTATACAAAACATAATTTTTTTTAGATTTTTCTTTCAAATAAAAAAAAAATTTCGTTTCGAAAGAAAAAAAAACAAAAACTTTTGAAAAAAAATATGAAAAAAATCTGAGGTACCTGGTAACTCAAATATAATCATAATAGTATTTTGTGCATCTAGGGCCAGAGATAAGTCTTTTCGTCGAGCGTGAAGTTTGCTGCAACGAGCGAAGCGAGGGCCGCAACCACGCGAGACAAAAGACGAATCTCTGGCCCGCGTTGCACACGATCTTTTTTTTCCCCATGGGAGATTTTCGTGCTTTTTACTATATGCGTGGATAGCCAAAAAGAGGCTTTTTTTGACAGCTAAGAGTGAAAACAGGCGAGTTCGGTTCTTTTTTCCCCGGAGGGGAAAAAAGTCACTTTTCGGCTGTCTACGCATATGGTGAAAAGCACGAAAATCTTGCATGGGTGAAAAAAAATAAATTATGAACCAAATCAGAGAGATTACGAATCTGAGAATGGTACATTTGCTATGGAATGCCCCATACAACCTATACGTATGTACTATATACATGCGTAGTATGTTTACGTACATTTCTTTGAGTGCAAAAAAGTGTAGGTATATGGACATGCGTATGCAAATTCTAGAAATTCTTAAAACCTATCAATTGGGAATTTTCAAAAATCTATTGTTATATTTTTGTCTGTAACTTTGCTATTTTTGAAAATTTCGATCTATAACTTGGTAAGTAGATGCAAAAGACTTGTTAGAACGTAAAAAAAATCGATTTCTTTCGATTTCACGCTGACTCGACCCCCTTAATGAGCTTGGAACTAATCAACTCACACCCAAAGTTTATGAATTTGGATATGAGCTTTAAAAATCGAACATAAAATTTTTGAAGCTATGTTTTTCCATTTACTTGATTCTACTAAAAAGATTCGCTTGAACTGCGGAAATAAGCTTTTATGCGAACCCGAAACGAATCGCGAAGCTTAGTGAATTCATCTAATTAAAAATTCGCGCCAATAGAGTCAAAAAGTCGGTCTTTACTAAAGGGAATTTTCTTCAGCCCGAAAGAGCACGAATATTTCTTTCATCTTTTACCGTAAGCGATAAACGATCGAACATTCCCCGAGTTGAGACATTTCAATTATTCACGGTCGAGAATTGCTTATTGAGGTCAACAAATTTTGCCGAAAGGTCTTCATACAGAGGCATGTGACGAAAGTGTGCGGACATTCCGGGATAAGAGAAAAATGTCAGCTGTGAAAATGGATGGAACCAAAGTCGGGAAGTTGCGAAGGAGAATCTTGGCTACTCTCTTGTGTCACAAAAGGACGAAGGAAGTTTCTCTTTTTCCGAAGTCTTCCACGAAGTTATGTGGAAATTTCTCTCCCACGTGGCGTGACGAGTATCCCAGCGTACACAGTGAGAAAAGAAAAAAAATATTGAGACACGAGCCCTTCTCCCAGTGGTACAATATTTCCAAAACTTCGGCCGAGTCCGTGGCGAATTTGCTTTTTTCCCGGATCCTCCGCTAACAAGAGAACAGACAGAAGGAATGAACGAAAAATACCGACAAAACGTCCGGCTATTTTGTGGCCTACTGACTTATTCCATGAGATATTTTACGTCTTCATATGATCATATTTAAATAAGACATTTTACGCGAAATCGTCTTGAGTCAGCATACTGGGGATGAAGAACATTTGTACCCAAAAATAATCTTTACAATCGAGTTATCATTAATGGCCCAAATACTATTAAATATATATGGGTCATTCCATGTCAAATCGACCAATAGTTGAAATCAACCCCTTCCAATTTCGATGAAATTTAGTCGGGAAAGGAAAAAAAAGATTTTTTTTCGATTGTTATGCGAAATTCCACAATTTTCTCAATTTTTTAAGTTTATTTTTTAAATATCTTGAAAACTATTATAGTTACGAAAAAATCGTTCTGGGTTCGTCTTCGGAGGAGGCTAAATACCGACACTAACACCTCAAAATTGCCATCTAAACTTGCTCTTATACAAATGGATGGAATTGAATAAAATTTTAACAACATCATCTGAACAATGGCAGGAATGGAGCCTCCCTAAAATTTTTTCGAAAAACAAAAAAAAAATGTACCGATTCATTGACCACCAAGAAACTGTAATTGAAAAACGTAAATTATTAAACTTTTACTGCATTTCGGGTAAAACCAAGAGTGAGGCTCCATGAAGAACGCCACGATACAAATATCGAGACGTTTTCGACATTATTTTATCAAAATGACACGCCGTAAGTTTGGATTGGACATCAAGAGATAAATATCGATAAATTGTAGTTTTATTGAAAAACGAAATGGTGAAATGTAGTTCACAGACGTGCGAGTGAGGGCAGCACCATGGATTCTTACGAGTGACCTATAATATTTAGGGGGCTTGAGTGAGTTCGTTGACATTAGCTGTAACGCATTTTAGCCTCTCAATTGACAATTAATTGTCAATTAATTTATCCCCCTCTTAATTGTCAAAATGTAATTAATTTTTATCCACGGTTGTCGGAGAAAGACTGGGTGACGATGATACGTCGATAATGTAGGGATTGAATAAAAATGGTATTTAGCCTCCTCTTAAAGAGTATACTTGGGGCTACGAAAAAAAATATATTGAAAAAAAATTTTGAAAAATGATAAATTTGGAGAATTTTGAATTTTAAAAAATCGTGAAAATCCACGATCAACATTAAATTGTTGGTTCCATTTTTTTATATAATACCTTGTACGGATCTTAAAAGATCTTGAAATTTTCAGAAAGGTGTTTTTTTTCAAAAATATGAATTTTTAAATTTTGGTAAAAAAAAATTTTCTTTACATCCAAGGTGACTAAAGTTGAGAAATCATGTAATTTCATAATTTTGACCAGTAAAAATTACATGATTGCTCAACTTTACGCAACTTAAAGGTAAAAAAAACAACAATTTTTTTTACCAAAATTCACAATGAACCCAGAACGATTTTTCCATAACTATAATAGATTTCAAGATATTCAAAAAATAAACTTAAAAAATGTAAAAAATAGTGAAATTTTGAATTTTCGAAAAAAAAAATTCTTTTTTTCCTTTGATAGAACTTCGTTTTATGATAAGAGATCATTTCTAACCAAATTTCATCGAAATCGAAAGGGGTCGATTCTAACTATTGGTCGATTTGACATGGAATGACCCATATATATTTGTGACTCTCGCCGGATTATATTCTCGAATCTTTTGTCAGGCGTGAGAGACAAAGTTTTTGGTGTCTTTGTCGGCTGACTTATGCCTTGGCCATACGTCACTTAGCATTGTGCATCAATGAAAAGATATATCTCTTCGAGTAAGGGAGATATTATATATATAAAGGAGAAACGAGGCAAGACTCGAAACGAGAAGAGAAAAAAAGAAAAATTTTCTTCGGTAATTTTTTTCTTTCCTTCGGGTTTCATTCTCGTTACTCCCGCGACTCGCTATAAATAGCTCATAATACTTGTCTCCGATATTAATGGAACGGCGATTGAAACACGAGAAAAAACCATGGAAGGAGGGGGGGGGGGAAATATCACCGAGTCGTGGGAAACAATTTGATGGAATTCATCTTGAACAAATATTATGATGACAAAAGCTCACGTAAAAAAAGTTGATTATATGCATTGATCGATTCTTTTTTTCACGTTCGGTAGATTCTCTGACTTCCGTCAAGGGGTGTTTTTTTACGCTTTTTTTTTTCGTTGCCTTGAGCCTAATTCGATTGCCGAGACAGCAGGGGGCGGCTTCGCCAACTCTGTTCTTGTATAAGGTCCATGAGGGTCGCGTTTTTTTTCCTGAAGGCGGCGACTTTACCGAATCGACGAGAACCAGGAGTCTAGAGGCTATATAGCTTTTTATTGTTACAAATGACACACGAAAGTCCCTGCTGATCTTTTCGGCATTGAGCGAATCTTCAATCTCGCCCTGATCCGCATCGAATTCGTAGACGTAAAAGCTTTTCAATTTTTTTGTTCCTCAACAATTTGAAAGATGCACGCTTATTAATTTCAAAAAACCCTGCAAATTGGACATTTGCACATTGCTTCCTTATCTTTATCTATAGCTCACACAGCCTCCTTTATCACAAAGTATGACATGCAAATTTGGCTTCCTCATAAAGGAAACTTTGTTAACTATCGAAAATATGATGAATCAATGTGCAAATTTGGGAAATTCTATCACATTTACTTCTTGTCAAATTTGATATTTGCCAAATTCAATAGCGAATAACCTTAATCACTATTTTGAATGTGTGTGTAACCGAAGTTTGAGTACGCTGTTTTCAAAAAAGAACCAAGATTTGATAAAATTTTAATCATTCGGTCGATTTTTGCCAAATTCAGTAATGAACGACCTCGATAGCTATATTAGCTCTGTGCAAAGCTTCGGTGCAATATCTTAAAAATTGCAAAAGTTAGAGCATTTACGCCATTGTTCAAAAAATAATAAATTTTATGAAATTTTAATCCCTCGATAGATTTTTGCCAAACTCAAGAGCGAGCAATCTTAAGGGGAGGCTAAATACCGACATTAGCACCTCGAAAATGGATTCCAAACTTACTCTGGTACGAATGGATGAAAATCAATAAAATGTTGACAGTATCATCAGAATTATGGCACAAATGGAGCCCGACTAAAATTTTTTCGGAAAACGAAAGAAAAAATTGCAGATCCGATTGTCATCAAAAATCTGTAATTGAAAATATTAAATTATAATGTTTTTACGGCATTTCGACGAAAACCAAGAGTGGGGCTCCATAACCAACACTAAAGTACGAATATCGATAGGTCTTTGACATTATTTTAGGAAAAAACTGCGACGTAAGTTTGGAATCCAAAGCACGAGATAAATGTTGATAAATTTCGTGTTTTATCGAAAAAAAATGGTGAAATTGAGTTCACAGAAATCCGAAAGAGGGCAGCCCCATGTGGAATTCCTATGAAATAAACATTACTTTCAGTGGAGACTTCTATCCAAACTGTCTGACAAGTCAGTGGCAATTAACGAAAACGTTGATTCATGTCTCGCATTTGCATTTTGCAATTCATTTATCATTAATTCATAAATTTAATTGATTTTCATCCAGCGGTATTGGAAAAAGTTTGGACAGCGATTTTAAGTCAATAATGTAGGGCTTCAGTAATAATGTCGGTATTTAGCCTCGCCTTAATAACTATGCTAGTGCTGTACAAAGTTTGAGTACAATATCTTGATAATTGCACAAGTTGGAGCGCTT
>OX333071.1:23244485-23254485 GCA_946863875.1 Alloplasta piceator | reverse complement strand
GAGCCGGGGCCAAGTTTTGGCCTCGACGAGATCGGCGACCACGATAAATCAACCTTTTTCTCTCTTTCTCTCTCTTTCTCTCGGACTCTCATTTTTGGACACTTGCCCTCCGGGCCATGGGAGGCTCCATCCCTCGCACAGACCTTCATGACCGGAACATCACGTTCGCAACCCTTTTTCTCCCAATCTTCCTCGTATATGTATGAAAAAAGCCTCTTGCGGAGAATTTTTGTCTCTCCCGAGCGATGATTAAAGTCCCCGCGAGGCACACACGGGAATAATTAAATATTAAACGAGAAACATTCCACGAGGAATTTAACGAAATATTTCTTTTTCATATGACACGCGATATTAATTCATTCAGCATAGGATGAGGTATTCAAGGGGGAACGCCACTGTGACGAGGCTAAAAATAGCCGATTTTCGGGAATTTTTTTTTTTTTTTTTTTTGAAGTAAGGATGAATATTTGAGGATCAGACAAAAAGAAATTTATTAAGTATATATTCAATTATATTCATACAAATCTGTATTGAAAAATATTAAAAATTGACAAAGTTATTACCATGAACGTAATGACATAATAAAACATGACTCCTCCTGGTGGCAACGATGCAGCAATGAAAAATCGTCCGAAATGAAAACCCCAACATTTTTTTAAATCTACGCGGCAGTGAATATTGTTAAGCGTAGCCATTTTTTTAAATGATTATTTTCACGAAATGACGCTGATTTGAATTTTGGTTTCTTTTTTTGACCGTTGTTTAATTTTTAAAAGGTCTTAAAAAATGGTAATTTTCTACATTTTAAAAATCGGCCACGCACAACATTAGCCAATGCGATTACAAAAAATAAAAAATTAATCGGTTCATCGGTCTTCCAACAATCGATGCCACTGTGATAAAAAAAAGTCGATTTGTGATATAAGCGTTTAAAGTTTTCATTGCAAATTCGTTTACTTTGAATATAGTTATATCTTAAATATTTAAACTCACATTAAACTATCTATTCCCGAGCCATATGATCCCAGGTAGTTCCAAAGGACTACCGGCTCTTCCTTTGGGTATATCTCAGTCAATTTTTGGGATTTTGAACTAAAAATTTGTTTATATACCTTGCTTTGGATATATCTCAGTCAATTTTTGAGATTTTGAGTTAAAAATTTGTTTACATATTTTTAAATAGATGGGTGATCCTCCCGAAATACTCATTTTCGAAGGAAATTTTTTTTTTTAATAATCATTTTGACTTCTAATAGTGTTGATGACCTTAGTATAAGATATTTAAACGTCATTACCACTTGGACAAACTGGTCTTTCTATTTTGCAAACTTTATCGTACCTTGAAGAATTTGTAGTGCGAGAGGAGTAAATACGAAGGCAGAGAAATGATGCAAACCTTTTGTTATAACGTTTTTATTATTATTAGTTTATGTCAGTATTTTTAGGTTCATTAGAATATTTAATATTGGAACACTAATAGGCGGCTGTGATAAAAAATGAAACCCAAATACAAACTAACTATCTTACTTCCTTGCACAAACTTGGCTATAACACTTTATAATTGCGTGGCAATAACCTGGAGGAATTACTTTTATTTAAACCCATTTTTATTCGTCACTCAAACCCGGTTTGAGTGATTCCTCTGGCCGATTTGACATTCCTCCGGATCTGATCCAGAGGAATGATGCAGAGAAATGATGCCGGAGGAATGACGATTTTGATGGTTTTTAGATCGTTATATGACATGCGAGTTCTTTGTAACTTTAAGGTGATGTGAAACATTCCCCCACTCCTGTAGGCCCCTACCCCTCGCGTGGTACGTGACAACACCGACCGAACGGTATTGTCACCCACCGCTAGATGGCACCACAGCTGAGTATTTACTATTATCGAGGTTTTTTTAGGTTATTTTTGTCTTGCGGTGCAGGAAAAATCATCAAGTGATTGGAAAACTTTTCAGCTTTTTCTTCTTCACGGACGATTGATTATAATCAATTGTAAAATAATTATTTTACAACCGCGTATTCAATCTCTGATTCGATCCCTGAAACCTAACGCCTCTATCGGGAAATCCCTGTATTGAATATCACTCAGCTGTTTACTTTCGTTATGAATTTATCAAAGGTTATCTACAATTATGCATTTCCGTTCCTTTTTTAGGGTGCCGCCTTCGATTTACAATAACAAACTAAGAATGGATTTATTCAAATATAATTTACTTACTAACATTTTTTTTATACAGTTCGAGTTTTTAAATTTCACGAAATTTGAAGTTTCGTTCGTACAAATTCCTACCGGTAACCAGATTTGCTTTTTTTTTTTGTTATTCTTGCAATTTAGAAAATGTTAGGAAGTAGATCGATTGATTACAGCTCTATTCCCCAATTACCAAACGATTTCATTCGGTTTACTCTAAAAGTGAACGGAAATCAAAATTGGAGAGGGGGAACCCTCTTAATGCGTATCTCGCATTAGGAGAGCAAAGGAGTGGGGGAATGTTTCACATCACCTTAAAACGAAGCGATGAACTTGTTCTCAATAGTTTGCTTTAAAAAACCACACTTATACCTAAGCCACACTTTTTTGAGAAAAAAGTCACAAACATAGGAAATGAAACTTTGACAAATTGTCAGCTCAGTTAACTAGATCTGAGAGAGACTGGTCTCGATCGCCCGAACAACTACCGCTATCTATCGCGCTAATATCGACTCATTTCCATCGGCTCAGCGGAATGACGGTAAAGCAGGTTACAAGATGGTCGATTTTTATTGAGATATATCTGTGCTCATTATTATTTTTTGGATTTCAGGAGGAGGTTATAACCAGCGTTCAGTTTCAGAAAATATTTTTTGTTTGCAGTTTTCTAAATTTCAAGCCTTTTTTTTAGATCGTTAAAATATGGAAAGATACGAAGGTTACAGGCTAGAGGAATGATTTTTAGGGGTCAAACACGAGAAAAAATGATTCAAATGATTTTTTTCAAATCTGTTCTGACACCCTGTTTCAAAAAATTATGATCTAATATATTCTGGTAAAAAAATCTAAGAATTTAAAGGGATTATTGAAAATCAACTAGGTTACAGCGAAAATGAGTATTTCGGGAGAAATACCCATATATACTTTACAAAAATATAAAAAAAGCGATTTTTTTTACCCATCACAGTGGCGTTCCTCATTAATAAAATCTGTTCGTGCAAAAGAACTCTGATTTCTGCAAATTTTACATTGATTCTTGAAAATGTTATTTTAAGGAAACGGCCAGCTATTTTTCTGGAAATGCGGATGACGTTTCGTTGAAAGAATGGCGAAGTACCTCGCGGGCATCAATAATGTACGCGATACGTTCATCGCTCGACCCACAAGTATTGCGGCAAAACATTGCAAAGAGGGTTGGGTGTTTTAGTGGCATAACCCAAGCAGAGGCCGCCGATGGTTGACGTCGCGGGATTCCCTGGGGAATTGACACGGATGACGTAATGCCAGAGAAATGTTCATAGCGAGACCCTCGTTTTCATATTCACACTAGCTATATGTATATTACATACGTATATGGATAAAGTGACTCGGAGCACTGCAAGAACCCTCTCGCAATTCTCGCGGACTCGGATCGATGTCCAGAGTGCTTACCGACCTTGCGTATAGTGCATGATTTGCGGCGTAACGGATGAGGGTCGGTTGAATTTATTCCAGACTTGGAATTATATATTTCCCGATGCTTTTTAGAACGAATTTTTTTGTATAAAAAACACGAGGGGCTATTCATTCGAGAAATCATTGAACCACTTTGCATAAAATCACGAATCAAATCAGAAGAAATCACTCGAATTTATCTGTGTACGTTGATTCCGGCTGCCATCGAGGAGTGTTCAAAATCGCATGAAATCGCATGAATTTATGAAGTCAAAATGAAATTAAATACTTTCTTGGACTTCGTTGTAATTCATAATCTTGATAATCTCGAAATGCTTCTATTCAATTTTTTTTTCTAAATTGTATTTTTAAGGGGCTATACCAGTGTAACCCATGAAAAATTAGGCGATTTTCGGGAATTTTTTTAAAAGAAAGTACTCGATAGAATGTTTTGAAGTTTTTTGGACATAATAAGGTATATTTTCAACTATATTTTAAGATTTTTTTTTTTACAAAAATATTGAAAAATAACGGAGTTACGTGCTGTCTTCAAAGGTGCCAAAAAAAAGTTCCCCAACTGCTGACATGATTCCGGCCGAATGAGTAGCTGAAACAAAAAAATTCTAAAAGGTTATCGAAGTTGAAGGTATTTCCTATACAATGACTTACGATTTTTGAAAAATATAAAAAATTAACAAAATGGCGTAATTCTGAAAAAAGTGTCGTTTTTTGGAGTAAAAAAATGGTCGTTTTTTTAATGCCAAATTGACAATTTTCAACTAATCAAAAAGATCGTAAGTCATTGTATAGTAAATATATTCAAGAATACTCAGTTTCAATTTGAAGTCGATCGGTCAATTTCTCGTTTAGTTATGATTTCAGCAATGTTGAAAAATGTCGTTTGGAGAAAGACGCGTTTAAAGTTTCAACTATCGATTTTTGCTAGATAAAATTATATTTGGGTTATTTGGGTTTATTTGGGTTGTGTTCATAACCCAAATAAACTATCGAATAAGCCAAAAAAAATCGATTTTTTGAAAGTGTCACACTGGTATAGCCCCTTAAGAGGAGGCTAAATACCATTTTTATTCAATCCCTACATTATCGACGTATCATCGTCGTCCAGTCTTTCTCCGCCAACCGTGGATGAAAATTAATTACATTTTGACAATTAAGAGGGGGATAAATTAGTTAACAATTAATTGTCAATTGAGAGGCTAAAATGCGTTACAGCTAATGCCAACGAACTCATTCGAGCCTCTAAATATTATAGGTTACTCGTCAGAATCCATGGTGCTGCCCTCACTCGCACGTCTGTGAACTACATTTCGCCATTTCGTTTTTCAATAAAACTACAATTTATCGATATTTATCTCTTGATGCGCCATCCAAACTTACGGCGTATCATTTTGATAAAATAATGTCGAAAACGTCCCGAAATTTGTATCGTGGCGTTCTTCATGGAGCCTCACTCTTGGTTTTATCCGAAATGCAGTAAAAGTTTAATAATTTAAGTTTTTCAATTACAGTTTCTTGGTGGTAAGGGAATCTGTAAATTTTTTTTTTGTTTTTCGAAAAAATTTTAGTGAGGCTCCATTCCTGCCATTGTTCTGATGATGTTGTTAAATTTTTATTCAATTCCATCCATTTGTATAAGAGCAAGTTTGGATGGCAATTTCGAGGTGTTAGTGTCGGTATTTAGCCTCCTCTTAAGGTAGGAGTAGCGCTACAATCGTTATTAGATAAATTCTTGAAAGTCAAATATACATGAGTTTATGCGATAAACTTATATGTCGTGAAAACTCAGCATACCTTATCGAAGATTCCAACATGTAATATTAGATTAAAAATGGAAAAATTAACCCGTCGATTTAAGGCAAACCCGTTCCGCTGGCATTGTAATTACCGAATTCATTACTGTATCGATTTGATATCATTAATATTAAAGTCGCTACTTGTAAATTCGAATATGAAGGTTTCAATGAGATTATAAAAAAATAGGGTCATCAAATTATTCGACGAGAATTTTCAAGATAATCTCGATAAAAACGTTATTACATAGCAGAAGACAGACGGCCGCGAACTAGTTGGGTACATTTGACAACGTCGCACATCAGCGCGCTTGGGGGAATATATACATACACACACCTACACGTATATATTATCAAGAATGTCTGAAGTAAGGTTGGTCTGTCTTGCTCTAATCGTGAGCAAGTATATTTATGTATATATATCATTTTCTTTTTAATTATTCTTCAGACGTTAGTTTTTATCAAGACAATGAAACAAATAGCACTCCTGAAGGAAAGTAAAAGACCGAAGTTATTGAATTGTATATATTTTATTTACAAAACATAATAATTCAACCACTCGACCCTAATTCAACCACTCGACGACCTGAGAAAATGTAGTTTTTCTGCGTAACCTCGAATTGGGCGGGTGTGTCATTCGGTTTTTTTTTCGATGCCATAATATTTTTTCGCCACTGTTTTTTTTTTTCGAGAAATAAATTGTGCATTATTTATGCCGTATTGGCACCGAATATCGTGCCATCCCATTTGTAGACATACGTCGTAAATTCCTCGGATTCAACAACAACAACAACAACAACACGAAAGGCGAGTGCAAAGAGGTTAGGGTTGCTGCTCAGTAGCGTCCAATATGTATAGATATACATCATGTTGAAAAAATACTGCGTTGCCAGATCAACGTCCTACCGATGAACTGACATATATATAGCTGTTTATAGCTGATTGTACCCGAACCAAATGAGCAATTCTACATTACTTCTCATAATAAATTACGAACTATTATTAAGATTGAGTTTTATATCTGTGAAGTTTGTACCGCTCAAAAATTTTTGCGATACAGAAAACTATTTTTACATCATGTTTTGCTTCAACGATTAATAAATCGTCATTTGACTAGCACGTAGCGCTACTTCTACCTTAAGCAATTTATGGGCGATTTTCCCGAAATACTCATTTTCGCTATAACCTAGATGATTAGAGATCCCTCTAATTTCTCAGATTTTCTTACCAGAATATGTTAGATCATAATGTTTTGGGACAGGGCTTCAGAACAGAAAAAAAAACATTTCGATCGTTTTTTTGTCGTGTTTGACCTGTAAATATCATACCTTTGGCATGTAACCATCCCATGTTGTAACGGTCTAAAAAAGTACTCGAAATTAAGAAAACTACAAAACAAAAGTATTTTCTGAAACTGAACGCTGATTATAACCTCCTCCTGAAATTAAAAAAAAAAACAGAATGTGCACGGAAATATCTCACTCAGAATTGACAATATTGTAACCTGATTTTCTCTCATTCATCTGGGCCGATGGAAATTCCGCGCCGATGGAAATATAGCACAATAGATGGCTGTAGTTGGTCGGGCGCGATCGAGAACAGTCTCTCAGATTTAATTAACCGAGCTGACAATTTGTCAAAGTTGCATTTTCGATGTTTGTGACTTTTTTTCTCAAAACAGTGTGGCTCAGGTGTATGTCACAAGCTGGAGCGTCATTCCTCTGGCAAGTGCCAATTACATATTTTCGGCTAAAATATGTATTCGACCTATTATGACCTATTACGACCTAAAAAAACATCAAAATCGTCATTCCTCTAGCATCATTGCTCTGCATCATTCCTCTGGATCCAGGAGAATCCAGAAGCTATTTCGTTAAAACTATTTCGTTTAAAATACAGTACCTCCTCGCTATAAGAGCACTTTAGGGCGGTTAGGGGCAGGGTTGCAAATAATGCAGTACTTTTTTTAATGCATTTGCATTTTCATTAACCATTAAAATTCAATGGTCAATGGTGAATGAAAATGCAATTGCATTAAAAAAAGTAATGCATTATTTGCAACCCTGCCCATTACAATGTAGTGGGTAATAGAAAAAATTTCCATTACCCATTGCAATGTAATGTGTAATGGACAAAACTTTGATTGCAATTTCGCGAATGGAAAAATATAGATGAGTAAATTATTGCAGTTTTGTATTACATTTTATTGACTTGGGACTTAGATTTTTAGAATTATAATATAGATATTTTGTAGAATTTAAGGTGAAAATCTAAGTCCTAAGTCATTAAAATGTAATGCAAAATTGCAGTAATTTATTCATCTATATTTTTCCATTCCCAAAATTCCAATCTAAGTTTTGTCAATTACACATTACATTGCAATAACAATATAGATGCTTTTTATAATTATAATATAGATGATTTTTAGAATTTAAGGTACCTGAAAATCTAAGTCCTAAGTTAATAAAATGTAATGCAAAATTGCAATAATTTATTCATCTATATTTTTCCATTCCCAAAATTCCAATCTAAGTTTTGTCCATTAGACATTACATTGCAATGGGTAATGAAAAAATTTTCTATTACACACTACATTGTAATGGGCAGGGTGGCAATAATGCATTACTTTTTTTAATGCAATTGCATTTTCATTAACCATTAACATTTCATGGTTCATGGAATTAATTTTAATGGTCAATGAAAGTAATATCCATTAACCATTAAATTTTAAGGGTTAATGAAAATAATTTCCATTAACCATTAAATGTTAATGGTTAATGGAAATTTATTTCATTAGCCATTAAAAAAGTAATAGTTAATGCATTACTTTTTTATTAAAAATTTCGCCACCCTGGTTAAGGGGTAGTGAATCTCGAGAAATTCGTCGCCGGAGCGTTCTCCCACTACACTAGTAGCTGCAGAATTCAAGAATCGCTTCATCACTCAAACTCGATATAAGAGCTTGTACGGCGTACAAAGGTAGAGTGGGGGAAGCAATGAAACTCACTCAACCGGAACGGATGGAAAACGCTCTTATATCGAGGACTCCTATATCGAGGCGGCACTGTAATATTTTATTAAGGTCTTTTCGTTCTTCAATAACATTTTTGCTAAGTACATATTTTTCTTTACTGACGGTGTATTCTGATGACGAGGGCCCGTAATTCATCGTACAAACCGATCGGTCCATCAAACCTATATACTTGAGAGTTCTGAGATGGATGTGCGTATATAGCAATAAAAAAAGGAAGCTCGACGGGTGATGCTCACAGTGGGATTACAAAGTTGCCCGTGGCGCGTCCTCGGTTGATACGTGTGTTCTCTGATTTTTCTCCCTTTCCTATCGCTCTCTCTTCCCCCCCCCCCCTCTCTCTCTCTCTCTCCCCTTCTATTCCTGGTCTCGTCAGTCGAGAGAATGCATCAGTGGATAAATGCATTTGTGACTACGGAAAGTGCAACGAGTGCTCGAATACTCAGCCTCGAGCGTCATATACACTATTACTATATACTCACCGCTCGTTTTTTTATGTATATACCATTCCCTGCAGTTTTTTCTCCCGCAATTTTTTTTTTTCTTACTTCACGCACAGCCACACGCGCCGGTAGATAGAGAAATCTAGAGAAAGAGAGAGAGAAAAAGAGTGATTTACGTGCAGTCGGATGCAGTTTAAACCTGAGTGGATTATAAACGCGATGCGCTCATTCCACCCTTCATCTCACGAACGTGAACCCCGTTATTCCGCTGCAGTCAACACACCATTTCTGCAGGGACGTGCACTTTTGCAATTCCTCAGGCAACCCTTCGAGAGCAACGCGAGTGGGTTGATGCTCTCGACCCTCTCTCCATATCTTTGGCTCTCTCCGACTCATGATTTTTTTAAATCTCTGTCCTCCTATCTCGCGAATTAACCGCGAGTCTCTCTCCTGCGTCCGCCGCTCGTTTTCCCACAAACATCCTCACAGGCACAACGCGGGTCATTAAGTTTCAAACGTTTCGCACGTGTTACGTACGCTCGATTGACGCCTCTCTCATGATTCTCCTTTTCTATCTCCCTTCGTTCTCAAACATCCATTTTTCGACGTCTTTCGTTTTTTTGTCCAAACCCTGAAGCAACCCTAAAGCAACCGTTGAAGCTAACGATGGGTTCTTCATGTATCGCTTATTTTATGATTTTAGATTTTTCAGAAAAATCTGAAAATATTCATGGGCCTTCTTTGAACCCTTAACTAAATGATAATAATTTGTCCCACCCGAAATTTATTCTTGATAACAATTGTATGCAAAATGTGGAGATGTGCAGGCATTTTTCACGACAATGTTTAAAAAATCATGTCTCCTATGATTTTTGAAATAAACAGAAAAATCGACCGGCATGTTTTCAAATCGGATCCTTATTTTTTATCCTGAAAAATGTTTATGTCATGACCCCCGTGTATGTGTTTAATAAAGGAAGGGATTTGTGAAAAAATTTTACACGTATAGAATCTTATTTTTTTATGATATTTATTAAATTTGTATTGAAAAATTAATTTTGCGTATAATATTACAGAAATATTTA